>LPNX011210991.1:145957-169886 GCA_001517045.1 Pseudotsuga menziesii | reverse complement strand
AGCTCCATATTCAGTCTCCATTGTTGATAATTTGCATGATCAATTGTTAATTGCTGTGAGTGAAATTAATCTACTGCAGGCCTGAATTTCTACAAAATTCTTCCAATGACTAGAAGTTGAAACTGCATTGTTTCCATAGAATTTAGGCCATTTATCTATATTTTGGGTATATCATGCATGTGATCATGACTTGAATAGGAGTTAAAAGGTATGAAGGACTTGTCCAACCAAGTATCCATGCTTGAGGGTGAAGGACTTGATTGATTTGATTGATTACAAGAATAAGAAGGTATACTTTGGATGATATATTGAATTACCCTTCTTTTCACTCTATTATACCATTTGGGTTCAGGATTGAAACGGAAAAGTGCTTAAGATGAATCTATCATGGAGTGTTTATTGGGCACAAATTCCCTATGTGGAATCACCAAATGACCTAATCAAGTCTCGTCAATTTTTTTTTAGAATGTCCTTCAATGCTCGGGTTGAATGGACTTATCCTTGACAATGGCATTGCTGGAAATTTGGACAATACTGAGAAGGGGGGTGAATCAATATTATTAACTTTTAACGATTAAAACTAATTTTAACTTATTCATTAACACACATTATCAACACGACATAAGAAACACAAATTTTATCGTGGAATCCCAATTGGGAAAACCACCAATACTTCCTATTACTAAAAAAATATATTTACAAATAGTTTATTCCTGCTACTACAGACAAGGATGGTAATACACCCTATTTACCAGCAACTATTGGAAGGAGGATACGACCCCCTGGTTTATCACCTGCTACTGAAAGGATGCTTCTACACCCTATTTACCAATTACTACTGGCAGGAGGCTATGACCCCTTGGTTTATCGGCTACTACTAAAAGGATGCTTCTACACCCTATTTACCAGTTACTACTAGAAGGAGTCTACAACCCCCTTTCAGGAATATATCATGCTCTAGCGATTGCCAACCACCCTTATATGATGATTCGATCTCTGAATTCTCTACACCAATGGATCTTCCAATTGAATGTACAGAGACCCTTATTTGAAGGTTTACATCATTGTTTATATACCCTCAAATGTATCTCTTCACCTAACAGTCACGTATCTTCATTGTGAATTTTCATTACCAAAAACCAATTCGAAATTGCCTCTCTGTTTTATCATTTTTAAATTTGTTTACATTTATCAGTCATGACCTTCTGCAGTTTCCTTTCCACATTGTCCTTTCCACAACAATCTCTCCACAATAGACCTTTCTGCATTGACCTTTACAAAACAATCTCTTCGCAACAGAAGTCCTTCCGCAATTTCCTTTCCGCAACGATCTTTCTGCAATTGCAGGTTGCAGGTTGTGGGTGCGCCTTTCGAATTTTCTCAAAACTGCTTCCACATTTGTCTTTCCACATTTTCCTTTCTGCATTTATCTTTCTACATTTATCTTTCTGCCTTTATCTTTCTACATTTATCTTTCCGCAATCACCTTTCTGCAACGACCTTTCCGCAACGACCTTTTCGGAATCAGAAACTCCTTCCTTCCACAATTACGAATTGTGGGTTGTGGGTATGCATTTTGACTTCTCTTGAAATTGCTTCTGCAATTCATCTTCTGCAATACTTCTTCCTTGTGGATTGCGGATTGCGGCTTCCTTCCACATTGCAAATTGTGGATTGCGGGTCTGGAATTCGACTTTTCTTGAAATTGCTTCCGCAATTCGTCTTCTGCAATTTGCATATTGCAGGTTGAGGGTTTGCACTTTGATTTTTCTTGAAATTTCTTCCGCAATTTGCGGATTGTGGATTGCGGGTATGATTTTCACAAATTCTCAGAAGTGACTTCCGCAAATTTCTTTCTGCAACACTGTGAACCGTCGATTGCTTTGCGAAATCCACCTCGTCCGTTGATCTATCTTCTTGATACGATCTTAGCTGTCTAACCTTTGCTAAATAAGATGACTGGAACTCCACAATTCTGCAATGATTGATCAGAGGATTGATTAAGATTGGTCGAACTTCACCAAACTGGATCCCCTTGCCGGATCTACACATTATCTTTGTGGATTCATTTGTACATATATTCAAACTATCAATCAATTCATGATTTAGAAACACAAGGATTCAATTATTAATTTACACAGAGATATGCATAAATAGTCCTTCTCAATTCAAACATAATGATGTCAGATTGCAACATTGACTTCATGATAGCACCCCATGTGTCTTTCCACCCTCATCACACATGCCAAAACATTATGCATGCCATGTCATCACTTCCTTCTTTATTCCTTTATCTTACATTGATTTTTCCCTGCCATCATGTCCTTGGTTATTCCTTTGGCATTACTGAAATCCTTTGACATCAATGACAACTCCATTCAAGATTCTCCCCCTTTGGCATTTATGGTAACATCTAATCATTCTCCCCCTTTGACAACAATGAAAAATGATAATATTTTATGCCTTTTTTGAAACCATCTTGATAGAGAATTTCTTATCTTTCTTCTTTTTGATAATTGCCCTTGGCAATATATCTCCTCTTTTAATAAATTTAGCTCTTTGCTTCTCTTCCTCTTGTTCACTTGAACTTGGTGGTGACCATTATGAATGATAATCTAGTTAACAACCTTCTTTACCTTCTTGTAGTGGGTTCTTGAATAAGATAATGGATGATAAGTTCATAGACCCCCCCTATCATAATGATTCCTTATGTTCTATTGATTAGTTTTTTTTATTTGTTACTCCAAGCCAATGTGATGACTGTCCAGAGAGAAATTTCTATGTGTGAGTAGTGTTGGAATTCTATGCACTCCTGTGCACATCATCTTACAACAGTTCTCACAATGTCATCTTTGTCACTCATCAAACATTTTTCTGTATGTATATCAAGGTTGTTTATGTGGATCTTTGGATGAACTTTGTACTAGATGGAGACTTTAATGGCAATCACTTTTCATGGTTGATCAATCCACGGGTTACACCTTCGATTGTTCAACATAAATATTTCCAATACACTTTCAACAACATGATTTGTGACAATTTCATATACGCACTTCCATGAGAACTTCGTTAATTGAGATGTACTTGAATCCCAATTGTTCCCTTCAAAATTCTTCCGGATCTGTGTCTACAATTTTCTCATAGTGTGTTCTCCCATATGAATTATGTACTTGCTTACTCATGCTTCCCATAAAACATAGATAGATAATATCTATGTTTTCTTACTAAGTGATCATATTCAATAGGTAACTCGATCAGTTCTAGTAGATGCTCTACAACTATGGTTTTTTTCAATCAGCCTGTAGTTCATTCATCTAACTCGTATCTTCTTCGTGGCCTTCATCAATTTGTCCTTAAGATTCTTTCAATAACCTTGTTCTTCCATGAAGATGTCCTCATGTTTTCAATGTCTGTCACAGGAGTATCACATCAAGTCTAATCTCCATTCATTGCTTTTATATATGCTTAACTCCATATTCAGATTCAAAAAAATAGTTCACCAAAACTTCTCAGTCTTAGAGGTAATCTATTTTCATAATCCTTGGATGTAGTTAGATGATCATCACCTATATTCCCTTCATCAAAATTCTGATTCTAGCTTTCTCAGACTTAAAATATTAAGTTTTCTTCACTTGTCATGAAGTACCCTTCTTTTTGTGACAGGGTTTATAATCATCAGTTTTATTGTTGATATTTTTCATCCAACCTTTAGTTTCCTTCCATACCTGATTTCTCTTTTAAGGACGCATCATAGTAGTTGTTCTTCTTTTAAGGAGTTTTCAATGCCATAAAAATAACTTCTGCTATCTTAGGTACAAACCTCATGGTCTTAATGGATCACGCACTTTAATACTTTCATGTTGCTTCACTTTGTCTCATGGATGGTCTCTAGCAAAGTCTTCAATTTGTCACTTCTACACTTCTCCTTGTCTATGAGAAAGATAGTTTTTACCAAGTATTTCTTATGACTCTTCTTCTTCTTGTTTTGATGGCAACCTCAAGACATTCCTTTCTTATTGACAACTGATATTTTTAAAGTACAGATTACCATTTTATGATATTAACTCCCCATGAGTATATGATCCCTTCTAATGCTAATTTCAGGGTTCTTTTCTAGGTCATGAGAAACCTTTTTAGAAAATGCATCTATCATTGTAATCTTTCTCTCCATTGGTGTATTGATTTACACCTTCATCTTGTGTTCCCTCATAATGGATGTTATTTTTATCTATAACATTATCATGCTCATAATTATCTTTGGAAACCTCATTGATGTTTGAAATTTGTGTTTCTTCTGAGTCTTTGTAGTCTGACTTTATTCTCCACATCTTTCCTTGAGGTACTCTGTTTACTGGTATTCTATTTCTTTGTCTTATGGATTTTATATTATACCTCTTCTTGTGTATTTCCTTTGACAATATGCATGTATTGTTCTTCCAACGTTTTGCAAAGTGTCCAACATTGTGACATATGAAACATATAATAAGTCTTTTGCTATTTTAGATGTTAGTGCATTTTTTTCTTTTAAGACTTGGATCTTCTTCTTTGATTCTACAATCAGCAGCCTTGTGACCAAACTCGTGACAATGATGACAATATCCATATAATTCATTGGCATCTCTTTTGAAAATTTTCTTCTTCGGAGAATAAGCATAATTATGATGACTAGAATTAATCTTCCTTTAATTCTTCTGTTGTATGGATGTATCTTTGGAAGCATCATCCCGAAATTTACCATCTTCAACATATTCTTGCATGATGGAGCTTGATCCTTTAATGGTATGTTCTTGATCATATCCAAGACCTGTTTTATCCATGGGGAATCTTTGTAAGCTGAGGACTTTATTAAGTGCTTCAGTACTTTCCTTGAATTTCTCAGTAATAGTGAGATAATCTTTTAGCTTCTTTATTTCTCCTTTGAAGTTAGCAACTTCTTGTTTTAAGGTATTGGCCTCTTTCATGCTATCCATTGCTTGTTGTCATGAATTATGGAGTTCTTCTTTGAGGGTCTTGACTTCCTCTTCTTTTGATTTCTTCTCTTCTTGTAATTTCAACAATTTTTCTTCCAAAAAATTGTTCTTCATTCTGCTCTTTCTCAATTCTTCAATAGCACTTATGAGTTATGCCTTTAGGTCCACCACTCCTTCCATATCTGAATCATTTTATGAAGTTACTGTCTCCATGAATAGTTTTTCTTCATTTTTAATTATCTCTTCATCTTCACGATCTTCCATGGAATAGAAGTTTTCTTCTTTTTATAAAATTTTTCCTTGTATATGGTTTTACTCCTTTGATCTTCCTTATGGCTGCAAGATCCTTCATCATCACTTTCATTCTTGAAAAGAGAGAAGCTTGGTTTTTCTCTTTGTTCAACTAAGTAAAGTTTCTCCAATTTGACCCAAAGTTCCTTAGTTGAAAGACATGGCCCTGTCTTTTCTTTGATAGATTGAGGTAATCCATCAAGTATGGCCTCTATTTCCCTTGAGTTATTTTTCTTGGATCCTTTCTGAGATGTAGTCCTTAGTCTTTTTGGTGGGATGTAATCAAATATTACTGCATTCCATACATCACATCCTAATGACTGTAAGTACACTCTCATTCTTATTCTCCATACTGCATATTCTCCTTTATTAAGTGATGGAGCTCTATTGGAAGCCATTCCTTCTTGTTGATCCATAGTGGTTTTTAATAGGATATTCCTTCCAGTGATTAATTTGTAATGAAGGATCCCGCTCTAATACCAATTGTTGGAAATCTGGACAGTAAGAGAGGGGGGGGGGGCACTGTATTATTAAATTTTAACTTATTCATTAACACACATGATCAACAAGACACAAGAAATACAACTTTTATCATGGAATCCCGATTGGGAAAACCACCAATAATTCCTATTACTGCAAAATTATATTTACAAATAGTTTATTCCTGCTACTACAGACAAGGATGGTACTACACCCTATTTACTAGAAACTACTGGAAGGAGGATATGACCCCCTGGTTTATCAGTTGCTACTAAAAGGATGCTTCTACACCCTATTTACCAGTTACTAATGGAAGGAGGCTACAACCCCCTGGTTTATCAGCTACTACTGAAAGGATGATTCTACACCCTATTTACCAGCTACTACTAGAAGGAAGCTACGACCCCCTTTCAGGCATATAGCCTACCTGTTGGCAGCTAGCAACAACCTCTTCATTTCTCAATAAGATGGAGAGAGATCAACTCTTCATATGGTTCATCAATTCAAAATTATGAAAGAGCACCTTCGGAATCTTTGATTCTGAAGGTACTCTCAATCAAAGGAGAATGATATGATGTTTCGGAAGTTGGTGAAAACATGCTCATAAACTTGGTATTTAACAACTGTCAGTTAGTTTCATAAATTTTCATGAATTTATTTAATCATTAAGATGAATTTATGTGACTTAAGAAATTTGAAATAGTATGCCAAGAGAAAATCAATAAAATACATCTTGTGTTTGTTTAAAACCTAGATAAGGGTAAGGTATTAATAATCCTAAGTTCATAGAATTTATGGTGACTTTTAAAGTTTATATTCCATATAATACCTTACTATGATTTTTGTAAATATTATAATTAATGAATAAAGTAATTTTTATATAGGAATGTTTTACATAGAATAGTTTCATCACTTAATATCCTATCAATCTAATGTTGGATATTCCTTGATAGGATGTTTGAAAGGTTTAAAACTAAGTCTTTGTATATACGTATCATAGATATAAAATCAAGCCATGCTAACATTAGAGTATGCGATTTCATCACCTTGTATGCCACCACTTATCATGATTAAACTGGAGATGATTGTTAAGATTGACTGAGTTTACAAGGAGCCATGTGTCCAGTTGATAAACGATTATCACTTGGATCAATGAGTTGGCATGAGAACGTGGCTTGTACCTCTTGATAAATCGACAGCTGTAAAAATATGAATGCATCGTATTAACAGGGTTAAATGCTGATAGTCATTTCCAATTAACGTCGATGTACTAGTTCATTATGATTGCTATCTGTAATCAATATTTGAAATTATGATCTATCAATCACAATATCTCTGGTTCGCCAATTTGGTGGTTATCACTACTAGTCGTGGTTAAACGTAGATAAACCTGCATGAATCATGATATAACGTGAAGTTGCAGCATTCAACACTGCTAAGGTTCAGCTAAAATTGCCAAGTCTAGAGATATCATATCCGTCAGATCCGAAGCATGCGAAGATTGCCCATCATGTCATATGTGTGGGTACCTATTCCCTCTATGTTCACCTCTCCGTTCATTTCAGTTCGAAGCCATGAGAGCGTAGAAGAAACCATGGCTCCTCTGAACTGTTATGAAATCTCTGGTTCTGAACTTATAGAAGCTGACCAGGAGGTTGCTATGCGATTCGAGAAAATGGGGTGGGGGCATTTCTTCAGAAGTTTTGATGGCCACCATGCAGAGATTACTAAAATGTTCGCCATGAATTTTAATGATGACAGTGTGCAAATTGGGGGTTTTGAGTTTATTATCAATGAAGATAAGATCGCAGAAGCCACCAAGCTTCCGCAGGTTGGAGAATGCTGGTTTAAGGGTAGAATGGTTAATAAGAAGAAATGTTTGGCTCTGTTGCTGCCATTGCTGGATGATACTAAGCTGAAGATAGGCGTCCCTGTTAAATTTCTGAAGCCCGAATGGAGAGTTTATTACGAAATATTGGTAAGGTACGTGTCCTGTGACGGACGTTACTCCCATTTGCACTTATACCATTTACGATTGCTATTAGCATTACGGGGTTGCAAGCTTAATTTGCCTTTTTATTTATGGCAAAGTTTAAAGAAAATGTCACAGGCTGTTAGAAGTTTTAGTAACCCCGACATGAGTCTTTTCCACCATGGGTTAATCAAAATTATATTGCAATATCAACTGTCTGTAATTGGCAAGTCATGGGATAGTTTTCTAACCGACTGTCAGTTGGGGCCAACGCAGCACTGGCCGAATCCCTCCCCACGAATTCGTAAGAAACGAAAAGCCATAAAATCTGAGGTCAATAATACTTTTGAAACTGTATCAGAGGTAAAAGGGTTCGGGGAAGTTAGTATACCCATAAACGATGGGATTAGTAAGAATGATAACAGGGATTCAGTCCCTTGTGACTTTAAACCAGTCTTGAATCAACCCTTATCTGGTATAAGTCATAGCACCCCTATAGAAATAGAAGAAGGATTAACCAAAATTAAAATTGATAATTTTATTGAATGTAAAAATCTATCTGAAACAAATAAATATGATGAATATAACAGAGAATCTATGCATAGATTGGATCATCTTGCTCAGATTTGTTGTGATAAGGAAGGGCTTGGTTTTTAAAATCTATCGTTTTCAAGAAGGGTTACGAGGAGCATGCACAGTATCCATACGATTTCAGGTCATATGGTTAATCAACAAGCTTCTAAGCCTGCAGTCGTCAATATTGAAGATGACATCCCGTCATCTATCCCTGATACAATTAATGTAAATAATCCTACTTTCGTACAGGGTAATGATGCAAAATCAGGCAAGGCCGAGGTTACTCAACCAAGTATAGACACAGATATTGCAGACCCTAAACCATCGTCGAGTCAGTATATTGGCAGCCCTATTTCTCCTCAGGTGACCAATGAAGATGCGACTCTGCAGCATGTATTAGGTAATGCATACCAGGATAAAATTACGGAGTTAAAGGGTAAACTCGAGCATTGCCTATCCAATACAGTGTTGTTAGAAGAGGAAAATAAAACATTTAGAGAAGAATTGATGGATTGGATCCGCAGATGGAAAGAAGTAAGTGCTAAAAAGAATCAATATAAAAAATCGAAGAAGTCAATAATAAGTACAAACCAGCACCTACTTGAAATAATTGAAAAACAAAATGTAAAGATTGTCAGGTTAAAGGCTAAGTTGACTGAAGCACGAAGAGTTATCTCTCTTCAAAGTAAAACATGAAGGTTATTCTCATTTTCCTGGATCGTATTGCTGTTTAACAGGTAATGACGTATTGTGTAATACATGCCTGTAAAATCACATATTTTACAGGCATGAATTTAAATCTCAGTTTATTCTGTTCTCTTTATGTGTAAACGACCTCAATGTAGCTTTAATGAGATACTTCGTTGGTTGAATGCAGGTGGTTTTGTCATCATTCCTCTATAGAATCTTAGGACGTGGTTAATACATTGGCATGGAGATGTGGCTGTTTGTTACGAGCTGGAGTTTCATCAATGGACAAGAATCTTCTAAAACCTCAACTTAGGCTAGTCGTTTTCTGTTTATAGTGATAGGTGTGATATAAGAGATTAGATGCTCTTTTTAGTTAGATTAAACCTATAATGTTGCATGCAACATTAACAGGGAAAACTGAATTGTAGTGTTATATAAGGTAGAGATTTTGATAAACAATGGATGGAGTGTTGGAAGAAAACGTACTGGAATTATATTTTTGTTGCTGGTGTTTTTCATTCCTGAAGTTTGAACCTTTGGATGTGAATACTACTGGACATCTACAGACTGATACCATTACTGGTATTTTTGTTTTTTAGATATATTATATATATTTCAGACTTATCTTCTCTCTTAATATTAACACAGTATGCTTTGATATACTGATGTTTAATTATATCTTTCACTTTATTAGCTCAAGATAGTATTTTGAATGAACATCTCATTATGATTATGTTTATTAGTATTTTTACTGTAAACTTAAGCTGTAATGATATACTCTTCTGTCTGTTTAAAATTTCATTTGTATGTTGACAATGATTTTTAATAGACATTATCTTAAATTCAAATAGTTATCTTGATAATTAATTATTAATCAATTTTAGAAAGTTAAAATTAACTGTTTATTTGCAGTTATTTTTCAGTTCTGTTGTCATATAAGAGAGTGACTTATTACTCATGATTTAAATGTGTCTATTTGAATGATGCTTTAGTCTTTCTGCTCATCTTTTACGGATTAATAGTTAATATAATCTTTACATATGCTCTCAACTGAGATAGGGGTAAATAGAATAAATAGAATAGTTCAGTTTAAATTTTATTTTGATTTAAGTTTAATTAACAGTTGTTAAATCATTTTGCATACTTTATATAATTTTTTTATTTTATTTTTATATTCATAAAACTTCCCAAAATCAAAGTCTTTCCTTAAGAAAGCAACCATAAAACAGTTTAGGTAGTTTAATTTAATTATAGAATTTATTTAGGTAGAAATCACATTAGAATAGGTTAGATTTTGCTGGTTTTAATTTCTCCTTAAGAGAAAAACCAGCTGGTAGCAGGACCACAACCTGCGAGGTTTTGTTAATTCAAACACACCGAACGCTGCTTTAAGCTGATTGTGTGGACAAAACCTCCTTATTGGCCTAGATTCAGAAAATTGGGCCAACACTACCCTAGCGCCTCCCAACCACCCTTATATGATTATTCGATCTCTAACTTCTCTACACCAATGAATCTTCCAATTGAATCTATAGAGACCCTTATTTAAAGGTTTAAAGAATTGTTTATATACCCTCAAACGCATCTCTTCATCTAACAATCATGTATCTTCATCGTGACTTTTCACTACCAAAAACCAATTCAAAATTACCTCTCTATTTTATCATTTTTAACTTTGTTTAAATTTATTAGTCATGACCTTCCGTAGTTTCCTTTCTGCGATGTCCTTTCCGCAACAATCTCTCTACAACAGACATTTCCGCATTGAACTTTCTACAACAATCTCTCCGCAACATAATTGCTTCCACAATTGCCTTTCCACAATGATCTTTCTGTAATTGCGGGTTGAGGGTGTGCCTTCCGAATTTTCTTGAAATTGCTTCCGCTTTGTATTTCTGGATTTATCTTTTCACAAATACCTTTCCGCAATTACCTTTCTACAATGACCTTTCCACAATTGGAAACTCCTTCCTTCCACAATTGTGGATTGCGGGTATGCATTTCGACTTCTCTCGAAATTGCTTCCGCAAGACTTCTTCCGCAAGTTGCGGATTGTGAGCCTGCATTTCGACTTTTATCGAAATTGCTTCTGCAATTCGTATTCCACAATAATTCTTCCGCAATTTGTGGATTGTGGGTTGAGGGTTTGCATTCGATTTTTATCGAAATTGCTTCCGCAATTCGTCTTTCAAAAGACTTATTCCACAATTTTCGGATTGCAAGTTTTCTTTTCACAAATTCTCAAAATTGACTTTCAGAAAATTCTTCCCACGACATTTTGAACCGTTGATTGCTTTGCGGAATCCACCTTGACGGTTGATCTATCTTCTTGATATGATCTTAGCCATCCAATCTCTACTGAATAAGTTGTCTGCAAATCCACGATTATGTGTTGATTGATCAAAGGATCGATCAAGCTTGATCGTACTTCACCGGACTTGATCCCCTCACTAGATCTACACATTATCTTTGTGGATTCATTTGTACATGTATTCAAACTATCAATCGATTCATGATTTAGAAACACAAGGATTCAATTATTCATTTACATAGAGATATGCATAAATAGTCCTTCTCAATTCAAACATAATGATGTCAGATTGCAACAATGGCTTCATGATAGCACCTCATGTGTCTTTCTAGCCTCATCACACATGCCACAACATTATGCATGTCATGTCATCACTTCCTTTGTTATTCCTTTGTCTTACATTGAGTTTGTCATGCCATCATGTCCTTGGTTATTCCTTTTTCATTACTAAAATCCTTTGACTTCAATGACAACTCCATTCAACAGCCGTCAAAATGTTACAACTTGATTTAGTACCTAAGTGAGGAAGTCCTAACTCACTAGTGTTGTCAAGGGAAACTTTAGAAAGAAGCACCATTGTCACCACAATGCTAATTTCCCAATTTTAGGCCAGCTCTCAAGGCCAAGGGAGTCTTCTCTATAGATTATATAGGAACATATTTTAAGAATAGCTAATGGAATTGGGGTCAAGCTGATTATGATGTGTGTGTCTTGAGTTGTGTAGTTAACTTTCCCAAATAAGCAATTGACCATTCAAGAAGTACAATATTCAAGAGATCAATTACTTATAAATTTCTCAAGAGTGTGAAGATGACATGAACTATGATCATTAACCATAAAGCATTAGAGAGTTAATAACATCATTCATTTAATTGATCCATGAAGAACAAGCTACCTCATGAGAAGAAAAAAAGATTCTAGAAATGGTTCTCACTTGATTAGTGTTGTATGATTTTTGAATTATAGTCAATCATTCACAAGCATAAACTTTCTAGAATTGTCACAAAAATATACTTAGTCAATATAACATATTCAATTCATTCACCATCAACCAAGTAAAATTTAAATGCCTATGTTGTAACACACCTTCAATTAAAATAACATATTGCAGAAATTTTCAGAATTCAGAAATTTAGGTTATTCCAGAGATTTTGATCATTGTTTGGAAAAT
This sequence comes from Pseudotsuga menziesii, assembly GCA_001517045.1. Classification (NCBI taxonomy): domain Eukaryota; kingdom Viridiplantae; phylum Streptophyta; class Pinopsida; order Pinales; family Pinaceae; genus Pseudotsuga; species Pseudotsuga menziesii. The sequence goes on along the minus strand of LPNX011210991.1, from coordinate 157,425 downwards.
GTGTTAAGAATCTACACACTACAAAATTTGGCATTAACCAAGCATGAGATACCAACTTATCTTTTTTTTTATAGACTTACTAAATATGAAAAAACCTCAAAATTTCCAACACTTTAAAATCACATTCATGGAAACTGATATCAAATTCTTTTTCTGCCTAGGTACAAACAACACGCCCCCCAAAGCCATGGGACTCATGGACTCTCTCTGAAATGTAATGGTACCGTTCCCAACATCTCTAACAACTGTATCATCCCCCAAAACTACCTTCACATATATACTTGCTTGTGAAAGCTTAGAGAACATCTCTTGAGCACTTGTCATGGCTCAAAGCTCCACTATCAATATACCAAGTGCTGATTGTGGATGCACTGAAAGAATGGCCAGTCAACAAATAATTTTCCCTCTCAATCTCAGTTTATATATTAGTGATGATGGATTCTCTCTCTCTCTCTCAACATGCCCAGTACAGAGAGAAAACTCTCTTTCGAATCTAGTTGTAAACTCATCAACCTACGCCAAAGGTGATGCCAGTTGCTACTTCTTCTTATTCTATGGGAACTGTCTAGTATAGTTCCCAAAAGCCTTGACAAGAAAATAACTTTACAGTGCTCATGTCCTTATTTTTTCCACCCTGCTGCTTAGCCCCACCCTTCTTGGGGACCTTCTTGGAATTCTTCTTTCCCATGGTTTTGAAAGCCACATTATCCTCATCCTCCCTACTAGTAGAAGATCTCTCCTGCACATAACTCTCCAGGTCTCCTCTTGCAAGAAATCATCCCAGATTCTTTCCCAAGAAGGAAAGTTCTCCTTGGATACTATAGCCTCCAAAAAAATATCCCAAGGCTTTGTAACCCCATTCACAATTTTCCGCACCAACTCAGTGCCAGAAACAACCTCCCCTATTGTTGCAAGCTCATCTCTCACCTGAGATATCCTAGTAAGGTAGGAAGTCACTTCCTCTACTTTGGCCATCTTAATACTCTTCAATTTTTCCCTCAACACCATTTTTCGGTTCTCATTTGAGATTTGGTATAAGCTGGTCAAAGCATCCCATATCTTATATGCATGGCCTTTTCTTGAGATATGTGGGATAACATGGTCTTTAACTCCATCTAGAATGATCCATATAGCTTTTATATCCTTTTGGTTGAAGTATGTAAGTGCTTGTGGATCGATGGAAGAAGGAACTTGAATAGGATTTGTTTGTGTACTATGAACCACTTCATCCCAAAGTTCATTTTCCTCCAATATAAGCACCAACCTAGCTTTCCATGGGACAAAATTCCCAGCCCCATCTAACCTATCCTCCAACCTAAGTCATGTAGCCCTTTCACTGCAAATTCAAGATTCAACAAGGTGTTTCCCACTGACAAAAGAAACTCACTGATAGTCTGAAAATTCACCAATATTATTTATGTCCCTTTTTTCAACTTTGCTTTGATACCATGTTAATTTTAAGTGTCTTTTCCCAACCCTGTTTCAGTCACATAGTCATTGTTTAATGCCCAAACCCATAACATTCATTTGTTAATGAATTAACTTCACATTAACAATTTTAAATATGAAACACAAGAAAAAATTCATGGACATAAATTTTAAATGACAGTCACAGACAGAAATTTCAGACATTATATTTTTAGCAAATTGTCCAGGAAAACCCTACAAGGGGAAAAACTATTTGAGAGAGAGTTATTTTTATTTCTTTAGCAAAATAAAATGCAACAGCAGAATACAACTTATCTCAACCAGAAAACCCAAAAAATTGTCTTGGAATGTGTTCCAACCCAACAGTGTATGAAAAGTCCCAAAATACAATGTATGGACATTGAAAAATGTGCCCAAAAGTTTTTCCCTTTCTCTAAATCGTGCCAACAACAAAGCATCAATAAATGCTCCCTCAAAATTTGTGCCCAACCTAACCTCGAAAATTGTGCCTAATAAATGTAAGGATGTTGTACGGATTATGTTAGTGCCTCAAAATTCGTATTGTTGCCTAGAAATGTGTCTTGTAGTTTCTCCTCAGGATTTGTGCGCAATTAATGCAGTACGGACTACTGTATGGTTTCTTTGGGTTTGTTCTTGTGCTCCCTCTCTCTCCTACATTCTCCTTCTCCTCTCAAGAAGTCAACTTTGCTCTCTTGCTCTCTCAAATCTCATGAAAAGAATAAATTTGAAAAGACTTTCCCTTGCCTTTTTGTCTGGATGATGGGGTAAGTGAAGAGACATCTAATCCAAGGGCCCACATTGATTTAGATGGATGGGTGAGAATAACAGCTAATTTAAGTATCTCCAAAATTAATTTCACTCACCTCACTTAAATTTATCAAAAATTCACTTTAATCTCTAAAGTAAAATTAAATGCTTATCTCGAGTCATTTAATGCAAGGGTCATGTTATTTTCCCCTTTTAGTGACTTAGGCTAAAATCACTAGGGGAACAACTTCCTAGGTACAAAAATAAACACAAAATCTGGATTGCTCTAATCAATTGGTCCAATGATCCATGAAGAAAGTGTTAAGTAGGGGATGACTCCATCATTTGGCTCCAAATGACACTCTAAAATCATCCAAGTATTAATACAAAAGCCCAAAATTTGAAAGGGGGACTCACACATGTGGGAGGAGGTATCTAGGAGTCTCTCAACCCTCCAATGTGTGGCATATATCATCAACAAAGTGTTTAGGAGAGTGACGTCCCTCCCTCCATATGTGCTAGGGCACATCATACATCATCAAAGTGGACCTCTCCATCTCCAAGTTCCCAATGATAATCAAACTTGCAAGTATAATCATAGCAATGTGTATAAATGTAATCTCTCTAATAAGGATAACCATCATTAAACTTAGACAATGTTCATCCAATATGACAATAATGCACAAGATGTAAGTTACAAACACACTTATCTAATAACTCAATAAAATAATTTACCCATCTAAATCTAACATCAGAGCAACCCTTAAAACCCTTTCACATGTGAGAGCCTAAATTGAATGGGATCAACTTACATAAGTCAAATCAAGGCACTTGAATTGAAGAATGTACATAGGGAAGAAAGGGGGTCTTTGTGAAATAACCATCCTAGGAATGTGAATGTGTTGGTTTATCCTTAACTTTCAACAGTTATAATTTTTTATGTTTCTTCCACATGTGTGCCTAAGGAAGTGTTGTCATGAGTCATCCATCCTCATTCCTTCATATCACAACCCTTTATTTTGAATTTTTCTTTGATATTTCATTTATTTTCATTTTTGCACTTAGTCCTTCCATTGGTTTAGTCCCTTTTTCTTTAGATATGGATTAGGCAACATGGGACAAGGGAACATGGATTTTGCAATGTGGAGTATCTCCCATTATATGTTCTAGTTGAATTTTTTCATTTAATTTATCAATAAATCTTTCTTTGGAGAGTACAAGACTCTTTTAGCTTTATTCGAGGCATTCATACATTGGAGTAGCAATGAGACCATGTATTATTACTAAAGATAGATCATTTAGAAAGGGGGAATATGAAGGCAATGGATGAATTGGCTAGTGGGGTGAAAAATTGCTAGGAAAAATATGATGAGATGTAAGAAAATCACTTGACTTAGTTCACCAAGTTCCAATTCAACCTTGTACTAACACACTTATTAAGTTAGAAGAACCACACTAAGGTTAGACTTAGAGACAAACAACAATTTAAAGCACATGATGCAATATAAAGTATACTTGTAACATCTCATGCCAACATACTGTCATACTAGAAAACATTCTAAGAGTAAATAAAGGTTAGAATATGTCACGTCACTAGAGGATTAGGCACTGTCTTTTGCTGGGAATATCAAGGCATATTGACCATCTAATAATGTTGGAGGATCTCAGACACATGATCAATGGTGAATCCATAGATCTCGAATGAAAACTCTGACAAAGTCAGCCCTAGTGAAAAAGGAGATAATGTATCTATCATTAAACTTGAGGGTATACTAGAGGATGTGGTGATTATGTGGATTTTTTAGAGTATCCTACATAATTTATGGTATTGTATCCAAAATACAATCTTGGGGACGATCCATAAATTTTGGGTATACCATGGTTGGGCATAATTGGTGCTTATATTGGTTGTAGATTCAAAGACATGACTATCTCCCATGGAAAACGTCATTAAGAAACTTACCTTATATCATCCTTCCAAGCCTACTACAAATCAATAAATACCTATATGGGTATGGAATGCAGAAGATATGATGAGAGTATCTACTGATTTCTTACACTTTATCAAGACCTCTATTTCAAGGAATAAATCAAATATGACATGATTAATACCTTCATAATCAATCCCTAATCAACACATATGCCAACCTTAAATTTTTTAAATCATATCTTGGATTGGTACTTTGAATAAAATTGTTCAATGGTTTATTTATCTTTACAATTAGTCTGCATTCCACAACAAAGTATTCTAGTACAAGTCTAGTAGATATTACCTCAAGGAGGACATCAAATATCAAATCTAGGATAAAGACCTTGTAGAAAAAAGACATTAGAGAAAATATGGGGTTGAAAATGGTCCTCAGAAGAAAATGAGCCACCTCATTAGAAAAAGAGGAATTGAATTCAAGAACCAATAGATTTTCAAGAAAATAGTCAACCATAATGGTTGAGTTGGCATATTTGTCATAAAAAAACTACTTTTTTAATATGTATATTCAACTTATCTCCCTATGGTTTTACTCAAATTTCAAGTGGGAGCATGTGTTGGGTGCATAATTTAATTATGCACCCAACGAGTGAGAGATTATGCACCCAACGAGTGCTCTCACTTGAAATTTGAGTAAAATGACAGGGATATATGTTGAAAATACGAATGAAAAAAGTAGTTTTTTTCTCTCTTCCTCCAAAATTAATAACTATTACTTTATTATTATAACTATTATTTTATTATTTTCCTTAGGAGGCCCATTTTAAACCTCAAATTTGCTATAATGATTGATTAGATTATTGCAAGCAAAAGTGATGCATTTGCTTGATAATATATCGATACGAAAGGAATTCATTATGATCTTTATGCTCATCACATCTACATAAATAATGGCTCTTGACCTATTCGGAAACCCCAAAATTGAATCAACCCTACATTGCATGAGATAGCGAAAAAAGAATTATAAAAACTACTTAATGTGAATTTTGTCTATCCTATATTTGACATCCAATGGGTCTCACCACTTGTATTTGTCCCCATGAAAAATGGTAAGTGGCATGTTTGTTTTGACTATAGGGAACTAAACAAATCCACCTTTAAAAACTAGTTTTCTATATCTTTTAATGATCGATAGGTTTAATAGAAACAATCAAATCCAAATAGCCCGAGGGGATCATGATAAGACAACATTTACCTACACATGGGGAACTTATGCCTACTGAGTATTTACCTTTGGAATTTTCAATGAACCCACCACTTTTCAATGGGACATTTAAGGTATCTTTTTAGATTTTATTCATGACTGTCTAGAAGTATATATCAATGAATTTACATCGTAGGACGACACATTTGAAGAGGATATGGATAAGTTGAGAAAATTCCTTATTTGATGCCAAGAAACAAACATTTCTCTCAATCATGAGAAATACCATATGTTACTAACATGAGGGATTGTACTTGGTTATCATATTTCTCCCACAATTATCAAGGTGGATTGAACCAAGATAAAGGTAATTACAAACCTTCCTATTCTAAAATCTCAAAAAGATGTTTATAGTTTCTTGGGACATGTCAGTTACTATGATGATTTATTGAAAATTTCTTTAATAATGCATCCCCTTTATTTTAATTACTTTCTAAAGATGTAGAATTATGTTAAACTAATCAATGTCTGTTTTCTTTTGAAGCTCTAAAAGTAAAGTTGTCAATTGTACCAGTGTTAATGGGGATAAATTGGCCCTTGCATTTTCACATTTTCTAAAGAGGATTTCAATACAACTATTGGAGTAGTGCTTGGACATAAAGAGGAACCATGACCTTATGCACATATTTTATCAACGATAATTTTCCCCCTGTAGAGATAAATTATACAATAACTAAAAAGACTTCATTGTTGTTATCCATGCTATTAATAAGTTTTATTATTCTACAACTTGTTATCTTGTATTTATCCATAATTACCATTCTTCTATTAGGTATTTAATGAATAGACCTATTAATAATGGTAGAGTGACAAGATGGTTACTACTTGTACAGGAGTTTGACATTACCATCCTTGAAAAATTGATAAAATAAAATGTCATTGTTGATTTTATTTCCAAGTTCATTAATAATGGGGATGTCATTCCCATCGAGGATGTTCTTCCTGAAATTTATTTGTAGCTACTATTAACAGCTTGTGGCTTGTAGATATTTCTAACTGTTTGGATATAAGAAAAATTTCAACATGTCTTTCGCTAAAAGAGTGCCAAATTACTATCAAGAAAAGTACTAATTACTCATGGGTTTAAGGTAACCTCTTATGCACAGGGTCAGCTCTTATAATATGTCATTGTGTTAGAGAAGATAAGATTCATGACATCCTAAAATTTTTTACGATCAACCTTGTGAAGGACACTTTTTTGAAAAAAGGATTGCTAATGAGGTGTTACATTTAGGGTACTATTGGCCTAGTGTTTTTTGGGATGCTAAGAAGTATATGAGAAGCTACAATGGTTTTCCAAGAATGGGATAGCTTGTACAAGCTAAGGAGATGCCACTCTAAACTCGGGTTATGACGAAACCTTTTGAAAAATGGGATTTATATTTTGTAGGGCCTATCAATTATCCATCCAAAATGGAGGTACATATCTTGGTTTGTACTGATTATGTTGAAATAATGTAACTTCAAAGAATATTCTACTTGTACTTTACATTATTATTATTCCTCATTTGGGAGATGTCACTAATGTAAAAGGTCATGTAAAATTCATTAAGTAAACCCTATGTTGTAAGTCGGATCAATAGTACCTAGAAAAGATTAATATAATTATTATTGTGAGTTTTCCTAGGTAGGTCGGCCCGGTTAGGTTAAATGCCAGTTAGGAGATTAGTATAAATAGGGAGGCACCCTCCCTCATTTATACACACTCACTCACTCATGTATTGTCCAAGAGAGAGAAAGAAGGAAGGACATAGAAGGAGGAGGACAAGCATTAGAGGAAATTTCAACTCAAAATGGGCCTCCTAAGGAAAATTAATAAAATAATAGTTAAAATAATAAAATAATATTTATTAATTTTGGATGAAGAAAAGAAAAACTACTTTTTGTTCGTATCTTCGACATATCTCCCTGTGTTTTTACTCAAATTTCGATTAGGAGAGATCGTCAGATGCGGAATTTAATTTTGTATCCAATGAGTACCCACTTGGCATACTTTTGATGGGCCTTGCTACCCCCAAAACAAGAAATACCTAAAAAAACATGATGATGACATCATCATCACATTTTTTCAGGTATTTCTTGTTTTTGGTGTAGCGAGGCCGATAAAAAGTATGCCGAGTGGGTGCTCGTTGGATGCATAATTAAATTCCGCATCTGACGAGCTCTCCTAATCAAAATTTGAGTAAAAACACAGGGAGATATGTCAAAAATACAAACAAAAAAGTAGTTTTTTTTATGATACCTATCCCCAAATTTATATTAAAAAATTGTTTAGGAGGTGCTCCCTTTTCAATTTTAAATCATTTCAATTGGCTAATACAGGATGGCATAGAATTTGTATTATTTTTGGAAGGCCCATTTTAAATTGAAATTTCCTCTAATGTATCTTTGGTGTTTTGGCTCTTGTGATTGGGGTTTGGTCTCTCTCCCTTATGAGACCTTGTTTTTCGTCATTGCATTATGGTACTCTACATTGAGGAAGTTTTGTTGGGTTTTTCCCTTTTGGGTTTCCCGGGGTAAATTGATGTGTACCTTGTGATTGTGTTTCTTTTAGTGATCCTCTTTATGTTGTTATTGTGAAAATGTATTAAATGCTTACAAGTTAGGACTTAAGCTATAACGACATATAAAACTTAACATTGTGGTTTGTATATTTTTCTAACTATTTGGCTACAAGAAAACTTTCAACACGTCTTTCACTAAAAGAGCACCAAATTACTATCAAGAAAAGTACTAATTACTCATGGGTTTAAGGTAACCTCTTATGCACGGGGTCGGATCTTATAATATGTCATTGTGTTAGAGAATATAAGATTCATGACATCCTAAAAAAATGTTACAATCAACCTTGTGGAGGACAGTTTGTTGAAAAAAGGATTGCTCATAAGGTGTTACATTTAGGGTATTATTGGTCTAGTGTTTTATGGGATGCTAAGAAGTACATGAGAATCTACAATAGTTTCCCAAGAATGGGATAGCTTGTATAATCTAATGAGATGCCACTTTAAACTCGGGTTATGGTGGAGCCTTTTGAAAAATGGGATTTATATTTTGTAGGGCCTATCAATTCTCCATCCAAAATAGAGGTACATATCTTAGTTTGTACTGATTATGTTGAAATAATGTAACTTCAAAGAATATTCTACTTGTACTTTACATTATTATTATTCCTCCTTTGGGAGATGTCACTAATGTAAAAGGTCATGTAAAATTCATTAGGTAAACCCTCTGTTGTAAGTCGAGTCAATAGTACCTAGAAAAGATTAATATAATTATTATTGTGAGTTTTCCCAGGTAGGTTGGCCCTATCAGTTTGATAGGTCGTCCTAGTTAGGTTAAATGTCAATTAGGAGATTAGTATAAATAGGGAGGCGCCCTCCCTCATTTATACACACTCACTCATTCATGTATTGTGCAAGAGAGAGAAAGAAGGAAGGACATAGGAGGAAGATGACACGTGTCTTTAGTGTTTTGGATCTTGTGCTTGGGGTTTTGTCTCTCTCCCTTATGAGACCTTGTTCTTTGGTCATTGCATTATGGTAATTTACATTGAGGAAGTTTTGTTAGGATTTTCCCTTTTGGGTTTCCCAGGGTAAATTGATGTGTACCTTGTGATTGTGTTTCTTTTAGTGATCCTCTTTATGTTGTTATTGTGAAAATGTATTAAATTCTTACAATTTAGGACTTAAGCTATAGCAACATATTAAACTTAACATTCTGGTTTGTAGATATTGCCAACTATTTGGATACAAGAAAATTTTCGACATGTCTTCATTAAAAGCACCAAATTACTATCAAGAAAAGTACTAATTACTCATGGGTTTAAGGTAACCTCTTATGCAAGGGGTCAGATCTTATAATATGTCATTGTGTTAGAGAAGATAAGATTCATGACATCCCAAAATAATGTTACAATCAACCTTGTGGAGAACACTTTGTTGAAAAAAGAATTTCTCATAAGGTGTTACATTTAGGGTACTATTAGCCTAGTGTTTTCTAGAATGAAAAGAAGTACATGAGAAGCTACAATAGTTTCCCAAGAATGGGATAGCTTGTACAATCTAACGATATTCCACTCCAAACTTGGGTTATGGTGGATCCTTTTGAAAAGTGGTATTTATATTTTGTAGGGCATATCAATTCTCCATCCAAAATGGAGGTACATATCTTGGTTTGTACTAATTATGTTGAAATAATGTAACTTCAATGAATATTCTACTTGTACTTTACATTATTATTATTCCTCCTTTGGGAGATGTCACTAATGTAAAAGGCCATGTAAAATTCATTAGGTAAACCATCTGTTGTAATTTGGGTCAGTAGTACCTAGAAAAGATTAATATAATTATTCTTGTGAGTTTTCCCAGGTAGGTCAGCCCTGTCAATTTGATAGGTCGGACCAGTTAGGTTAAATGTCAGTTAGGATATTAGTATAAATAGGGAGGTGCCCTCCCTCATTTATACACACTCACTCACTCATGTATTGTGCAAGAGAGAGAAATAAGGAAGGACATAGAAGGAGGAGGACAAGTGTCTTTGCTGTTTTGGCTCTTGTGCTTGGGGTTTGGTCTGTCTCCCTTATGAGGCCTTGTTCTTTGTTCATTGCATTCTGGTAATCTACATTGAGGAATATTTGTTGGTTTTTTCCCTTTTGGGTTTCCCATGGTAAATTGATGTGTACCTTGTGATTGTGTTTTTTTTAGTGACACTCTTTATGTTGTTATTTTGAAAATGTATTAAATGCTTACAAGTTAGGACTTAAGATATAGAAACATATAAAACTTAATATTGTGGTTTGTAGATATTGCTAACTATTTGGCTACAAGCAAAATTTCAACACGGCTTTCACTAAAAGAGCGCAAAATTACTATCAAGAAAATTACTAATTACTCATGGGTTTAAGGTAACCTCTTATGCACGGGGTCGGATCTTATAATATGTCATTGTGCTAGAGAAGATAAGATTCGTGACATCCTAAAAAAATGTTACATTCAACCTTGTGGAGGACACTTTGTTGAAAAAAATATTTCTCATAAGGTGTTACATTTAGGGTACTATTGGCCTAGTGTTTTCCGATATGTTAAGAAGTACATGAGAAGCTTCAATAGTTGCCCAAGAATGGGATAGCTTGTACAATCTAACAAGATGCCACTCCAAACTCGAGTTATGGTGGATCCTTTTGAAAAATGGGATTTATATTTTGTAAGGCCTATCAATTCTCCATCCAAAATGGAGGTACATATCTTGGTTTGTACTGATTATGTGACCAAATAGGTTGAGGAAAAAACACTTACAAAAGAAACATAACATGTAGATGTTTTTCTCTATGAGGAAATATTTTTTTAATTTAGAGTACCTTAAAAGATTGTCATATACCATGGAGCATAGTTCACTTCCAAAATCATTCACTCCATCACTAACCAATATTGTATCCAACATATAACATCTAGACCACACCATCCACAATCTACTGGACAAGTGGAGGTTACCAATAGAGTTCTAGAAACCATATTGACCAAGGATGTGTAGATTCATTATCGAGATTAGACTAGAAAACTTCAAAAATATCTTTGGGGTTATCACACTACATGGAGAAATAACATTTGCTTCACTTCTTATGAGCTTGTTTATGGTAAGCATGTAGTTCTCCCTATTGAGTTTGAATTGAAAACATTAAAAACAAAAATGCACGTGGGAATGGACCTTTCAAAGGCACAAAAGCTCCACTTGGAACAAATTAATGAGTCTGATGAAATTTGTCAAGATTCTTTGTATCAGACACTTTTTGTTCAAGAACATAGAGGTAAATGGTATGATAAGTTTGTAAAGAAGAAGAAATTCCAAGTAGGAAATTGGGCTCTCTTATTCGATTCAATATTAAAGACTTCAAGGAAAATCTATTCACTTACTAATTGGAACTATATGAAATTGAGACCATTTATGAATATTGTTTTGTGAAGTTGCATACTATTGATGAAGATATAACCCCTCTCATGGCCAATGGTCATTGATTGAGCTTATATCAAAAACCATTGTATTAGACATCTATTATTCAACAACATAGAGCTAAATGGCATGTAA
>LPNX011210991.1:130322-145489 GCA_001517045.1 Pseudotsuga menziesii | reverse complement strand
TACTTTTTGATTAATGAAAGCATTCACAGCTGCAAGCCTTTTGCACTGTTTCATTCTTCAATTGTTGAGTAAATTGTGAGATCTTCTTTGTGAGTTTTGCTTCTTGTCTACAGATCTATATGCTCAAATTCACATGGTATCAGAGCCTCGGTGGACAAGACTCCTCTCCTCCTCAGATCTCCAACCGGATCTTTTTTGTTTGTTTGATTGTGTGACAGGTTATCTGCTTTTCTACAGCATTCGCTACAAGCAGCCTCTACTTCTCATTGCATTCGCTACAGCAGCTCAGTCTTTCTTATTAAATTCAAAATGGCTCATCCAATAGAGCGCCTCACTCCCTTCAACTATCACCAGTGGAAGGATGACATGAAAATATTGCTCCGCACCAAGCATCTCTTCAGACTCATTGAAGAAACAGAGGAAGAGCCAGAATAAGATAAAGACAAAGCTAAGTACATGAATAGGCTTGAAGAAGCCATTGGACTCATGCAATCCTCAATCTCTAGGGATATTCAATTTCACATCCGAGACTTGGACACTCCCAAGGAGGTTTGGGACAAGCTTGCTTCCTTGTTTGATAAGCATGATGAGATGAGGATCCATCAGCTAGAAAATGACCTGATTACTCTCAATCCATCAGATTTTGAATCTCTAAATGAATTCTTCTCAAAGTTCAAGAACCTGATATATCAATTGAAGCAATGCAAAGTAAAGAAGGATGAAGATCAGCTCATTCTTGCTATTCTCACCAAGCTCAATTCAAACTATTCAGTATTTGTATCTACCTTCCAAACAGTAAGGCTCACTACTCCAAATTGGAAGATGCCCACTCTTGATGCTTTCATTCAATCTCTTATTTCTGAGAATGATAAATTGATCCAAATGGGGATCATTCGATCTCCCACTCCCAAAGATCTAGCTCTTGTTGCAAGAGGAGATAAGGTAGTGAATGACAGAGGGAAGCAAAGAGATGAGTCTAAACAGTCAAAAGAACCTTCAGGTTCGAAGAGAAGGAAGAAGAATGGCAAAGGCAAGGTTCTCTGCCCTTACTGTGGAAGGGGCTTCCATTCAGAAAGCTCCTGTATGAGAAGACAACTTGATGAAATGGCTCTTCTTTTGAAAAGGCACAACATTTCTGTACCTGCTAGCACAAGGAAGGAAGACTCTGAAGAAGAAGAAGAAGAAGAATACCCAAGGAAAGGACATGCACTGAAAGCTTACTGCACATCAACACCTGCCTTCCTCATTGATTCTGGAGCTTCCAACCATATGGCTGCATCCATAGAATCATTCTCTTCTTTTCAGTCTTTTGATGGTCCTAGTATTCAGATGGGCAATAATAGTAAAGTACAAACCAAAGGGAAGGGCTCTATCCAACTTGAAGATGGAAGGTTCAAAGATGTGCTGTTTGTTCCCTCACTAGCTTCAAACCTATTATCTGTCTATCAGATGACCCATACTGGATCTCCAAAGCAAGTGATCTTTGGTCCTGACTCAGTGGAGATCATAGATATCTCTACTGGGAGCATCATAGCAAAGGGTATTGCGAATCATGCTTCAAGAGCATATGAGTTCTCACATTTCATGCCTCCTTCAGAACCAGTGCATTCTCAGCAGCCACCAACAAGGAAAGGTAAAAACATTGCATCTACTTCTTTTACAGCTTCTACTAGTATTGCAGATCCATCTATATCAGTTTATGACATTAAGATTCAGGGTGACTCAGATCTAGATTCAGTCCCTACTTCCAAACTGGAAGCTAGGAAGATGACTGGAAACTCACCTGACACTCAGAAAGGAAAGACTCTTGCACTATGTGACACTGTTTTGCCTCCTTCAGAGAGATGCAATAGACTTCCTGTAAGATGCAACATGGCAAGGGCTCAGTCTTTATACATTCAGAAGAATGGATATGATCATACATCTCTTCATTCAGCAAGAAAAAAAAGTTACATTCCTCCTTCCTTCCATCATCAGTTTTGGAGAAAAAGGAGAAGTCTACATGCCAGGCCCCAAAATACATGTGCACAGCACACCATGCATGCTGCTTCACTACCTCACAGAGATGAAGATTGCAGCAACATATTTTCAAGTTTTTCAAACTTGAGACCTGATTCTACCTACTTAGATAGAAGGAGGGCTTTTTTCCCATGTGGTTTTTGCCCTAGTTACTTGTATTAAGCAGTTACTTTATTTTACTTGATGTAATGGGTGACCTATGGTCTTAGTTACCAGGGCCCACAGTTTGTCCAAGTTAGCATTCAGGGGGGGTGTTAGGATTATTAATCCTCCCTTGTCCAAATTTGGTCATATGTCTAAATCGGGAGTCATGTCTAAATCGGGAGTCCATCCAGTCTATTTATAGTCATTAGCACCATTGGTTAAACTTGACCTAATTGGGGCACATGTTTCAGTTACCAAAGTGTGGGGAACACTAATTGAGGCTCACTGCCACTTATTGCACTTGATTGCATAAGTTTAGGAGTCTCCTAGATCAATCCCTACAATTTAGGAAACAACTGGGAGTGCTGAAACCAACCAAGGTCAGTTCACCTTAGTTAATGACTAGTCAAGCCAAGTTAGGAGTCAGTTACATTCAGTTCTAGCCTTCTACATTAAGTTAAATAATGGTTTAATTAATTGCACACATGTGGGGCGCTTTTCTCACCTACCACAGTCAGTTAACCATTATTTAATATTAAATGTAACACTTGGTTGTGTTTTAGAACTCCAGTGATGATTTAGACAAGGACAGTTAACTACTGGGTCCTCCAATTGTGATTTAGACAAGTCTTGGTTACCTACAGTCAAGTAGAGTCATCAATTCAAACTTCCTCATGTGGATTCGAATTGCTTGTGGCTATTAAATCCATTTTACATTAGTGTAATTATTATCTGAATTACTTTTTGATTAATGAAAGCATTCACAGCTGCAAGCCTTTTGCACTGTTTCATTCTTCAATTGCTGAGTAAATTGTGAGATCTTCTTTTTGAGTTTTGCTTCTTGTCTACAGATCTATATGCTCAAATTCACAGAAAGTTCATAAATAAGAAGAAATTCCAAGTAGGAAATTGGGATCTCTTACTTGATTCAATATTAAAGACTTCAAGGAAAATATATGCACTTAGTAGTTGGAACCATATGAAATTGAGACCATTTATGAAAATTGTTTCTTGAAGTTGCATACCATTGATGAAAATATAACCCCTCTCATGACCAATGGTCATCGGCTAAGCTTATATCAAAAACCATTGTCCAATGATGCTTTCGTCAAAGATATTTCCATTCATTTAGATTTGGAGGTCGTTGGTACAATGGTTGTGCCATTTGTACCTTTAACAGTTTATAATAATAAATAAAAGTAAAAGTAAAAGTAAAATAATAATAATAATAATAATAATAATAATAATAATAGGTTTATAATAGTGAAAACATGTTTCTAAGTGTTACTAGACCTTGGCATGTTGGGAACCAGTCTAAGGTTGGGTTCTTTGAGATTTAATAAAATATAATTATGAAAACCCTCCTAGGCACAATTAGACAACCCTTGTTTGAAAACTAGCTTGCTTGAAAATAAGGCTTAAGAAAAAAAAAAAGAAAAAAACAAATTTAGGAGTATTAGAAACCATAATATGAATGGACGTGATATGATATTTCCCTTTCTAGTGACCCCCCTGTGGGTATTACATTGACATGGATGCCCATTTCAACCTCATATTTTCCAAATACGAATCATCATTCTCCCTATATGTGCAAAGAAATTATCAAATGGGTTTTGTAAGCTTATTCAATAATAACATTGTAAATTTGTAGGATCCATTCATGTGTTCCTATATTATGGTTTTCGGTTCCAGAGACATACGTTCCATTGGGCGTGTGAAGCCTCCATTATTTAGTGTATTTCAAACTCAGTATTCATGCATATGGCCAATTGTCAACCAACATGGATGATTCTTCTCCTTGTATCATTATTTTTGGTGACATTTGTTATTAAATTGAGATGTTGTTACTAGGTGGTTCAATTCCAATTTTTAGATGCAAGGAAATGAAGATATATTACCATTTTTTTTCTTACCACTTTCACTATTTATTAATTTTTTAAACTTATATGATATATATTGGTTTAATTAAATCTTTATTTATTTATTTTGAGATGGCAATTTTGAAAGGTGTAAAGTAATTTAATATTTATAAGGTACTCATTTTTTTATGTGGTATGGTAGATTTGTATTGATTCTTTAAAAATATTAGAGTAGTAATAATTTTGTTCACATTTTCCTTAAAATTTAAGTGAAAGACATAAGATCATTAAATAACTAATCTCTAACTTTCGTAACATATAAGAACTAAGATGGATTTTTGATGTAGGGGCATCTAGTCAAGATTCTCTGTTTGATGAATAAGCAGTTAATGTTTATTTTATGCTCCATGTAATTTTGTGGAAAATAGGGTTAGTTGTCGATTCTACTAATGTGTTTCATAGATAGAGATGGTTTTAATGTAACAAGGACAATTTGCCACAAATTCCCTCAAATATTGTAAGAGGTTGCTTGAGGATAGGTTAGTTACATATTTGCTTTCTTGGGAATTCAGATCCCGTTGTTGTGGATTTGACATGTTTGTTTTGGTTCTATTTAATTGTAATTGATTTAAGTGCAAGAGGGTAGAAGAGTGTGCAAGAGTGAGTGAGTGAGATATAGAGTGTATGTACCAGTGGTTAATGGAATGAAGAACATAGTCTTAATACTCTGCATAAATGTTTATATGTGATGTCTTATTTTCAATAACCAGATGTATGCTTATTTCTTTGTATGGATGAATCTTCATTAATGATTAAATGGTTTCCGAAGACAGAGAGATGTATAGTTGCATAGAAGATTGATAGCTCATGAATCAATTCGACCGTTACAGTATGAATTGAAATCTGTGAATCCTAGAAGATCAACGGTTGTGGATGGACTCCGCAAGAGAAAAGTAGAGATCCGCAAGGTTAAGGTGAGATCCGCATCTGATCTCAGATCGACAGTCAGGAAGGAGCCCACAATAAATTGATGGCTCAGAAGAATTGCAGAAAAGGAAGTTGCAGGAAGAAAGTTGTGAAATCCCATCTTGGAAAGTGGGAAGGTGTATCTGCATTCCACAATATGCAATTACGGAAAGGACCATTGCGGTCACATAAATTGCAAAAGTCCATTTTTTGAATTTGGGAATTGCATACCCGCATTCTGAAATCTGCAATTGCAGAAAGGAGCTTGCGAAAAGGGTCTTGCGGAAAGATGGTTGTGGAATACTCAATTGCGGGAATTGATTTGCATAACCACTCCTATGGAGAACCAAGTTGCAAAAAATTGGTTTTGGGAGAGCCCATCTTGTGGAAAGATGGTTACAGAATCCTACTTGCGGAAGGCGATTTAGATCAGTGTTTCAGCCTTCAAAGTTAACTTTAGGTCTACTAGATTTCACCTACCATTTGTTTTGGTATCGGAGAAGGGTAAATATGCTACCAAGACAAGGACGAATGCGTGGAGTCCATGTAGGACGTGGTCTAGGAATAAAAGATGCAAAAAAAGAACACAAGGGGAATTAAGATAACTCCAAGCTAGGATGGAAGCTATGGAGAGAAATAATTCAGAGAATATAGACACCAGTGATGAAGAAGAATCCTATGAAGATGAGAGAGAAGAGGTTGTTGAATAAGTAAAAGTATTGAATATGTTAATGAAGGCTAGTAATAGACCCAGAGTTGAAGTCCCCGTGTATGAAGGTAATATTAATATTGAAGAACTCATGGATTGTATCAATGCCTTTAAACAACTATTTTGACTTTGAATAAGGTGAGATATGCAGCGACCAGACTGAAAGGGCATGCAGCTATATGGTGGGATGAACTTCAGATCCATAGAGAAAGAAGAGGTAATTCTAGAATCAAATCTTGGGACAAAATGTTGTATAAAATTAAAAGTCAATTTATGCCTAAGGATTATCAGTTGACTCTCATTAGATAGCTACAAAATATTAGACAAAAGTTATAATTGTTAAAGAATATACATAAAAATTCTTTAAGCTGAATATTAGAGATGGACAGACACAAGGGAACACAGAAAGAGTAGCTAGATATATAAATGGACCGAGATATGAAATACAAGATGAAATCAGCTTGTTGAATTTCAAAACTGTTGAAGATGCTTATTAGGTAGCCTTAAAGGTGGAAGAAAATCTACTAATAAAACATAACGAAAAGAGCAGAGGGAGAAATACAGCAAGAGGGAGAGGATTTCCAAATAGAGGAGGTAGGACTCTTAAAGATGGGGTAGAAGGTTCTAGTAGCCAAGTAACCCAAAAGGAGGATTCAGAGGAGGCAGAGGAAGAGGTATAAATAGAGAAGTGAAATGTTATACATGTGGATAAATTAGACACATGTCATGGGAGTTCCCAATGAATAAACCTACAGCTTAGAGGAATGAAAACATTGCTGAGGATCATGAGGATTCCAATGAAGAATAAGAGGTGAATAATCCTCCTGAGAAAGGAGAATCTCTTATGCTAAAGAGAGTTTTAGTAAAGACAGAGAAGAAAATATATGAACCATCCTAAAGAAAGAATATGTTCAAGACTAAATGAAAGTCACAAGGGAATTGTTGTCAGATGGTTATTGACAATGGTAGTACAGATAATTTGGTCTCCACTGATATGGTAGATAAGTTGGGGTTGAAGAGGATGAAACATCCAACTCCTTACAAAGTGTCTTGGTTCCAGAAAGGATATCAGCTCTTGGTGAATGAGAAGCACAATGTGGAGTTTCAAATTCGTACTTATAAATATGTGGTATTATGTGATATAATGCATATGGATGTATCCCATATACTCTTCAAGAGGCCATGGAAATATGATAGAAAAGTTGTTCATGATGGAAGAAAGAACATGCATTCTTCAGAAAAGGATGTAAAAAGACATACATTGTCATATTAGAGGATGAAACCATTCCAAAAGGTTTAGGGTCGAATATTTTGCCGATGACTGGGAAATAACTATTATAAGAGGTCAAGAAGGAGGATGAGATACATTTTTCTCTTGTTGGAAAACCAAAGGTAATATTAACTTGTACAAATTTAGATGATTTTCCTACTGAAGTTAGAGACTTGATTGATGAATATGTTAATATTATTGTGGATGAGTTACCAAATTCTTTACCTCATGTGAGAAGTATTATTCATGAAATTAACTTAATACCTAGTGCAAGTTTACCTAATAAGGAAACCTACAAACTAACTCCTCAAGAGAATGAAGAGATCAAAAAACATGTGCAAGAGATGTTAGATAAAGGTTTGGTGAAAGAAATTTTGAGTCCTTGTGCAGTACCCACTGTGCTTAGCCCAAAGAAGTATGGTGGATGGAGAATGTGCACTAACTCCATATCAATTAATAAGATCACTATCAAGTATAGATTTCCTTTACCCTACATTGATGATTTGATGGATTGTTTGAGTGGTTCAAAGTATTTTTCAAAGATAGATTTGAAAGGCGGTTATCATCAAATAATAATAAGAGAATGGGATGAATGGAAGATTGCATTCAAGAATAATAATGAATTGTATGAATGGTAAGTAATGTCATTTGGTCTTACTAATGCACCTAATACTTTTATGAGATTGATGAATGAGGTATTTAAGGAATACACTAGAAAATTTGTGATAGTATATCTGGAAGATATTTTGATTTTCAGTCAGAATAAAGAAGAACATCTGAAACATCTCAAATTGGTGTTGCAAACCTTGCAAAAGGAGAAGCTGCTGATAAATCTGAAAAAGTGTAGTTTCCTGAAGAAAGAGTTAATTTATTTGGGATTCGTGGTTTCAAAAGAAGGGTTGACGATGGATCCAGATAAGGTGCAAGCAATTTTAAGTTGGCCAATTCCAAGAAGTGCATATGAGGTAAGGATTTTTCATGGACTTACAAGTTTTATAGAAAATTCATTAAGAATTTTAGTCAAATTTGTGCACCTATAATAGACACCTTCAGGGGAAGTGAACAACCTTTCAAATGGACATAAGCAGTTGACATAAATTTCAAATTGTTAAAGACGAAGATCATTGAGAAGCCTATTCTAACTTTTCCAAGTTTTGATAAGGTTTTTCAAGTAGAGAAAGATACTAGTGGGACAACAATAGTGTTTGTTCTGAGTCAAGAACAGAGACTAGTAGCATACTTCAACGAGAAGTTAAATGAGGAAAAAAAATTATTCCTCATATGGACAGGAGTTATATGTTGTTGTAAAAGCTCTCAAGAAATGGAGACATTACTCGATTCCCAAAGAGTTTGTGTTATATTATGATAATCATGCTTTGCAGTTTATAAATAGTTAGCCTAAAGTGAATCAGAAACATGCTAAGTGGGTGGAATTTTTGCATAAATTTACCTTTGTGATCAAGCATACAAGTGGGAAATCTAATAAAGTTGATGATGCTTTAAACATAGTAAGTTTGATCTTACAGGAAATTAAGGTCAATACTTTGGGATTTGAAAGTTTGATTAATATGTATAAAGAAGATGTAGATTTCAAAGATATATATGAAGTCTATGAGGATCCAACTTTCCATAATAGAAACCAAATGTTGGATTACACATTACAAGAAGGATTGATGTTCAGAAATAGTAAGTTATGTATTCCAAAATGTTCTATGAGATAAAATTTGATACAGGAGAAACACAATGGAGGTTTTTCGGGACATTTTAGACATGATAAAACATTTGCTCAGGTGAGTCATTTTTATTTTTGTCCAGGAATGCAACATGATGTAAATAAGTTTGTTGAAAAATGTAGGATATGTCAACATGCCAAAGGGAAAAGACCAAATACTGAAATATATCAACCCCTACCTATTCCAACTAGGCCTTGGGATTCCATCAGTATGGATTTTGTTCTGGGATTGCCTAGAACTCAGAAGGGAAATGATTCTATTTATGTAGTAGTGGATAGCGTTTCAAAAATGGTGCATTTTAATGCTTGTAATAAAACCAATGATGCAACAAACATTGTCTAATTTATTCGTTTCATAAATTGTAAAGTTGCATGGTTTACCTTTAAGCACTGTTTTGACAGGGATACTAAATTTGTTGGTAATTTTTGGAGAACTTTGTGGAAGAAGTTGGGAACCAATCTCAGTTTTAGTTCCACTTATCATCCTCGAACTGAAGAGGTGAACATAAGCTTGGGAAATATACTGAGAAGTCTTGTTTATGAAAATATGAAACAATGGGATTTAGCTCTTGCTCAAGTTGAGTTTTATTACAATGATTCACCTAACATAAGTACATCTATGAGTCATTTTCAGATTGTATATGGGATGCACCCGAGGGGAGTGTATGAACTTATATATTTGGGAGAACATGATATGAGAAGTGCAGATGGTGAAGATTTTGCATCTACCATGCATGAGCTACAAGAAAATGTTAAGAAGAAACTGCATGAAAGTGTCGGGAAACACAAACAAAGAGAAGATATGAAAAGAAAAGAAGTTAATTTTTAGGTTGGAAATTTAGTAATGGCCTATCTTAGGAAAGAGGGGTTTCCTAAGGGAACCTACAATAAAATTGAAGCTTAAGAAAATTGGACCTTGTAAAATTCTGAGGAAGTTTTCTGCAAATGCATATGAAATAGGTCCTCCTTCTAATCTTCAAATCTCTCCAATTTTTAATGTTTCAGATATATATTCTTTTAAATATTAAGGTTCTTAGATAGAAGAAATGATCTCAGGAGAAAATTATCAATTTATAGATTGGAAAGTACAGTTACCTCAGAAGGAACAACCACATATCGAAGCTATCCATGACAAAAGGGTTTCAAAGAAGAACATCGACAAATAATATTTTATGTATTTGGTCAAGTGGAAAGATCAACCATCTGAAGATGCAGCGTGGATGATGAAAATGGATATTTCCAAGTATAATGTGAACCATGAAGACTTATTGAAGAAATATCCCCCATAGTATGATGCAGGAGCATCTAGTCAAGATTCTATGTTTGATGAATAAGCAGTCAATGTTAATTTTCTGCTCCATGTAATTTTCTAAACAATAGGGATAGTTGTCGATTCTTGTAATCTATTTCATATATAGGGATGGTTTGAATGTAATAAGGATAATTTTCCACAAATTCCCTCGAATCTTGTAATAGGTTGCTTGAGGATAGGTTAGTTATAGATTTTCTTTCTTAGGAATTTAGATCATGTTGTTGTTGTTCTAACATGTTTGTTTTGGTTCTATTTAATTATAATTGATCTAAGTGCAACAGGGTACAAGAGCGTGCAATAGTGTACAAGAGTGTGCAAGAGAGATAGAGAGAGATAGAGTGTATGTACCAGTGGTTAATGGAATGAAGAACATAGTCTTAATAATCTACATAAATGTTTCTATTTGATGTCTTCTTTTCAATAACCAGACGTATGTTTATTTATTTGTATGAATGAGTCTTCATTAATTATTAAATCATTTTCAAATACAGAGAGGTGTATAGTTGCACATATGATTGATCTCTCATGAATCAATTCGACCGTTACAATCTAAATTGAAATTTGTGAATTCCAACAGATCGACGATTGTGGATGAACTCCGCAAGAGGAAAGTAGAGATCCACAAGGTTAAGCTAAGATCCACATCTAATCTCATATCGATAGTCAGGAAGGATCCTGGTAAGAAATTGATGACTTAGAAGAATTGCGGAAAAGGAAGTTGCGGGAAGAAAGTTGCGGAAGCTCATATTGGAAAAGCTGGAAGGTTTGTCCACATTCTGCAATTGCGAAAAGGATTGCTGTGGCCGCATAAATTGCGGAAGTCCATTTTTGAATTTGGAGTTCCAAAATCCACAATTATGGAAAGGAGCTTGCGGAAAGACAGTTGCAGAAGATGCAATTGTGGGAATTGAGTTGCGCAACCAATCCTGCAGAGAACCGAGTTGCAAAAAATTGGTTCCGGGAGAGACTAGCTTGTAGAAAGCTGGTCATGGAGGTAGAATTGTGGAATCCTTCTTGCGTAAGGTGATTTAGATTAGCATTTCAGCCTGTAAAATTCAACTTTAGGCCTTATAGCTTTCACCTGCCATCAATTTTAATTTTAATTTGTATATTTATGTTAATTTTGCTTTTTATTTTTTTTGTAAATTTAATTATTTTTGACATTATACTTCTTACATAAATTTATATTTTCTATTTTAATTTATTAGCATTACCCATATACATAAATATGTACACAATTTTTTTTCTTTCTAACCTGAAACTACAAAAACTCCTAACTTCTCTTAGATGGTATTAAAATAATTCCCTTTCTTGTTATTGTTAATTGTCCTACATAGAATTTACTATATCCATAATTTTAATTTGTATTAAAGATTTTATCCTATGTGGAGTTTAACTACCATTATATAACTACATTTATCATTATGTGGCATTTAACCACCATTATAAAATTACATTTATTATTAATTGTACTTAACTTTACAAGAACTTATTAACTTCAAATTAGTTGTATTTGCAAGTCTATCACATAATTTCTATTTATTTGTTTTTCTTATTTGATGTGATAGTATCCTTGTTTTAATATAAAATTGTTATTTATAGTATCCTCCAACTTATTTCTCTTCCTTTTCCTAATTTCATGTGATAGTATTCTCTCCCACTTCAATGGTAAATTGCTAGTGATATCAATGTCATACCTTTTTGGCTCCTCTCTAAATTGATACATGTATCATGTGGTTTCATGCACTAAATTCTATGCTGGTATAATGTCCTTCATCCTCCTATTTTTCTTATTTGCAAAATTGTCATAAAACTGAATTTCAATTGCCTTTTAAATTAAACTGATAGTACGCTCTCTCTTTCTGATATTAATTTGTTAGTGGTATCAATATCATATTGTATATCTCCTCCTTAATTTTTTATTTAAAAAATTGAAAGGAATAGTTATTGCATCAAAATAAAGTCACTTTTGCATTGTACATTGAGTTAGTATAATTAAAAAAAAGAGAGTTTAATCTCAAAGTTTCAAAACTACCAAAAACTATAAAATCCTATTGATAGTCGACATAGTTCTTAATTTTTTCTCCACAAAACTGAAAACATGCAAGTATATATTCCAATATGCTACCCTGACAAAAGTGATGAGTCAAAATAGATAAAAACTTGGAATTTTAATGGAATTCATGCCCACCATGGGATTATTTCTTGATGTCTACTTTGGATTAGAATTTTGCTTCTTCATATTCCATTTTCCCTTGAGTCTCTTGGATTGTATATTCTTCCTTGACCACTTCCCTAAAAAATCCAACGTAAACCTTTGGAAATGAAGTCATAGAATGTAGTTTCTGACTAGTCCTAAGATCAAATGAGAATGCATATTATAAGTTATTGTAAGGCTATCAATTTGTTTTCCTTGAGTGACCACCTTGGATTCTAATTTTGCATTTTTGCTAGCTAAGGCTCTAAAAGAGAGGGCACTCTATTGTTGAGATGTGAGACTACTACCTTGAGGTTCTTAACTCAACACACACCTTCCCTCATAACCCTGCAAAAGCATGGCATTTTATGTAGAGTGCATTTTATTGTGTGAAATTGACCATCCATAATAAAAGAGGATGAGTTCCCTACTACAAATACATAACAATATCTAAAATACCCAAATGCTCAGGGTAGGCAGAGCCAAAGGCTACAACACAACTAGAAATGCTAAGAATCCAATGCTCAACTGGACCATATAGAAAAACATGTTGGAGAAGATTAAAACTATAAGCGAAATGAGGATAGGGCATAGAACCTCTACAATAGGGAAGACACAACCCAAAATGCCACTAGAAAACAAAATCAACACACTCAACAAATATAATTAATAATTTCTACTCGATATGATGAGGCTCAATAAGGCTCTTTAATACCATAGAACTAAGTTCAATGAGCTTGAGAGGTAGAGTCATGACAGAGTAGATAGAATGCCAAAATAACACATTGGAAAAAAATATATATACCTCCTTTCCTCTAAGAATTCATAACAATGCCCATACCTACACTTGCCTAACTAGACTTGAAGGTATGTATAGGGCGAACATAATATATAATGGTTTACTTCATGTGGATTAAGGAGTCTTGCCACTTGTCTAATGCATTGGATTGCATGTCATTCATAAGGTTAGAATGATTCAAATTAATGGAAGATATATGAAGCCGTCCCCCATTGCATGAGAAAGATGATGGTTCTGAAGATAAGGATAGAGAAAACATCTGCTTCTAAAATAGCTAACCTTGGTTATTAATTGTTCCATTGATTTCTATAGAGTTTGGTTGATTGTGTAGAGATTAAAGCATATGGTAAAAACAAGGGAGTTGAAACAATTAACGAGTCATTGAATTATTGAAATCATCCTTGAGAGGCTTTCAAGCATCTATGAGGATATCAAGTCTTGCATTTGATGAATGATAATCAAGGAGTCTTTGATAACGTTAAGTTTTTGTATCTCCATTGTTTTGATAATTTTTAACCCTCGAGAAAGAGTTAATTATTCTACTTGGCTGTTAGAGGTTATCCTCAAGCCCAAAGCATAGGTTAAGTTATTTGTCCTTCAAGGTTGTACACAAGCTCCCATGATCTTTCCACCCCATTATTGAATTTATCATTGCTAGTCTCTTATGAGCAATAACTTAACCTAACCATACCATACAACTAACAATACAAATTTGGATTTTTTGCTAATTCCAAGATAGGAATTATTTATTAATATTTTATCTATGCATTTTCATTGGTGGAGAGGCTCAAGGAATATTTTCCCGGAGGGCATGACACTGAGAAATTAAAAAGAATTAATTGGTTGTCTACGATGTGTGTTGGGTGGTAAATGGTTCTACATTGTCATAAATGTGGTGGATGGTGGTTGTTCTAGAAAATCATGTTATTTGGATGGAATCAACTATAAGCGCATCATCCTCACTCTATATAATTTGTTTATTGGATTGTTTTGGCTAGTAGATGAGGTATTCATTTGGCTCTCTAATTATTCCTTTCACAATTTGGTGGTTGGTCATTGTGGTTTCCATGATTGGATTCTCTATGTTCTATATGGGTTATCTATGTTCTAACTTGTAGAAGGGGTATTCATTTATGGTTGTTGGTAATTATTTTTAGGGATTAGTGGGTGGAAACTATGCATTTTGGATCGTGAAGGATTTTTCGGTTTGATGCTTTCATGGTTATTAGTCCCCTGGGTGGTTGTTGCATTTTTTACTTTACACAATGCTTTTGTGGTTTCCATGGTTGTTTGCTTCATTGTTTCACATAAAGTCACTACACATACTAGCTTGTAGAAGAGCTATTGGTTTGTTATTCATTTGATGGTTTCATCGGAATTCACCATGATGGTTCATAGAAGTGAAGGATGGTTAGTTCTACAACCATTTTTTCGTTTCCCAATCAAGGTCATAAGTGTAGAGTGTGGTGGTTAATATTGTATTGTTATTGAAGGTGGCATTGACCATGGGTGCATTAACCCCACTTTATAATGTATTCATGTCTTTGTGTCTGAGATCATAAAAGAAATACCTATTTTTGGATCCATGGTTGTTTCTTTCATGGTTTGGTGGATGGTCATTATGCTTTCTTACTTGTTTAAGTGTTTCATGGGTTCTCATTGTGATGGATCATAGATGTATAGGGTGGTGGGTGTTACTACTATTGAATTGTCCCTTTTAATTCTTTCTCATGAATGTGGAACTATATTGATGGCTTGCGGCTATGGAGGTAATGCATGTTGTTTTTATTGCATTAGGTACGCACTATATTGTTAATGTTTATACATTGAAGGTGTTTTTTTTTTGTTATTGCTAACGAATTGTTATTACATTGACATTATCATTATGTGGAGTCAACAAGGACAATTGGTTGTGGTGCATGGTATTTTGTGTCAAGGTGGTCATTGAGTTGTCTCTTAGATAGAGAGAGTGATGGGTGTTTATACTGCTATAATAATCCTACCATATATTGTTTGGTTGCTCTTTGAATTTAGTGCTCTTGTGCATTATATGCATTAAGGGTGATGGTTGTTGTGTTAATCACATTCTTTGTTACATTATTTGGCTCTGCTAGTGTAATTTATTAGACCTTGGTTTGGATAGAAAGTGGCATATTGGTT
>LPNX011210991.1:95987-129141 GCA_001517045.1 Pseudotsuga menziesii | reverse complement strand
CAGTATATATATATATATATATATATATATATATAAGCCATATTACTACAGACTTTCAATACCACTATTTCTTGTTTGAAATGGATTCCATGAATCATTATTTTCAGTGAAAAAATGGAAGTGTTATATTAACCAGATTCCCAGAAATAACATAAAACAAGAAGAGATAGTAATCCAATGCCTTAAGAATGCAATAAAAAGATGAATAATCAGTCTCTCTGAGGGGGAAACTATCAATGTTTGAGCAAATATGAAGATACTTGAACTTTGAAACTTTTGTGAAACAAATTCAGTACATGTAGATCTCATCGAAAATTCAAGTACACAATTTAAGCAAACCATAGGACACATGATGTGCCATGGGAAAACCATCCAAATATGGAGGATGAAAAAACCAACAAACAATCCTTGAGTATGATCAATAATGGAAGATAATGATTTTACAAGACTTGCATATTTCTTGATAGTGGATACCTAACCAACACTATATAATAGAGTTACTCAGAATACCGTGATAGCCTTGCCAAAGGAATAACACTCTAATAATAAGCTAAAATCAGTCATACGATGAACGTAGTGAATGATTGCATGACTTGGGGCACTGTGAACACTATGTGCACTCGTCAAACATTACCTAATGTGCCTTTC
This sequence comes from Pseudotsuga menziesii, assembly GCA_001517045.1. NCBI lineage: Eukaryota > Viridiplantae > Streptophyta > Pinopsida > Pinales > Pinaceae > Pseudotsuga > Pseudotsuga menziesii. The sequence continues at coordinate 128,493 of LPNX011210991.1, read as the reverse complement.
TTGACTTGGTGCCAATTTTTCACCTCGTAATTATCTCCCACACTGAATATATGCACCCTCCATTAATTCACTAGTGTTAATTTCCTCTAACTGAGTTGTTAACTGATTGAACTGAACTAAACTGAATGGAACTGGATGTAACTGAACTGAACTGAACTAAACTAAATGTAACTGAACTAAACTAAACATAACTGAATGTAACTGAAAAACTGAATGTAATGAAATAGAATTGAATAGAACTGCATGTAACTGAACAAAACTAAATAGAACTGAATGTAATTGAACAGAATTGAACATAACTAAATGTAGCTGAATAATTAGTGCTTCACCATCAATGTCATCTTAAACAACCACTTTTCATAAATTAAGGAGTATATTCCTTAATTAACTGAAACTTGTTTTCCACAAATTAGACTTAGCTAATGTCTTTGCAATTCGAGTTCACTAGAGGTATGACATAGGAAATTTGAATTTTATTCTATCTTCGTGCTCATCTCATTTATCATTAATTAATTCTGTATCGTCCATGAGTGTTTAATTAATTACTCATCTTTATCTTATCATACTCGGAATAATTGTTTCCCAACCTATGATCATATGTATTACCTCTGGTCATATAGTCATGTGCTAAAGTAAATTACTCTAGGGGTAGCTATTCCCTAAAGGAGACTTGTAGCACCTTTATACCATGACTAACCATACATCACATAGTATATACCCATGTCTTGATACAACACAAGTCATATGGTCTTGATACAATACTAGTATTGATACGACAAAAGAATCATTGAACTTAATACAACATAAGTTCGAACTTGATACAACACAAGTCAATGAACTTGATACAACACAAGGTCTTGATCTTAATACAACATAATATCCTGATCTTAATACAACATAATATCCTGATCTTAATACAACATAAGATCGTAGTACATGAATCTCTCATAAGCTCAACATCCTAGATTGATACAACACAAGCTCTTAACTTAATACAACATAAGTTGGTTAACTTAATACAACACCAGTATCATGAAGAGGTTTCTGAAGTTAATATAACATAAGTTTCGGACTTGATACAACACAAGTCTCATGGAGAATGGCTCTTGATGTTGTACATTTAATAGTCCCTCTCAATGACGGAGACACTCTATGTCGTACCAAGCATATCTTAGAAATGTCTGAACTTTGTCATAGACAAAGACTTAGTCATCACATCTGCAATCTACTCATCAGTAGATATGTACTGAATTTTTACAATACCTTTATGGACCATGTATCGAATGAAGTAATACTCCATTTCTGTGTGTTTCAACTTGTCATGAAACACACAAATTTTGGAAATCTTTATAGAAATCTAGTTGTCACACTTGATCACTATAGGCTCTATATTTACACCGAAAAATCCTCCAAGATATTTCTCAACCACACTGCTTCTCTGCAAGAAGTACTAGCAGCAATGTACTCAACCTCTACAGTGCTCTAGGAAACTGAACCCTTCTTTCTTGTAGACCCCGAAATCATAGAAAAAAACCAAGCTGAAACAATACTCGGAAGTGGTCTTTTGATCAATACTGTTGCCACCCCTTTCAGAATTAGTATATCCAATCAATAACAATCCTCCACTGGAGGCATACATGATTCCATAAGAAACTGTACCGCATAGGCATCTCAAAATACGCTTACCTACAACCCAGGGTCTGTGTCTAGGATCAATCATGAACTAACTCAAAATGCTAACTGTATAGCAAATGTCTAGCCTCAAATGTATCGGGTACATCAACAAGCCAATCAACTATTTATATAATGTGGGGTCCACTTGATCTGATCCAGTCTCAGTCTCATGGAGTTTCCTCAAATTAGAATCCATTGGATTATTTATGGATTACAATCCACCATTCCAAATATGTACAAGATGTCCACAATGTACTTCCCTTAAGATAGAAATATTTCATCATTTCTCTGCCAAATATAAAATCCTAGGAAGTAGTGCATAAGACCTAAGTCTTTCATCTCAAAATATGAGATAAGCTCCCTTTGGAACTCAACAATCAATCTTTCCTCTCTAGTGAGAAAAATATCATCTACATATAGGACTAGTACCATAGGTTGGTTCTCCACTACTTTGAAGTACAAGTTTAAATTTGTATCACTCTTCAAGAAACCTAGTTCCTGAAGATAGTTGTCTATTATGGCATACCAATATCAAGGATCTTGTTTTAACCCATACATGGATTTATTCGACCAACACACATGGGAGTCCTTCCCATGTCACAAAACCCTCAGGTTTCTCAATGTAAACCTCTTCTTCAAGCTCACCATTGAGGAATGAAATCTTCACATCCATTTGGTGAAGCTTCCAACCCAATACTAATGCAAGTGAAATAATATATCTAATGGTAGTATATCATGCCACTGGAGAAAAATTCTCCTAATAATCAATGCCATCTTTCTGAGAAAAACCATGGGAGAAAAATTTGGATTTGTACTTGTCCACACTTCCATCTGCAACATTATTTATCTTGTAAAGCCATCTAGAAGTTACAATTGACTTCCTCTTAGTTTTGGGAACATCCCAAACATCATTCTTCATAATAGAATGATATTCCTCTGTCATAGCATCTTTCCACGCTTGTTTCTATGCATCCTCTTTATATGAAGAAGGCTCCGAGTCACTGATGTTTCTCATAAATGTAACAGATCCTGAATACCTATCATGCTTCTTGCATTCTCTGGAAATTCCTACTCATGCTCCATGATTTTGAGCATATCTCAATACATCTCAGCACCATGCTGACTTCCTCTTTGAAGGAGGTTCATCAACCTGTTCAATTGGTTCATCAACGACAGATTTCTCTGCATGCTCTTGATTCTCCCTCCAAACATCAGAAGGGGAAGAATCATCATCATGATCCTATGATATATAATACTTAGCATCATATGTCTCTAGATCAAATTCAAGCTCTTTTGACCAATTGAATGTTTCCTCCTCATGGAAAGTCACATCCCGATTAACCTCAACATGTCTCTCACCAGGTACATATATTTTGAATGCCTTGGAGGTCTCACTGTAGACAAAAAAATTTCATTTCTTTCCAGAAGGTTCCATCTTGGTTCTCTTTTCTTTTGGAATGTGAATATACACAAGACATCCAAAAATATGAAGATGTGATATGTCTGGTTTCTCACCAGTGAATGCCCCTTTAGGTGTCTTCTCATCAATAACTGCATGTGGGATTCTATTATGTATGTACATTGTTGTATTAGTTGCTTCTTCCCATAAATAAGTAGATATATCTTGATCATGTAACATGGATTTTGCAACCTCACAAATAGTTATGTTATTTCTCTCTACAACCCCATTCTATTGTGGGTTTTAAGGAACTGTTAATTGTCTACATATCCCTGCATTAAAACCATCACTACAAAAGTCATTAAAACCATTTGATTCGGATTATCCACCATTATAATACCTTAGGGAGCTTATATGCCTACTTTTATAATTCTCAACTAAGGTTTTATATTCCTAGAATTTACTGAAGGTTTCAATTTTGGCTTTCGTGAAGTAAAACCAGGCCTTACGGGAGAAATCATCAAGGAATAACACTTAGTAGAGATGCCCACTGAGGTATGGGGAAGACATGGGTCCACACACATTTGAGTGTAATAAATATAAGATTCCTTTAGATCTAGTATGGATTCTAGGAAAATTATTTTTAACATTCTTTCCTAAAGAACAACCTGAATAAACAATATCATGTACAGAATCAAAACTAGGCATACCTTTCACAATTCGCTGCAAACTATGGAATGCTCTAAAGTGGAGGTGTCCAAGAATTTTATGCCAAATATCACATGGGTAGATAGTATGATGTTTCATGGTTGCAATATACTTTCTTGGGACCTTGTAAAGTCCAATAAAGTAGTTGCATCTATGTTCTTGTTCTTCAACCACTAGTATGCGTGATTCTCCATGAAGATGACTCGAAAGCCTTTATCTTCAAGGATAGAAATATAGAGTAGATTCTTCTTCAATACAAGTACATAAAGAATGTCCTCCACATGTAGTGTGTCTCCCAAGTTTATATGGAAGGATGTGGATCCAAATCCTTGGATTAAGTATGTGGATTTGTCTCGTGATTCTACCATGCATGCAAATTGTTTCTCTTTTAGATAGGAGATTGCGCCCTTGTATCTTGACATGTGCTTTGAAGCACCACTATCAATCAGCCATGTATATTATCCTATGATAAGATATATGTTGAGCTAGGAAAGGAGTGCAAGAAAGAAGTTCGAGTGCAAGCAAAGGTACATTACACGCGCGACAGGAAGGAAAGGGACCAGCACAGGCGGAATAAAGATGCGTCGATAGAGGAAAGGAAAGCGTACAGGCGGCAACAGTTGGAAAGCGATAGGTAAAGGTCATGGCCGTTAAAGATAGCCACAAGCCTGTGGCCACGCATGTATGGGAGAATATTTGTAATTCAGAACGATAGTGCCTTGTGTCATTCCATGACAGCTTGTTTTGATGGTTGATCATGACCTGTAACTAATAAGAAGTATGTAATTGACCCTGTGTGGTCTGATAGAAGTTATAAATAAGAAGAACTTGTTTTATATAAGGGTTGGTTGTTGGTTTTCCAAAGCCAAGGATGCCATTTTTGTTGTATTTTGAGGTAGAAAAGAAGAGGAGAAGACTCTGAGAAGAGTCTAGTAGTCATAGAGGGTTGTTGAGTCACGGATCTTGCAGCTGTGTGCACAGACCGCTAAGAGTAGGCGGAATCTGTAGCTGAGTGCGCAGAAGGTAGATAGAAGAGTCGATCCATGCTATGTGTGGATCAGTAGGAGTAGATAGAAGAATAAAATAGAGAGCATGAGAGCAAGAAATCTGAGTTATAAAGACATGTATCACTAGCTACAAGGTGCTATATCCATTTGTCATGCCAGATGAAGAGAACCTTGGTGGTTTCTCCCAGATGGGTTTCCACATTATTCTGTTTGTTTAAATGGTTGATGGATGCTATGCATGTTGATATGAATGGTTGTTATTTGCTTACTGTATGATAATGAGCTATTGTTGAATGCCTAGTATAATATTGTTAACTAATACATTAATAGATGCAAAAGAAGTGTTGGAATGCACAAGCAAGCTGTAGCTAATTCCTTAAGTTGAAGTATAAGTCACAAGTGACCTGTTAGTTGAAAGTATCAGCTGCGTCGCACAAGTTGCGCCAGTTGTTAAGGTTAAATACCAGGTCGTGTTGTGCACGCTGGCATACAGTTGTGCTCAGTTGCACAGGAATCGTCCAGCCGTCTAAGTTTCCATCGTTGAGCGCCTTAGCCGCACGCTAAGGGACTATAATCCCTCACAAACTATGGAAGCATGGTTCTGGTTGTTACCCATTAGATATCTTGAGTGAGACTGTTCCTTCCTCATAGGTGTTGCCGACGGAGTTACTTTGTCGGGTCGATGTCTTGTGGTTTATTGTTGGTATTGTGGTGATGTTGAACTTTGGGTCAAGACAGGAAGGTGAAAGAATCCAAAAAATGGTTTCGTTGTCGGGACCCTTAATCATTTGAGTCAAGGGAAATGTTGTAGCATCCAACGAAGAAAGAGATAAAAGATTGGTTGGACTCTAAAACACTATCGTTTGCGCAAGAGGAAAGGGTAGGATCATGGCTGAGCGTAGATAATTGGGTAGACGAGTATATATATTCTAGTATTCACGAGATCTTCTTTGCAGAATTCCCTGTTATACTGTATGAGTGGTTGACAAGATTGGCGACCAGACATGAAAATTTCCAAAGAAGAGAAGCCATTGAATGGAGTGATAAGTTGGTTCACGAGGTAACCAGTGTAAGTAACGATATCTCTAGAGTTGTTGATTTTTGGGTTGACAGTATCTTGCAAGGATACATTACTGAGTTTGTGGTAGACACTATAACTTCATATAGTGAGGTGAAAATAAATATTTTCCAAGGACCCCAACGAAGGTATCTTCTATCTATCAGTGCATGGATCAATATGCTCTCCTATCAGAAGGGTATCTTGCAGTTGAGTAGTTGAGTCACGTTCTTGTTACGGAGGCTATGTCGTAGATGATCTCTTAAGAAAATGGGAGAGGGTGAGCTGAGACGTTATCTGGGAGTACAGAACCTAAACTAGAGGTAGGATTCCTAAGGAGTAGAAGGAGATTTAGATCAGGGAAAAGAAGAAAAACCGAAAGAGGGAAATGAAAATCTAGTCTATTCGAAGAGAGTGATTACGAGCTTCGGTCGCATGAAGATGAAGGGTCTTGTGAGGAAGAAGAGGACTACAACCCGATTTCAAAAGGACCAGAGGACTCTAAAGACTCTATCGAGACACCAAGATCAAGACATAATTACATCACACCAGTAATATCCCCTAGGTGAGATCTAGAGTCTCATCCCTAGAGAGGACTACTAATACTAACAACGTTGGTACTGCGACCAATACACCGGAAGGTATACCTCCTTTGAACCCTTTACTGGAGAACCTCGATGTTAAATCAATGGCTGGGGTGGACATTCGGTTACCCACATTCAATGGAAATGGTGCAAAAGATCCAGAGTAGCATTGGTTCCTCTGCGAAGCTATTTGGATGGTTTGGTTAGTCCATAATGAAGACATAAAGAAGGCACAAATGATCACAACTATGAGGGGTCGTGCACTATATTGGTTTATGAAGTCTTGTGCTGCACCAGCCGAAACACTGCAGAAGACTCTGGATGAGATCCGAGTTGCAATGATCTCTGAGTTTAGAAAACTGAAGTTTGAGTCACAGTGCATCCTGAGATCAAGAAGATAAAGAAAGAACTAGCAGAATCAGTATGGGACTTTGATCAACGGTTTAAAATTTTGATGGCTAAGGTAAGTTTCCAAATTTTGGATGTACATCATAAAGAGTGGTTTATTACTTCACTATTACCACACATCTGAGGGTCGTTAATGCAACAAAATATTGAACTACAGACATAAGTGTTGGAGTTAGAAATGAAGCTAGAGGCCTCGCCCATTGGAGACGATGCCACAGGAATGGTATAGATTCCGTCACAGTTGGATAATCTAATAATACAGGTTCAGAACATAAAGAAGGGTAAGAAAGAACAAGAAGATTTATGGTTCACGAAATGCAGAACGGACGGGAACACCAAGGATAATTGCCCAACCTTCATGAACTATATCGTGTCAGGTTCACGAAACCCATTAAATGGCTAGGGGCTACCACGGTGTCGCATATTCTAGTCTATAGGGCATCACGATGAGGAGTGTTTATATTTTCAAAAGGTTGTAAGTACCCTGACAAATCTATTTTGTAAATTTTGTAAGTCAGTAGGACATGAAGAAAAATATTTTAGAGCATACCAGCTCTTGAAAGAAAAGACTATTGGCACCTACTTAATGAAAAATGAGGAACTTGCTTAGGCTGAACCGGCATAAGCATAGTATCAGCCTGCGCAGTTCCCACCCAATAAATACCAAAAATAATATCAACCTTAGTACACGCCTCAGTAGTCGCACACGCAACAAAAGCACTACCAGCAAAACCAATACCCACCACAACAACCACACTTGCAGGGAAGGGGTGGTGGAAACTTCAGAGGAAGAAGAGGAGGAGGAGGATTTGGTAGAGGAAGAGTCCAAGTTATGTGCTATAACTGTGGACAACAGGGTCACTACGCTAGAGATTGCTTAGAACCTACGAAGACATGTTCACACTGTAATGGACAGGGCCATAATGTGGAGCAATGTACTCAGTTGATCACAAAGTGGAAAGCAAGGAACATCACAGGACCTAACCCTAGACAAAATGCAAACCCAAATCCTTACATGAATGTTCAAATGATTGTGGTTGAACCAAGAGATACAAATGTTGTTGTCGTAACACGAGGAGGGGCTGCGACTGGAGCTGATCACAATAAATCACAAGAACAATTGCAACCTTAGGTACGACATACGAGATAGAAACAAGTATCATTTTACGTCTAGGAACAAAAGGAATTATTTTTGGATGTACGACCAGAGTTTGTGGAGCCAGCAGAACCATAGACGTCAGAAGAAGTAAAGGAGATGCCTGAACAATTTCAGCACATATTTAAGAAGAATGTCCCACAAAAGGTTCGTAAGCTCAAATACTTTTTGTCAAGTTGTCTAAATCTAATACAAGACAAATATGCTATTGTAGAACTACAAGCAATAATAGAAGAGATACCCGTAAAGTCGCGACCTGAAAAGAAAGTTAACAAAGTGAGAAAGAAGTTCAAAACTGGCTGTGAATTAAGAATGACTGTGCAGATAGGCGACTATGACATGGATTACATCATTTTAGACCTGGGGTCTGATGTCAATATTTTGATGCGACAAACCTGGGAAAGTATGGGCAAACCACACTTGGACCGGTCCCCTGTCCAGCTGTGACTTGCGAATCAGGTGAAGGTCCTAGCCATTGGCTAGTTGAGTCAGGTCCCTGTCGACATTGAAGGATTATGAACATTTGCGGAATTTGAAGTCATTTATATTGTTGATGACACAAACCCATATCCTACATTATTGGGCATAGATTTGGCTATAGACAACCAAACTATTATAAACTTCAAGAAGAGGAACCTCTCATTCGAGGATAATGAGATCAGAGTGGTGTCCCCCATTGATCCATTAGAAGGAAAGAGATATGTTGATCCTATATATAATTATGGACAAGGTGACTACCTCGACCAACTCTATAATGTTACTGCATTACAAGAATACTACATCAATCTGATAGCGGATGTAAACTTGAGCTGGAAGAGTGCTAGTTCCTGCACATCTGACTTAGGGGAAGCCTTGGAGAATTGGCAAAACATACTACATGAAGTCTCTATGAGGAGGTGTGCAAGAGTTACCAAGTCTATGTGACAGGTGGAGAATGAGCTGTGCGAGCTACCCACCTATGATGGTTTACCTAACCTTGTGACCTTCTTAAATGATTTTGAAGGACTTGTAATGGAGTCACAGCGCTTATCCATGCTAGATCATGCACTAAAAGCTACGCCTACTAGATGGTGGGGTGCGCATAAGAATTCTATAACAAACTGGACACAGTGCAGAAGATTGATGGAAGTCAGATTCAGAGAAGAGGTCACCCTGGTAAACCATAAGTATTCAGGGTTATCAAACCCTCTCGAACATCTTATCATTATTGCATCGCATTTGCAGAATACCCGATGCAGGAGTGGGTACATCATTTCATACATACACTAGAAATGACACATAGAACGCAGTATGCATTTATGGAATTGCGACAAGGAACCCAAGAGTGGGAAGAGCTCACTAAGCAGTTTGCACATACATTTGAATTTGTTGATGAGCACCCTACAGTTGATGCTACGCTTTAGGTGATAAAGGAGAAGATATTTGCTAAGATCCCTGTTGATGAGGCTAACTCTCACCAGTGTAGTGTGATCATTTAGCAATGGATGGCTTGCTACAATCTAGCTAGAGATCCATATGATGATCTGACTAACATAAACATACCGGAGTCTGAAGGCACACGTGAAGTAGAAGGAAGTGGTATCTCAAGTGACCAATTCCTTAAACTGTTAAAGATTAAGAAAGTAAACATTGGGTCATCAGACAACCCAAAGTTCGCCAATATAGGATATTATTTGGATGAATATACAGTTGCAAAAATCACTGATTTACTACATGAATACGAAGACCTATTCCCTACCAACTTCTTAGAAATGAAGCGAATAGTGGGAGACTTAGGGGAGATGAAAATACCCCTGCTACCAGATGCTAAACCCAGTAAGCAACGAACATATAGGATGAAAACCAAGTATAAAGAAAGGGTAAAAGAAAAACTGGACTGTATGCTCAACGCTATAATTATTGAACCTGTTGAAGAGTCAGAGTGGATCAACCCCATAGTGATCCAGGATAAGAAGATAACCAGTGAAGTTCGGATCTGTGTCGACTTAAGGAAGCTGAACGATGGATGCTTGCACGATCCATTCCCAACACCATTTACGGATGAAGTGCTTGAAAGTGTCGGAGGACAAGAGATGTATTCATTTACTGATGGCTTTTCGGGCTATCATCAAATCAGAATCGTGAAGGTGGATCGCCACAAAACAACCTTCATCACTGAGTGGGGATGCTACCAGTATACGGTAATGCCCTTTGGACTCAAGAATGCACCTTTTGTTTTTTCTAGAATAGTAGTCTCTGCTTTTAAATATTTTATTCATAAATTTCTTGAGGTACACTTTGATGATCAGATTGTGTTTGGCCTAGTAAGAGACCATATTGAGAGTCTGCGCATGATGTTGGACTGTTGTCTCCAATATCAGATTGCACTTAATTCTAAGAAATGTATTTTCTTCGCGCCATTTGGCATGTTGTTGGGTCACATCATATGTCGCAATGGTATCTTGGTCGACCCAGCAAATATTGCGATTATCCTGGACTTACCACCACCTACATCAGTCACACAACTTAGATCAGTTCTGGGACATACAGGCTACTACCGCAAGTTTATACGAGGATATGCAACGATTACTACACCTATGGAGAAACTATTGAAGAAAGATGCAAAGTTCTAGTGGACAATAGAGTGGAAAGAAAGCTTGGATAAGTTGAAAACTGCAATGGCCACTACCTAAATACTTTTATTCCCAGACTGGAAGAAGGAGTTCCATGTGCATGTTGACACGTCGCCTGTCACACTTGGCATAATTTTGAGGCAACCAGGAGAGGGTGTGCTCAACCATCCTAATTATTTCGCAAGTAGGAAACTATCAACAATAGAAAAGAACTACACAACAATAGAAAGAGAAGGCCTTGCTATGATCTATGCGCTTTAGAAATTCCGACACTATTTGTTGGGTGGAAATTTTCAGATGTACACTAACCATTCAGCGCTGAAATACCTAGTCAACAAGCTAGTGTTGGGGGGGAAGATTTGTAGATGGCTTCTCTTGTTTCAAGAGTTCGATTTTGAGGTCATTGTTAAACCAGGTCAACTGAACGTTGGACCAGACCACCTATCAAGGATAGAGAAAGGTGAGAGCCAACTATCTTGGAAGATAATTTGCCTGATGCACAACTATTTGCGATCAACGTGATGGACAACCAGAACCATGAGTTTAATGCCATCATCCACTTCCTAAGGACAAGATATGCACCTGAAGGAATGATAACTAACCAGAAGAAACACTTGGTCGTCAGAGCTTCTGATTATGCATTGATCATGGGACATCTATATGAGATGGGTGTGAATGAGGTATTGTGTCGCTGTGTCTTTGACCATGAACGACCTTTGTTTATGAGTGAAGCACATGCTGGTATCACAGGACGACACTACGCAGGGAAAGCGATAGTATGAAAGATACTACAGGAAGGATTATGGTAGCCAACCATACACATGGATACTAAAAGTTTCTACAAGCACTATGATATTTTCCAAAGGACAACAAAACCATCACGTCGTAATGAGACACCACTTGCACCGCAAATAACCCTCCAAGAATTTGAAAAATGGGCAGTTGATTTCATTGGACCAATCAGCCTGCTAGGGAAGAGAACTAGCGCACGCTACATTATTATTGTGATAGACTACATGACTAGATGGGCCGAAGTTGTGCCTCTTAATGATTGTACCGCTGCAAATTGCGGCCAATTTTCTGTTCGAAAACATCGTCACCTGACTTGGTTTCCCAAAGATACTACTAAGTGACCAAGGTATGCATTTTGTTAACAAGGTAATTGCTGAGCTGACTACAAAATTTTAGATCCAACATAAGAAGATGACTCCCTATCACCCTCAGGAGAATGGAACAGTTGAAGATTTCAATAATATTTTGGAGAATGCATTGACCAAGGTATGCAACATGCACCATGATGACTAGGATCAGAAAATATTAGTTGTTCTATGGGAATATCACACAACCTGCAAGTGACTAACAAGGCACACCCCATTCAGACTGGTATATGGACAAGAAGTTGTTATGTCAATGGAGTACATTGTACCAAGTTTGAGAATCACTGCGCTGACGGAGATGATTGACGGAGATGCTGTCAAGTGGAGGCTAACAAAGCTATTGCAAATGGAAGAAGAACACTTCATCGCAAGATTCCATCAAATAGTTGAGAAACAACAATAGAAAGCATGGCATGATCACCACATTCGAGTTAAGACTTTTGAAGTGGGAGGACTTGTGTTGGTGTATGACAGCAAATTTTTTAAACACCCAGGAAAGTTAAAGACACATTGGTTAGGGCCATATGTGGTCATGCACATCATTGACACGGGCATAGAAAAAATTCAGAGGCTGGATGGTACCTATGTCATGGGTATGGTGAATGGTAGTCGCTTGAAACCATACTATGACAGTCTTAACATCTCAGGTTAGAATCACATTGTGTGACGTGCCAAAAAAATTTGGAAAAGAAGGTTCGAAAGACGTAAAAATTGCTCTGTCTCATGTCTGTGACGGAACAAGTGCGATGCCCAGGAGAAGGATGAAAGAGTGCACAGAAAAGAAAAAGGCAGAAAGTACTACAAAAAGTAGAAATGGAAGGATGGATGAAATTCAAGTGCAGATATCCGACAAAGGTTTAGGCGGCCGTGACAAATAAGTGTCATTAATTTGATGAGATATGAGGAGAATAATGACGTGTTGTAAGGTCACATATGACGGATCTTCCATAGATGTTCTGACAGAAACATCATAGCACTCCAGTTAACGACTTAATGAATGGATGTGGTAACCGAGAAACCCATGTGACAGATTAGACATTAACTGACCATTGCATGGCGACTATACAATGTGGTGGTGGGTATAAGTGCAAGGCTTCGCTGGCAAGCATTCTTTTTACAACCATAGAGCAAGCTAGAGAGAGAACCAGATCCAAGTGATTGCAAAGCTGAACCCTATCATCCCTATTGAAGAAAGCTAACGCCCATGGTAATTGAGATCCCTAGCGATAGTGAGCCATCAAATGAAATTGTTATCTCCGGTTTCACAATTGAAGAAGAGAGTCCCTCACCTGAGATACAACAACTGCAGCAAGAACTAGAGACTGATCCAATGGTGAGAACACGAAAGCAACCTGCCAATATGGCTGATCATACTACCATTCTGACACCAGGATCACATGCTGTGTCTAACCTAGCCCAGAGACCACCTGTTATGGAGCTGAGACAGCCCAATGAGCTAGTGGTTGGAGGACCATCCAAACTCCCATAGACAAGGAAACTCAAGAAGACTTATGCTCCTGTCGATGCTCACAGAAAAAGGCCCTTATAAGAGGACCAAGAGAATGAACAAGAGGATGAATACATGGAAGAAGACTCACCACTGCACAGAGGGCCGAAGGAGGAGGAATTTGATGAGAATTTCCCACACTATGTTCGGCTAAAGAGAGCTGATGCCGAGAAGGTGACACTCCCAAGGAAGGCGGTTACAACTATGGTAGCACCACAGATCCCTGAAAACGTCCCCCTGCTAACGGAAATCATGCCCAAGTTGGACAAGCTAAAATTTGAAGACTTCGACACTTGGCTATAGGAATCACTAAAGAGAGTAGACTTCCTGATCCTGGACCAGCCCAACCCAAGTCAAGCGCAAGTGCTCAGGTAATGCAGTGGGCCGAGGGATTTTGCTGCATAGGTTTGTTAACCTACTATTTATGCCCTATTTCAGCCACAGTACACATGTTAGCACATACGTGAAGTAGCTTTTGGTCTGCTTTCACAAAGGATGTCTATGGCTTGATTGACCATACCCAGTTGATGTTGAGCTGATATCATCGATCACAGGCCTCCCAAACCAAGGCAATGATCCTACCCCTTACTTGGACAGGAAATACACCACCTGGATTAAGCAGAAATATAGCTTGCGATGCGCAAATAGGGGCTACCTATTTAGGCCAATCCAGGACAGAAGTGTGAGAATTTTTGCACAGATCTTATCATGTAAAGTGTTACATGATATGTGGTCCAATTAGTGTTCGGTGATGATGGTTGAACTTGAAAAGATATGCACACTGGGTGGAGAGTTCAATTGGTCGTGATACTTGCTCAATGAGCTGATTGATGATGTTACACAGGCCCAACACGAGCCCACTTACAAATTCCATTACTCGTGGCTGTTTATTTTGATTTCATTCACTCTGTGGGACAAACTGCCTGATTATGTGCGGATGAATGTCCCATTCCCTTGCCTCGGTGTAGGGTGTCAGAACCTATGGGAGGATAAGAAAGAGACAACCCGATAGAAGGACAACAACATTGAGTTGTTTTTGCATGCAGACGCATTGCATGACATTGTACAACGATCCCATCGAATCCATGTTGGGACAGTACACAGGTACACAACATTTATTGAATTTCAAGTCGGAGTGCACAACATCATTTTGAAGGCGACGAAAGACTTTTCCAAACAAGTGCACCATGTAGGATTCATGGTAATGGATGAGGACGTGGATGCAATTATCCACCTATGGACAGAAGAATGGCAGGAAGGACAGGAGGAACAAGACCCACCAATTCAACAAGTTCATGTAGAAGGCAATGAAGGAGGTGACGGACAGGGTAATCAATCCGAGAATGAGGAAGAACAAGATGATGATGATAGGCATAGCTCAGGTGAAAGTGATTTGTAGCACACCCCAAGTCCAGAGCATGTGCAAAACCAGATGCAAACAAGGCAACATGAAGGCCACCCACATCGCAAGAAGAAAAAATCTCAAAAATCATTAAATGTGAACACATTGACAGAAGACAATGTGGAGGAGCTCGCAGCTTCCATTGCTAAAGTCGCGTAAGACAACCTTGCTAGCCTAAAGATGCAATAAGCCAGCATAGTGGAGAAAGTGGGGGGCCATCTGAATAAGTTGATCAAAGCAATCAACGAGGTCAAATCCACTATTGAGGCTGAGATGTATGGCATCGAACCAAATGTCCAAGTAGTCCCATCGTAGTTAGTGTCGGCCATCATAGTAAAAATCCAAACAAGTGCACTAGAAACTGAAATAGGTTTGAGCACCTTTGAAAATATTATGGATGAGTTTGCTACACTCCAGCTAGACTTCTCGAAGCTTCCCCTGAGTGAAGTATATGAAGTACAGCTGGCAGTCGCAATGGAAATGCGACTAAGAGAGAATTTTGTTTCCTATCAGGAAACAAAGTAGCAAAATAAGGCAAAGGCACGTAAGGCACTACTGAAGAAAAAATAACAAGAACTTCAAGGGTGCATTGACCTTCTTACTGAGCGGTAATAGGAAATAATCATGTGCATGCACAACTTCCTCACACTAGCGGACACCATCAAGAGTGCCATTGCAGAATTCCCACCTGAAGAATGCCAAGAGGATGAAGACTCTGTGGCTAAGGTAATGAGGTTAGCAAAGATCATGCGAGATATTTGATAGCAGGTGCAAGAACTGCAAGCTAGATAGGTGTTGAGTACACCTCTTGAGGAGCTCAAAGAAAGAAGAAAAGCAACATCTGAGGCTGCTGTAAAAATAAAACAAGGAGAAACAGTGTGCACTAAGGCACTAGAAGATGTTTCCATGGTATGGGAAGTGCTTATGGAGGATACGAATGTGGAAAACATAGGGAAGAATAGGTGCGCAGTTGAAGAGAAAATCGCCGCCAAGAAAGCAGGAATGAAGAAGATGGCCTTCCAAGAGAAGATGGCCAAGATGATTAAAATTAAGCGGCTGCAATAGGAGGTCTAGGCTCTTCAAGATAGAGCGCGGGCTAGGGAAGCAGAAGTCAAAGTGCACCACTCAGAAGCAGCGTGCATCATCATCATTATGTAACCGCTAAAGGAAAAAAATGAGACTATCGCACAGTTAGCAGACATAGGCCCATCAGAACATATCAGTTCAACCAAGTAGAGAAATTGGCCACGCAAGTAGAAGAGGTGTCAGATGAAGTTGCAAGGGTACAGCGGATTGTGAAAGAATTTCAGGACAAGGTTGGTTTTGCGGCGCAATTAGCGCTAGAGTCATAAAATTTTGTGGAAAGAACAGTAAGTTTTACGATTGAAAATTTTGAGCACAAGTCCATTTTTTCTTAGTGGCTCGAGATGAGCCACATGGGAGTGTTGGGGGCCTGTCGGGCTAGGAAAGGAGTGCAAGAAAGAAGTTCGTGAGAAAGAAAAGGTACATCACACACATGATAGGAAGGAAGGCCACAACAGAAAGGAAAGTGACCAGTGCAGGAGAAATAAAGATGCACGTGACGGAGGAAAGGAAAGCATACATGCATATAGGCTATAATAGCTGGAAAGCGACAGGTAAAGGTCATTGCCGTTAAAGACGGCATAAGCCTGCGGCCACGCACTTATGGGAGAATATTTGTAAGTCAGGCTGATAGTGCCTTGTTTCAGTCCATGACAGCCTGTTCTGATGGCTGATCACGACCTGTAACTGATAAGAAGTATGTAGTCAACCCTACGTGGTATGATAGAAGTTATAAATAAGAAGAACAGGTTCTGTATAAGGGTTGGATGTTGTTTGTTGTCAATTTCGTCATTGGTTGTTGAGTATTAGTTAGTCGTTGGTTGTCGAAAGCCAAGGATGCCATTTTTGCTGTATTTTGAGGTAGAATAGAAGAGGAGAAGAATCCAAGAAGAGTCTAGTAGTAATAGAGGGTTGTTGAGCAGTGGATCTTGTAGCTGTGTGCACAAACCACTAAGAGTATAAGGAATCTACAACTACGTGTGCAGAATATAGATAGAAGATTCAATCCATGTTGTGTGTGGATCAGTAGGAGTAGATAGAAGAATAAACTAGAGAGCATGAGAGTAAGAATTCTGAGTTATAAAGACATATCATAAGATCAATTTGCAAATCGTAGGATGCAAGGTGCTATATCCATTTCTCATGCTAGATGAAGAGCACCTTGGTGGTTTTTCCCAGATGGGTTTCCATGTTATTTTGTTTGTTTAAATAGTTGATGGATAATATGCATGTTGATATGAATGGTTGTTATTGGCTTACTGTATGATAATAAGCTATTGTTGAATGCCTGGTATCATATTGTTAACTAGTACATGAATAGCTTCTAAATAATTGTTGGAATGCGCAAGTAAGCTGTAGCTAATTTCTTAAGTTGAAGTATAAGTCACAAGTGACCTGTTAGTTAAAAGGATCAGCTGCGTCACTATCACATGCCCCAATTTTGTAAAATAATGTTATCTTATTACATTATTTTAAATTTAATGCTAAGTGGAAACTGATGACTCAACAGAGTCAAGGATGTGGAATGTGATTCTGAATATTTAATTTTAAATAAATAAAAGTGGAGACAATAGCTTGGGAGAGCTGTTAAAAAGAGTGTTACTGGTCAAGTTGGTGGAAGGAACTAGGTGGAGAGCAAAAATACAAGTGGCAGCATCCTCAAACACTTCCTATGTTGTAGGTGGCAACTTCCCTACATTTGGGGTCATGATCCCCCAAGAAAGTGGGATCAAAGTAGGTGGCTCAATTAATGACAACTAACCCAAAAAGACATAGGCAATCTTATTAAAAATTCCCAATGTAGAGAGCTGAGGTTGCTCATTCCGGAAGAAGAATAATTCAGGTGAATGCACTTCAAGGAATTCATTGGGAAAGGGAAATTAAAAGGAAGGTGTTTGAGGGGTAAAACTGTAGGAAATTGATCTAGTACAGCTTTGCAGCTAAAAGATCTTACTGCAGTATGTAGAGTTGGTATTAAGTCTCGGGACTGGTACTTTGTTGATTGCTCTACCTAGTTCTATCCAAGCAGACCAGAACAGGATCGGGGGTCTTGAGAAGTCACTATTTGAGCGCTCTCCAGGAGTTGGTAGGGAGGAACGGCCTCCCATTGCTGTTGTCGTCCAACTTTAAAGACAGGTTCCATTATCTTTTAATTTCTGTGTTATAGTTTATCTTTGTGTATGAGTGATTATTGAATGATTTTATGTTATGATGTGTTGAAATATCTTAGTTATTCTAGACTAAATCTGTACTGTGATGAAAGATAAACCCTACTTGTGTTTTTCCCCATCTGGAGTAATCCAGAACGTACTCTAGCATAGGTAGTTTGTTTAAGTAAATGAAGTATGATAGGAATATGAATGAATCGAATATTTACGTTTCAGAGTAATGAAATGTTACTTCTCAGTAGATAATTGATTTCTAGAAAGTTTATTAATTTGTTTTGCAGGCATGTTATCAGAAATAAACTGTGTAAATAGCATGTTAGTACAGAACAATACTCATATTACTGGATGACTTTAGTAGGTTTAACTTTATAAATTATTTTCTACACAGTTTCTATTTCCATAAACTGTACTTTTACATTGAAAATAGAAGAATTAGTATTATCAGTTGAAAGTTAATAAATTATGTTAGGAAAAGATATAAAAATGATACTGATAGCTTACTTTCTTCTTTTAGTGACAACTAATCTTCCTGCATCTATCTGAACTATAGTTAATAATATGATAAAGGTTACAGTAGTCCTTTCTTAGTTTTAATAGCTAAAGGACAGTAGTAACTTAAGGTTCTAAGTGAATATCATAAACTATTCTTATACTTTTGCAGACAGTGTAATTGTAAAGAATAGTGATAGGTAAGAAGGTTCTTTTATTTTTGTTTTCTAAGTAAGTCTACAGATACAAATTGAATTAACTAACACAAATATTACAGACTGCTTTCAGTTGTAACCACTATACAAATAAGAACCAACATAAACTTAAGAATATATGTTATACTTAAATAATAGTATTATAAATGTAAACAATATTATTATTATCCTTAAACAGTGACAATTATAGGTTAATAATTTATAAAAACAAATTAAAGAAAAACTGTACAATAGTAATAAAAATTACAAGATAATAACAGAGGAAACAATATCCTATTTTAAAAGGTAGTAAAAACTAGCTCATGTTCTGAGCATAAATTATAAATATTTTTAGTACTGTAGTAACCCAGGTTATACAAAGGTAAATTCTTTTCAAAACTACTGGCTATAATTGTTATGTAACAAATATAAGCTACATTATTGATTAACAGGTGTAAATGCATTTACAAAAGAAATAGAGTCTTTTAATAACAGTAAATATTGAAATGTCGGGGTTCAAACCCTTAAAAACTATTACATTACAAGTACAAACATAATAACCAAATTCGTATCAATTATGTAGTCATCATTAAATAGTCAAATAATCCACTCATAGTCCCTTAAGGATAGATAGATTAAAATAGAGAAACAATGTAATTATTATCATAAGAGTAATATAAACCAATCAAGGGTTTTATAGGTCAAACCCTAACCTGTGACTTCCATCAATTAAACAAGATTTACATCATGGCTGTAAGTATCAGCCTTCAAAATTTAATATATAAAACCCATATAAAATACTCAACTGATTTTAAACTTCATTAATATTCAGGAAGGGTAAAAACCATAAATTATACAGAGTATAGCATAAGCTCCTAACAACCCAAAACAAGTTGTAGCGAAACTATCTTTACAAAATTTACAACCTAAACTGACTGCGAAGCCAAGCTTCGACAAGTACTCTACACAATACATTTTACATCTGCCCTATCAAGGGTTTGAATTTAAACATTCTTCGAAACAACCCTATAAAACAGTAAAAAACTTAACATAACTCATGGCAAGATGAGAAAGGGTATTCAAACCTTGGGCGAGTCCAACGACTACCCCAACTCTAAATAAGGGAGAACCCATCTTTCAGACCACGGGGCTTACCCAAGTTTGAGCCACGAGCCACGACCATTGCAAGGGTTGTCTTCTTATCCCTTGTACAAGCTTCACTTCAATGAGTACCTGCAACAAGCGTAAACCCCTGTCAGTAATTTATCTTACATGTTAAAGCTTGAAAGTATTCTATACAATTTGTGGTAAATGAAAGAAAATCTCATTTGAAATTTACTTGTCACTGGGAGTATGGTGAACCAATTCACAAGCACTGTCACCTATAAATGGTGCAGTGGGGAACCCAACAACCCTCAAAACCTCATACAGTAGCGAGGTACAAAGAGCCGAGAAGGAAAACTAAAGCAATCACCAAACTACACGGGCTTTGGAAGAAGGTTTCACAAGCAGCGAAATGAAGGTAGCAGGAAGGATAACTCCACGTTTGGCAGAGAAAGAACCAGCAATCAAAACCACTCACTGGAGAACGGAGGCAGCACAGAGTCAAGGTACAAGGTGACAATAACCAGGAGAGCGACGACCGCCATGGGAGACAAGCCAAGCAACCCTAGAGCCAGTGTAAACTGCGGGACAATAATGCATTGGGTTAGGTTTCCAAAGTATTATATATTTTCCAAACATGGACAGAATTTAACCATGTAGCCACAAATTTATCCATTGCAGCGAGGGTCGTGTCCTATAGTTCATGCATGGAGACATTTTATCAATTGTTTGTTCATTGTAGCGTGGGTTAAACTATAATGACAGCCCAATAATTTGTAATCAATTCACTAATCAACAACACTGTGTATTATGTTAACTTAATCACAAGTTTATCATCGTGGAGGGATTATGTTGACCAAGCATTGTGTCACGTATAAACCATAAATATAAGCCCGATTTGGATTAAGCACAAACCCTTGCTACCAATGACCTAATGTTATCACATAATAAACATTACCATAATGATATAGCGGTGGCATAACTCTAATCTAAACATTGTTTTGATATAAATCATGTAGTATATGATTGGTTTATAGAGTAGGTTAAAGTTTAAGTCATAGTATAGTTATAAATGAGTGCATGTTAACTATAGCAAGACTTTAGTGTCCCTAGTAGCAAATTTTAACTATAGCTTGGGGCATAGTAAACCCTTTTGCCTTAGGAATTTTTTTACAAGTCTAAAACTTATAGATAGTACCTTGTAATAATGCAAAAGGAGTTAAAGGCTAAATCAAATACGTTATAATAACAAACTATTGGTAGATTGAATATTCATCGATCAAGTCGATTACGCATATCTACGAGATTTTACTTGAACTGATAATTCAAATAGCATTGAAACTGTGAACTAATACAAAGGTAAAGGTAAGAATATTATCACAAAATTCTGTCACATAATTTATGCGACATTACTTTGATAATACTTGGGAGTATACTCAACTTGGATTTATGCTCATGCAAAATGTCTAGTGGATAGTAAAATAATTACAGAGGTAAAACTGATATTAGGAATAGGAATGATCCTATTAAATTTAAAAGTTAATAGAACACAGATTTAGACCTGTGAATAAAGTAGTGGTAACCATAAGCTCTTGTAGAAGGGTATGATGGTCATAGTTTCCACACTCAAAGGTTTTTATTGTTCATAAGATAATATGCTATAAGTATCTTATAGAGATAATTTAAGGGACAATAAATGTACAGGTACGACAAGATACTATTGCAAAAAAAAAGATTGTCAAAAAAACAATGTTTATAAGTATTCCAAATTACTTAGACTAGAGTAAAAATACTTGTAACTGAGATTCTAGTGTTAGAGTCGCAATTATGCTGTACTGTTCTTACTTATTTCCAAGCTTGTTTACTTGAACAATTGATGAAAATCAAATGATTTTACCTTACTGGAGCTGTCTAGTGTTTAGCAGCTTATTGTTCTAAGCTTTTTAATTTGCAAACAAAATACTGCTGACACTAAAAGATATTTTAAAAATATACTCGATCGATCATACCTGTAATAAACAGTATTCATCTGCGCTAGCACGATTGCTAAGTAAGCCCTAGATTCAAAAGAAGATTTCGCCTACTAACATAAAAGAACTAATCAGTAAACTGAAGTAAATAGCACACAAAAAGAGTTTAATCTTGCTACGAAAAATATAAACTATTAAGTTATTTTAGTTTTTAGTGAAATAAATTACATAAATGTTTCTTTATGTTAACTGTTAGCTGTTAGTAAAACTGCAGGTTATAGCATTTATTATTATTTCAAAAATTTTAAATTTTTGTGAAAATTTGGGGTAATGGCAATCACACAAGTTGCGCCAGTTGTTAAGGTTAAATACCAGGTCATGTTGCACGCACTGACATACAGTTGTGCTCAGTCACACAGGAACCATCCAACCATCTAATTTTCCCTCGTCGAGCGCCTTGGTCGCGCGCCAAGGGACTATAATCCCTTGCCAACTGCAGAAACATGGTTCTAGCAGTCACCAATTAGATATCTCGGGTGAGAATGTGCCTTCCTCGCATGTGTTGTCAACGGATTTACTTTGTCGGGATGATGTCTTGTGGTTTATTGTTGGTATTGTGGTGATGTTGAACCGTGGGTTGAGACAAGAAGGTGAAAGAAGCCAACAATATGCATACAAAGCAGATACGAGGTAATAATCCATCCCTTTCTCTTTTTCTTTGGGTGCCTCTTCTTTGGAAGTTTCTTTAATGGTAGTGGAAGCATGAAATATTCCTTGTTTTCTTTTCTTCACAAGAAAATACCGTATAAAGTGTCATAGATTTTAACAATAAAAAAATAGTAGCTTTGATTTATCAAAACTCTTGTTGATATCCTTCTTCTTTGACATAGTGACTTCTTGGGAGTGAATGGCTTCCTCCCTTCCTTGGTTCTAGCTGCAAGAGCTAGATTTTCCTCCTTAATGTGCACTGCTTTGTTCTAGATGCACCCTTCTTCTTGGATGCAATCATGCCAAAGTATTTTGAAGTTGGGATGTTCTCCTCTTTCATTTACCACATCAAGAAATGTCTCCCATGAGGCCGAAATCTCGTAAATGTGATATAATATGAAATGTCACTTCTCCATCCAAGTAACGACCCTATCCTGTCGTTACACAAAAGGATATTATGGATTGAAGTGACCATAACCTTATAGATGGATTAGAGCCTTGATACATTATTTCTCCTCTTGCTTTGCCACTTTTTAAGAATGAGTTTTCCTTGCACTTGTGGGTCCTTCCATAGAAACTTGTGTGTCACTCGTTGGTAATCCCATGTGCAACCCGCGAGTCATCTATAAAAAGTTGTAACTGAGACTTCCCTTAAGGAAAGTCGCGAGTCACTCACAATTTTTCGTTTATATACCCACAAAATCCATTAAAACAAACTCAAAAATAAAAATATGATTAGTTTAGGGGCAGTTAGGTCCAGGTTTGTAAATTCCCTAACCCCTCTAATCATCCTAGGCCTCGAAACCTCTACTCAACAATAACTATAAAGAGAGGGGAGGGGTAGAGGATAGGGGAAGCAATTTTGGAGAGAAAGGTTATGTAGGAGGAATCCATTGGAGAGAGAAGAAAGAGGACTCAATTTCTTGGTCTATAGAAGGAGCTTGTCTCAGACAGGCTTGTAATGTTTCCTAAAACATCTTAATAAAGAGTGTTTTTCTTCCATAATTGTCTTAGTGCATGATTTTTTCATTATGAATCATGATCTATATTGTTATTTATTGCTAAATTCAATTGTAATATGTTAATGCTTCTTTATATAACAATAAGAGATATTGTGGAGGAATATCAATCTTTGTTGTAGGGATAGAAGAGCAGAAGACTAAGGAGCATCTGCAGAAGGGAGTTAAAGCTTGGTTCAATCGTCGGTAAAAAGGTACATGTTCCATTAACTCTATTTCTCTTATATATGTTTCTAAACCCTAGAAGTTTGCAAGTAATACCCTAGTATGTTGTTGAACATAAGACCCCAAGTCATAAGGTAGATATCCAACACAATAGAATTGGCGACTCTACTGGGAGTCTAGTTACTTTTGGGGCCTCTTCAATTAAGTTTTTATGTCCAGTTTTTTTGTTTCATTTTGTGGTTTGCAACTATTGTCTTTCAACCAGGTGTTTTTAGATCTTTAGGGTTCTTAGCCATGTTATTTTTCTTTTTTTAATTTTTGGGAACCACTCACGGGTTGCTAGTACTTGCAGTAATGATTTCTCTGTAAATTCGTGGGTTTATTAGAGGACAGTCATGAGTGACTCACGATTTTGTCAAACAACAGTCATGATTTCATGTAGATGGGCATACAAAATGCTAGGGTTTCTATGCTATGCATTTTTTTGATATCCCACCTTCTTATAAGTTTGTGCCCTGATTCTATACTGCTATATATCATGTTGAAAATATCTGTTATCAAAATTTTATTAGTCCTTTTTTAGTAAGTTAGGTTGAATGCTTGTGTAGGGTTTCTCTTAGGTCTTCCCGCTTGGCACTTTTGGTTGAAGTTTGAATTTTTCTTGAGTGCTCTGATCTCTATCAGTACCTGCGTCTGTTCATCTCTATCTAATTTCTTTATTTAGTTATTTTGAATTTTACTTCTTCAAGTATTTGATCTACTTGTTTTCATTTTGAAGTAGTTCATCCCAAGTAGGTTTTTGGCCCAACTTTACAGGGTCTTCAAGGTTGTGATTGTGAGACCTGATTAGTAAATCTTGCTTTTGTGTACGTTCATGTTTCTGACTTGCTTAGGTGCATAATTTTACATTTAGATTTTTAGTTTTGAAAAGATAAAACAAAAACAAAGCATTCAGTTGCATTGTTAGTCTTAGGCAGCCTCATTGGATGTTCTTTTTTAAATTATTTTGAAAAAGAAAAAGTAAAAAAGTCTTGTGTTTTTCAAAATTTGTTAAGAAAAAATCGTTTGTTTTAAAAAAAAGGGAAAAGTGAATTTAAGTAGCATTTGTATTTGAAACTTTTACACTATTTTACGATTTTTATTTCAGTTGAGTCATAACACCACAAGTTTCGCTTATGTTACCTGAGTAATAATAACCCTAAAAAGAACGTTATTAATTAAAATTTACTAGTAGCGTTTTTCTTTCAAGGGCCTACATCAACTAGCTTAGGATAGGATCTTGGATGAGGTCATATACAACTTTCCAAGATCATTTAAACTCAGACTTAGTGGTTTATCTCTTAGGAAATCCAAGTTTGCAAGAGATCAATCAGAAAGCTCCTCTAACACAGGAGTTAAGCATGATGTCGTGTGAGGAGTTAGTTGCAGAGATACCCCTCCAATACTTTGTTCAAGTATATACCAGGATTTTTGTGCATACGGGGGTTCTTGTAGTACCACCTTTGGGATTTGTGAGATGCCGATACTGTTTCAATTTCGAGCTTAGCTACCCTTCCCATGCACATCAGTCAGACCTGCGACTGTTATGCCAAAATATTTTTGTAAGGTTGGTATCCTTAGTATCCAGACTTTCGGATTCTCTCATAAGTGACAGAGGAAGGATATTTCCACTATACCTAGGGAATACTTGGGAGGAAACATCGGATAAAAATTTGGGAGGGTGGTTTGGTGATTCAAACACTTGCACCCATAAAACTTATCACAGGATTCTAGGTAACTATTCTTCGATCTTCACTGGTTTTTTATGGGCCCTAATTATCCTAGATGCTCCTTTGGAATATATATCTTTTACCTTCCTATGTTTGTGATACTTTGGATTTTTTAGTGGTGTGCTCTATGGACTGCTTGTGTTTGAGTTTGACCTATAGGTGTGTTATTTAAATATTTAGTTATGGGTAATCAACCTCTTCAAATGTCTCAAATGTTGCAAAATCTTTCTCCACTTTCAACAACAGAGCCTCCACTGCCACCTCAAAGGCGAAGACTGGACACAAATGATTTTTTTGAATCAACT
This sequence comes from Pseudotsuga menziesii, assembly GCA_001517045.1. Lineage (NCBI taxonomy): Eukaryota > Viridiplantae > Streptophyta > Pinopsida > Pinales > Pinaceae > Pseudotsuga > Pseudotsuga menziesii. The sequence goes on along the minus strand of LPNX011210991.1, from coordinate 102,848 downwards.
GGTGTCAATGAAAGTCTAAGGGAATCTAAACCTTGTTATACTTAGTATGATCGTTTTCTAGTGGAAATTGAAGATTTGCAAGACAAAGATTTTTCAAAAAACTATAATCCCCCCCGTGCTGACTTAAGAGATCCCATTTTAGTGCAAGTTAGTCCGTTCGGTTCACCTGGTATTGGCATTCCTTTGTGTTTTGTTATGTCTAGTTCAGGAGAATTTATAGGGGATATGTCTACCCCCACTTCAGCCATGATGGCCAGTGGAGTCTCTCCCTCACCAGTGAGTGCTCCAAGACCAAGTATATCTACTGCACCAGTGGCTTCCTTAAACTTTAATTCACCCACCCTGTTATCTCCAAGTGGCTGAGTGCCTAATCCCTTGACACATTCAAACACTGTTGGTCCTTCTAGCATGGTTGTCATTGGGATACCTAGTGTCCCTTTTACTTATTCTCTGTTATTTCAAAACACTCAAAGTGGTCCTAATGGTTCCACTTCCTTTGTCCAAGGTTTTATGTGGTATGGAGGACAGATTACTCCATTCACCCGTTATCTAGGCCCTTCACCTACTTATGTTGGTGTGTCATTAGGAAGCCCAAACCCTTTTTCAGGGTTCAAATTTCAAACTTATAGTCAATTGTCGATTGCACCTTTCAGAATCTATCCCTTCTCATGTTTCAATGGGGGAATCACAACTCATGTATCTACAACTCCAGCTTCAGTTGGAATCAATAGAACATAGTATAACTCACCTCAGTTTAGTAATCCTTTGGTCTTTGGGTGGAACCATTTTAAAAAAATTGCTATTTCTTCACAACCGATTGTTGGGGGAAACCCCAAACTCTCTTTTGGGAACACTGGTGCAGGTACTTCCTTACCCCAGAATCCTCAATATCAATCTTCATCTAGGACCAAATTACTCTTTTGGAAACTTTAAACTTTCCATATTTATCAAAACTTTTGAATGACCCTGTGTGCCACGATTTGACTTGGCCATCGGTTTCGATTAAATTACCTTCTAAGATTCCTAAGTTTGAATGGAAAACTAGAGAGGGCCCAGGTGACCATGTCACGATGATCCATTTGTGGTGCTCCTCCAACTCATTGAATGATGATTCAATTCGGTTGAGGATTTTTCAAAGACCTATGAACAATGTAGCGGCCAAATGGTATATCAAACTTCCATCTGCTGCGTATGATAGTTTTCTTGATTTAGCAACCATTTTTATGAACCACTTCCATCTTCCTATCTAGTATGATGATGGTGCAGACCTTCTATTGACCTTTCAACAAAACAAGGCCACTCACATATCTAACCACATTCAGGAGTGGAGAATATGGAAGCGTCTCATTAAAGCTAATATTTCTCTCGAATTCCTATTGGAATGATTTTTGAAGTCTTTATTGTCGTATATTTCAAAAGACATTTCAATTTTGGGAGTGACCTCGGAGGAGGAGGTCATACTCAGGGCCCAACAACTGGATTTGATATACACCTAGTCTGGGATTCTCTATGAGATTATTGCTGAGGCACAAAGGTCCAACACAGATTTTGCTAAAACCAAAATTTGGACCACATGTCGATGGCGTGGTGGGTTTAGTTGACTCGTTGACTGTATAATCACTGGTCAAACAAATACATGAATTTTCAGTGAAGTAATCTGTAGTAGCGGTAGAAAGGGCTACCACCCCCACCCCCTCACCCTAGAATGCAAATGTTTATTCTCCTTAATCTACCCAAAAGGGAACTCAACAGCCTGGTGGGAAAAAGAACAAGGGTAAGAAGGGTAAGGGAATTCAAAACAAGCAGAAACCCACAAACAATGTTGAGGGGGGGGGGGGGGGGGAGAAAATAATAAATTCAAGTTTCCTTGCAAGATTTGCAAGGAAGACCATTTGACCTATCAATGTCCCTTAATGTATCAATCACATAAGTTGCTCAAGAAACAACAACCTGTAGTCCTGAAGGATCCGTTCCTGCAAGGACAGCATGCAACTTCTAGTGATCCAAAGAACGTTGGGGAAACGCAAAATTATCCTTCTACTAATCAATCCTATATTAATATGGTATGATACCAAACAATCCTATATTAATATGGTATGATACCATACCTTACTACAGACCAGAGCCAATAATTATGAAGCATAGGCTCATCATAAAGATAAACAGACTACCGCAACATCAGCCCCACTTTCAATTGATAAATCAATTGATACTATGCCAAAGATACTGAAAGGTGTCTTAAAAACTAAATTTCACAACCCTAACGTGAGGGTCGCTTTGAACTACTCAATTGTAGAAGACTTGGCCCAAACTCCTTATGTGATATCATCCTTAGAAGTGCTACAGAGTTGTCCTTCCCAGTGAGATGCACATTTGGCGGCCATCGGTAGTATGGAATATGTGAGCATGATGGTTAAGTTTAATCTTTATGATGTTAAACCACGCCTAGATTACCATGTGGCCTTTTCCATTGATGTAGTCCATGGCAAAAAAACCATTGTATGAACAATGATAGATGAAGGTGCATCCACATGTGTAATTTTTATTTCATGTTTGAAAGCTATGGGATCCACTGAGTTGGTCCAATCGAACACTTTGTTGACCACTTTTGAAGAAATTTCTTTCCTCCCACATGATATCCTGCCACATTTTGAGATAAAACTAGTAGGGAAAATGATCTCTATGGAAATCGAAGTTGTCAATGCCCCTCTGGACTATAATTTACTCTTGGGGAGGAGTTGTACCTATGTGATGTGCGCTATTCCATCATTAGTTTTCTGAGTCCTTGTGTTCCCACATGAAGGAAATTTGGTGACTATTCACCAACTGTCATATACTCGAAAAGGCCATTTGGAGAATTCACAGTCTAATGTGCCATTGATTGATTAGTCATTCCCTGTGGATGAAAGTTTGGGGGATGGGATGTACATGTCATTGATGGGAACTTTTGATATGCCCACTCCTACTACTTAGGCATGACAAGTGTTGGGAAGAAGATATGTACGATTGTAGATAGAACTGGCCCATGGGTTCTCCCTTTGCAAGAAGAGCCTCAAGTTCCATAATCAACAGCAGAGGTAGCCTACAAAGCTATATTTGATGCTACTGTTGATTCCATATTGACTCCTCCAATCTCAAAAGAGTCAGATGAAGCTTACTTTCCCACATGGGAAAAGAAATCTACTTATTCTTACGGCTGCTTAGATATGTTTTTTCCATCTGATGAAGCCATTATAGAAGCTATGATAGGACCTGAGAAAATTTGTGAATATCTACTTCACAAGTGCTACTTCCTTTCTAGACCTGAGTAGGATAAAAAAATTTGAGTTCCATGTGAGACTAGCTGAAGGTATTGATTAGCCTTTAAATCCTTTGCCCAAGAAGGTAGTGTTTTCCAAGGGAAACATGGCAAACGTTTCCACCACCATTTCAATCAATATCTCTACCACCAGAAGTCATGGAGAATGTGCATATCAGAGAAAACTCTTCACCTGAAGATATTTTTAGTTATAGTGTCTTATTTAAGGAATTTCACAATGTCTTTGCTTGGTATTACGAGGATATGTCAAGCATTGACCCATCAATTGTGGAGCATGAGATCCTAACTTACACTAACATTAAACCTGTTTGAAAAAAGCTTAGACCTATGAATCCATGGAAAGTGGCAGCCGTTAAGGCTAAAGTGGAAAAATTGTTGACAGTAGGTTTCATTTACTCTATCTCTCTTACGTAATAGGTATCCAATCTCATTTTGGTTGACAAGAAGCAAGGGACTAACATGTGTGTACTGATTTCTTCGATTTGAACAAGGATTTTCCTAAGGACAACTACCCCACACCGTTCATCGATCTGATTGTTGATGCATGCACGAGGTAGTTATGTTTTCTCATTTATGGATGGTTTTTCGAGATATAACTAGATTCCGATTAAACCCAAATTCCAACACAAAACTGCCTTTATCTGCCCTGGGGTACGTTTTCATACAAGAAGATTCCATTTGGCTTGAAAAATTTTGGGGCAAACTTTCAATGTGCAATGAACTTTTCTTTCCATGACATCACGCACATTGTTGACTTATACCTATATGATCTTCTGGCCCATTCTCGAAAGAGGAAGGATCATCTAGATCATATTTGCTTAGTTTTTGAGATATCCATGCACTAAAAGATTCGCTTAATTCCCCATAAGTGGATCTTCTACATCGAATCGGGGTGAATTCTTGGCTTCATAGTCTCGAACAATGGTATAAAGGTCGATCGATTGAAAGTTGAGGTGATTATCAATCTGCCTCCTCCTTGAACCATCAGACAACTACAAAGTATATAAGGAAATTCAAACTTTCTTCAACGATTTATTGTGAACTATGCCAAGATCACTAAGGGATTCTTGTGCTTTCTCAAGAAAGACAGCCCATTTCTATGGGACGAATCCACACAACAATCCTTCGAGGAATTGAAGAAAGAACTACTATCAGCTCCTCTTTTTTGCTCGCCAGGCTACATGAAGGACTTCATATTGTATATGGTTGCATCTGAGTGCATGATTGGTGTAGTGCTAGTTCAGAAGTATGACAAGTTCTAGGAGAATGTAATCTATTATCTTAGTCATGCTTTGGATGGTCCTGAACTGAGGTATTCACATGTTGAGAAGCTGGCTTTAGCACTAGTCTATGTCGTACATAGGTTGAGACACTATATTATGCTAAGGAAAACCATTGTGGTTGCGGACGTGAATCCATTTTAGTATGTTTTATCCTGACAAATAATCGGGGGAAACTTTAATAAGTGGATTGTCATTCTCCAGGAGTTTGACCTAGATTTTTAGTCTGCCAAGTCTAAGAAGTCCCTAGTATTCGTGGATCTTATCTCAGAGTTCCTGAGTGATGAAAGCATAGTGATAGAAGATGAGTCAGTTCCTGATGAGCACATTTTCTTAATTTCAACTTCTGATCCTTGGTACAGAGATATCCTAGTATATCTCTAGAATTTGAAGTGTCATGCAACCTTCTCATGGGAAGATCGGTGCAAGTTAATATTAAATGTTAAAAATACCTCATAATCGGTGATACATTATATAGATGATGGGTAGATTCCATATTACGTCAATTCCTTACCCATGAGGAGAATAATCTTGTCCTAAATGATTCTCATAGTAGAGCATGTGGGGGTCATTTATCTGGGTTAGCAACAACCTAGAAGATCTTGTGTGTCGGTTATTTTTGGCCTACCATCTTCAAATATTGTGTAGAAGTTGTAAAACATTGTCATTTGTGCCATATATACACCATAAAGATGCAATTCTATCCTACTCCTCTTTTTCCCATCATCGTGGTAGGGCCCTTCACCAAGTGGGGGGTGGATTTGATAATGTGCAACCTAGTGTCTGCTATGGGGCACAAGTATATCATTGTCGTTGTTTACTACTTTACGAATTGGGTAGAGGCAATGCCTATCTTTAAAGCTGATGGTGAAACGACAAAACATTTCATGTTCAATCAGATTATCACCAGGTTAGGTATTCCGAAGCAGATTGTCACCAACCATGGCATTCATTTTCAAAACAAGATGATAACATAATTGACTACTATGCTAGGTTTTAGGCAAGACCACTCGTCTTCCTTTTACCCATAGGAGAATGGACAAGTAGAAGAAGTTAACAAAAACTTTGAAAAACATTCTCAACCAAATGATTAATGCGAATACGTCAAACTAGCACACCATGCTGTATCCTACACTTTGGGTAAATCAAATGAATGTTAAGACTGTCGTAGGGTTTTCACCTTTCCATCTCATTCATGGGGTGGAAGCAGTCACGCCGATGGAATGTGAGATACCATCCTTAAATATTGTAATTCACGTAATTCCTTATACTTATGAGATAGAGGAACATTTTTTGCATCTGGAACACCTAGATGAGTAATGCAGAGATGTGCTCACAAAAAATGAAGCACATAAGAAATGAGTAAAAAATCAATATGACAAAGTCGTTAAACCTAGGGTTTTCTCTGAAGGAGATCTTGTCCTGGTCTATGACCAGGATAAGGAACCCCTGGGGGAAGGAAAGTGTAAATCTATTTGTTTAAGCTCGTACATTGTGTCAAATATCCTAAATAAGGGTGCATATGAGTTAATTGATTATGATGGTAATAAGTTGTCAGAGCCTCGAAACGGGCTCTACCTAGAAAAGTATTATGCTTAGGCATTATGATTTCTCTTATATTATAATTGCATAATTTTGTAAATGGTCATTAGTGGTTAGTGTTTCTTATGTATTCTGGTGTTGTTTCATATGTCTTTGGAGAGGTTCATAGGTTTCGTTGATGGGGCCATCCATCACACCTGCAACCTGGATTTAGTTGCTTCGATTATTTATGCAGCCATAGGACAACTGGTCGCCTCAGGAGGTGCTTGCTTAGGTCCTACAACTAACAATGTAGATGAATATAGTGTTTTCATTGAGCTTCTTTGGGATGCTATATCGCATGGTATCACCTTCTTGTAAGTCAAACTTGAATCTCAGTTAGTGGTCTCTCAGCTTAATGAGTTCTATCAGGTAAGACACCCTACCCTTTTACGTCACTTTTGTAGGATTAGGTTACTTAAAAGTTATTTTGTACATATTATATATCAACACATTTTAATAAATCAAAACACTATTACTGATGGGTGATTCCATGAAGGTGGGTAACACTTTTTTGCCAAATTTGGTGATGACAACCTGAATTTTTACTCATGTGCTAAATAAAGGCCCTTGAAACGCATATATGCCATGGGAATTTCGACTTGAAGTTAAAAAAACAAATTGTATAATATTATGTTGGCTTCCCAATGATATATTTTTTATAATATTTTGATGTCATTT
>LPNX011210991.1:53551-86698 GCA_001517045.1 Pseudotsuga menziesii | reverse complement strand
TCTGTTTTCCATAAACACAGTTCTCACAAAATTCCAAACTTACCTGCTTCAGATCTGGAAGTAGTTTCCTTGAGTGGAGAATCTGCATCCCCTTCTCACTAATGTGGCCAAGCCTATGATGCCACAATGCTGCACCTGTTTCTGTGGAAGCTACAGAAATAGAATAATCAGTGTTATGAGGACATAAATATAACATACCTATCCTATCTCCTTTTGCAATTACCATTGATCCTTTAGTAACCTTCCACCACGTTTCTCCAAATGTAGACAAACAGCCGCCATTTCCCAACTGCCCTGTTGAGATCAGATTTCTTTTCATAGCAGGAATGTGCCTTACATCCTTTAGCAACTAGTCATTTCCATTATTTAGTTTGATCCGTACCTTACCCTTTCCAAGAATTTTACATGGTTCATCATCCCCCAATAACACATGCCCAAAATCACCTTGAACATAATCATAAAAGAATTTCCTATGGGGTGTAGCATGACATGAAGCCCCTGAATCTACTACCCAGTAATCACTAGTATTATCTAATGCAAGAATCAAAGCATCTTGTAACAAATCACCTGCTACATTAGCTTCCTGGGTAGTCTCTTGCTGCCTCTCACCTTTCTTCTTTGGTGCTCTACAGTCTTTCTTTAGATGTCCTTTCTTACCGCAGTTCTAGCATTCTATTTTTCTGAATCTGGACTTGGATCTTCCCTTTTTAGACTTGCCGTGATTTCCTGGGCTCCTTCCTCTCTTGTTTTGTCTCCCTCTGCTCTCCATGGTCAACGCATTACCTGATGTCTCACCTGTGCTTTTCCTTCGCATTTCCTTGCTAAGAATAACACTAACAAAATCATCAAACTTAAGAGTGTTTGAACTAGGGACAAAGTTACTTACAGTCATGCCCAAGCTATTCCAGCTTTCTAGCAATGAGCACAAGATTAGAAGAGCCCTAACCTCATCATCAAATTTCACTTTTACAGAACTTAACTGACTGGTAAGTGTATTAAACTCATTTAAATGGTCAGCAACAGATCCACTTTCTGACATCTTCATATTAAATAAACACTTCATTAAAAATACCTTGTTAGAAGCCGAGGGTTTTTCGTAGAGCTTACTCAATGCGCTCATCACACCCTCTGTTGTTATTTCTTTAGAAATATTGAAGGCCACCGATGAAGCCAGGCATAGCCGTATTGTTCCTAGTGCCTTTCTATCAAGAACCTCCCATTCTTCATCCTTCATAATCACTGGCTATTTTGCTTTTCCACCCAACGGCAGGTACAGATCTTTCTGGTACAGATAGTCCTCCATTTGCATCTTCCATAACTGATAGTTTTGGCCATTAAATTTATTGACCCTAAACTTTCCTTCTTCTGCCATTGCTCCCACTCGAACCAGGAACCATTCTTTCCTGCGAGTTTACAAACCAAATAGACCTTTTGGCTCTGATACCAATTGTTAGAAAATAGGACCGTAGAGCAATAACAGATATACAGTTAAATTTATAAACAATATGCAAAACAAATTAAAATAGTACAGAGAGACACAGATATAACGTGGTTCACCCAAACGATGGGCTACGTCCACAAATAAATTTTCCAGTCCTTTTATTGTAGTCCATAAAGATGAAGGGATACACCCTGCAGCAAAACCGCTGCACTTCCTCTTCACGCTCTCACAGTATCTCTTCCAGTACAATACAATGCCCACATCCAGTACAATTACAATGGAGCCTCCTCAAGCCTTATAAAGGCTTAATCACATTCAATACCATGGGCTACAACAAACCATGTGCCCAAACCATGTGCTAGACCTAACCACCTTTGACTCAATCCCGAGTCAAGGTTAACACATGCAATACCATGGGACAATACCATGGGCTACAACAAACCATGTTCCCAAACCATGTGCTAGACCTAACCACCTTTGACTCGATCTCAAGTCAAGGTTAACCCTAATAGAAATCACTAGGTTTCTATTCGAATTGGTCAAAAAGCAGGCTTACTAAAACAAGTAAAATCCCCCATAGGTAAAAAAAGGACTTTCCAAATCCATGAAGATCCTCACGAATTAGCTAAAGCAAGCGGGAAAGATAATATGTGGTGGAAAGAAAACTCATTCATGAATTTTTATGGAGAAAAGGAAGGAGGATGATTTGGTAAAAAAACAAGGCAAGTTCCCCTAGACTAGATTTTCCTTTATGCCTTAAATCAGATGTAAAGCAAGGCAGCTTTCAGAAAAAGAAGATATGTGCTTTAAGGAATCAGGAATAAAGTAGACATTCTAAATATGGTTCCGGGATGATTCCAAAGTGCTCCATCACCCATTTTAGCAAGTACTGACTTCTAAGAACATGTAGAAGTCAACTAGCATAGAGAGGGAATCTAGGATTCTAGGAATAAGACAAAAATGATTTAATTAATGTCAAATATGGGTAACTATGGGTTAATTATTCTAACACAGAGTATCTATATCGTAGGTATATCCTTATCCTGGGAATCCAGGTCGAGTGGACACAACTCGCTTAAGTTCAACTCATCAACTGAATTGCATGCATCATTGTCATGGTATTCTTTTTGCATTGAACCAAGGAGAGAAATGATGCATGCAATTCAGTTGATGAGCTGAAATTAGGCGAGTTGTGTCGACTTAACCTGGATTCTCAGGACTATGATATACCTACGATATAGATATTCGGGACAGATATTTAAAGCCCCAGAGCCTAGGGCAGAATAGAAGATAATTACGATTAAGATAAAAAGTAGTGTTAAATTCAGAGTCATATCACATAATTGTAGTTTTTTAAATTTAAAAATTATATACGAAGGAGCACAGTATTTTTAGTACCTTTAGAGAGATGAAAATGTGAGCATGAAAAAAAATATGACATCATTTCCTTGGGTTATCTCAATGTCCATTGTTTACTCTTCAAAATTGTTATTGTGCCACACATTTGCAGTTAATCTTACTAGTAAATTATTGAATGACATTAGAATTTACATCAATAACGCATGACTAAACATGATACTAATTATCATTTCGACAAGAATTGAAAATGTTCAATGACATGAATTCAAATGGGGATTCAAAATACAAGGCGTCCAAGCATCTTTTGGAAGACTTCATTAAATGAAAATCTCGATCCAGCTTTTTAAAACTTTAACTAAAAAAATATTTGAGTGCCCATATTCGTGTGTCACACGAATATGGACACCCAAAAATTTATTTAATCAAAAATTTTCAAATCTCGTATTGTTCATGGAAACAAGGTCTTCGAATTCAATTAAAATCAAGCATAGAATTATATGATAATAAAATTTAATAAAACATAATTTCAACTAGAAAAATAATACTTGTGGGTAATAGTACATACCTTGAAGAAGAAACAAGTAAAAGCGTTACTACTGCCACTTCCTCTTGTTTTACGTGTAGATATTAGTCGTGGAGTAATTGGAGTTATAGATTTTGGATTAATAGATGATCAATCATATCTATAACTTTAATTACTCCATGACCCATATCTACAAATGAATATAAATGACCCTCTTCTATCCAACAAACGCAGTGAATTATATCAACGGTTTGTTGCATATTTATAGTAAAAATGATTAAAGACCCTCGATTCAGCTTCTTTTAACCCTTGATCGAGGTTTTTTTTAACCCTTGATCGAGTGCTTATACCTCGATTAAGGGTTTAAAAATAGCTCGACCGAAGTCTCTACACCTCAATTGAGGGTTTGGAAAAAGCTCGATCGAGGTACGTTTTAGTGTTTTTTCCGAAATTACGTTGCCAAAAATTGTAACCCACCTCCATGGATGCACCCTGATGCATTTTCCAACTACATTTTAGAATGAAATTTGTCACACACTTTGTAAAATGAATACACAGATACATAGAGACACATGTAAATAACCAGATATATATATATATATGTGTGTGTGTGTGTGTGTGTGTGTAAAAAGTAGATCCATATAGATTGAGTCCTAGTCCAAAGGTCCAGTAAATATGTACATCAAAAGTACAAAATAGTATCGTAATCCTTCATATGGTAAAAACTATGGAAGCTCCTCAGCCTCATCAGTTGCAGCTTCCTCAACTGCCTCTCGGTAGCATAGGATAGCCTTGGACACCTTTCAGAGTAGGTTTAACCAGGATGGAGGTACACCCACGACATGCTCTTACATGGCCATAGGAATCCTCTCCATCCTCAAAGTCGGTACATCATGGGTATGCCTGGCCATCTTTCTCTCCACAATATGAAGAATAGCTTCATCTCCAGCATTGTCTATTGCTTGCACGTAAATCTTAGGATGTCCATATGGTCACACAGGCCCAATATTTTCATATCATAAAATACGTTTCAGACTCAAATAAAGTACATACATACATACACACACACACACACACACACACATATATATATATATAACACTTGTGAAAAAAAAATCATAAATATTTAATATTTCAAAAAATAAAAACTCACACATGTTTCCCCATGCTTCTCCTGGAAGGAGAACTAACTTAGGATCTCCACGAAAGTCCAAACCAACATACGGGAACTTCTCCAGAGCAGGTACTTGGTGGCTCCACCATTTATAAAAATCGTCATCAGAGCCACCCTGGACCTCACCACCACCCTAGAGGAGGATTACATCTCCCTACCGTGTAAGTCTAGGCTCACAAGGAAGGGAGGGTGGAAGTCTCACTATGGGGCTCATAGAAGGAACCCTCTAGAAGAAGAAAGCAACCAAGATACTTGCATAGCCAAAGTTCTTCTTCTTCCCTATCCTGCAATATGAGAGTTGTATCTTCATGATTGGGACCAAGCCTGAACACTAGTAAAAAACCACACCTCGAAGACACTCCACTACTATACGCATGTGGGTCCGTGTAGCTAAATGCAATGTGGATGACCCCACCACTCTAACAACAGTGATCACAATCAATTTCAAAGGGAAGCTGGTGATTTGTGTCCTCAATTTCTGTGTGCCAGGTAAAGAGTATGTGTTGACATAGTCTTATACGCTAAGGGGATCAACCCCACGGCCGATTCCACTTAAGTTCACAGGTGCCCCTTGATGAGACAATCTGGTAACAAAGTATATATCCTTTGCAATTATCTCTAAGGTCTCCCCTTGTATATCAAACATGACAAGCTCATGATCCCATAACCGTACCAACATCTCAAGAAATCGAACTTGGGATCTCATGTTTGAAATGCGATAGAATTTCAAAAACCCACACCTTCGGAGGGCATTAAGTGTCATCGGATCCCCCATTGCCACCATATCCATGTCTTCGTGCTCCCTTTCCCTCCACTATAGAACAATTTTGGCTTGCAAAATCAACATTTTTGCCATTAGATTCATCAAAAACCCCTATTTCGCAGCACTCGTGACTTTCCAGTGAGGACAACGCATGTCACTTGCGAGTTTATCACTCCAAACCTATGACTACTTTGCGAACTTGTGAATTTGTAGTGGGCCACCCACGAGTGTTGTGTGGTGCCCTTAAAGTATGCCAAAAAACACCAAATACGCATGGAAATCAAAATTTGAAAGCATAAAATCAAAGATGAAGGAGATATGAGTTACTTGCAACTTGTGGATCAGACTTTTTTCCACTCCTTTGATCACATGAGCCATTTGAATACCAGAGGTAAAACTTGCACTAATAGTGGTAAAAATCAAATGGAATGTTTTTTAACCAATTTTCACTATTTATAGTAAAAAATTAAAAAATTTACCTACCTTTATATAGATTGGATAATTTTATGTCATTTGAACTATTGTTAATTGTTTTTAACTCGTTATTACAGGTCATGGATGAAATTGGAGTAGGATTCCTTCGCAATTAGGGTAGTATTTGTTCCCTGTTTTCATCTTGCACTTATACCTTATCCCCTATTGAACCTTCATCCATGGACTTCTATTTGCAATCGTTTTTTACCCTTCGAGCATCGTTGTTGCTCCATGGTTAGAGCCTACCTCACATGGGTTACCCTAGTTAGAGAATTTTCTTGTCGATTTCTAGTACCCATGCCTCATTTTGTTAGGTTGCAAGAGCCTTCATAGTTGTTTTTCACACAAAAATGAGCCTCATTTTGTATCTTTTCCTAAACTACGCTTGATTATAAGGCTCCATCCCTATGGAGTCATCTTCAATCCTTGGTCTGGCTCCTTAAACATTCCTAGATAGTCGATTTTCTTATTCTTTCATACTCGTTAAAAGTAATGAAGGAGCATTCATAGCGGTATAAGTTTAACCCTTTTCTAGACCCTATGGATTATTTACGAGAAAAGAATACTCCATTTCCTTCGGAATATAGAAGAGTACCTTCGGGTATAGATTTATCCCTTTTCCAATCCTAGAGGACTAAACTTACAAAAAATGAACCTGTTTGAGTTTACCTTTCTCCTTTTCCTGCTCTGGACCTAAACATGAAAAAGATTTTGAGCATTCTTTATAACATTGTCATGCTCATTAAACCTCATTAAAAAGCATCGAGTTTATTGTTGGTTGTCCCATTCTCATAAATAAATGGAACTTTCTGAGTGATATTGAATTCTTCACACTCGTTAAACTAAGTCTACATGCTTGCTTTTGAAGGAGCGTTGGTTGGGTGATAGTTTAGCCCTTTTTCGTACCTTGCCAACTAAGTACGAAAAATGTATAGCTTAGTTCTTCGGAAGCTAAGAGAGTTATCCTTTGGATTTTTTTATACTTTTTCAGACTCAGGAGACTAAATTTACGAAAAAACACTCGCTAGAGTCTTCTTTGTAGTTTTTAGACTCTTAAAACCATGAAAGCACTGACAAGCATTCACTAATTCAGGATCATAAAATCCATGGATCAATGTTATATCAAACATTATTCTCTCTTTTCTTCAAGCTTGCTTAAAAATTAAGAAAGACTCGAGTTGAATTTCTTGGACTCATTAAAACATAGCAAGAAAGGAAAGGAAGAAATACACTCTTTGGTTATAATTTTTTTGGCAGCAAGTCATCCCTTAACAAAGCACTAGTTTGGGTCACCCGATACTCATGTCTCAAATTTTCACTTCTCAGTTCAACTATCACTTTGATTCATTACTCCTCCACTTGTCCTAAATACATGGGGAATCTGTCAATGTCTCCTACATGGAAGATAAGTCTAGTTTTTCTAGTTGAAAGTCTAAACTTGCCTTGGGTCATCTTTGTGTCATGCTCACTGTTCAAAGATATTTACCTCTTTGTCTGATCATCCTGATTCCTATCATTTCCATCTCTGAGATCATCTTATGTAATATTACCTTATCCAGTCTACCAATTAATCATGTGACCTATTTAAGGATTCGGTACCTTCCTCTTCGCAAAATGGCTTCCGATCAGTGACCTCCTACAGAAGAAGAACTAGAGTTTCGATGATAGTACATTAGGATCCACTACCCATATTGGTGGAATCATTTGCATTGGATCCTTCCATGTTCAACTTCAATTCATGTATTCACATGGTAGGGTTCGTACTGGTTTCTATTGATTTGGACGAAGACCCTAGGTTATAGACTATATAACCTAAGTTGCGCAAGATCGTGCCATGCTTTGTGACATTATTTTCATCAATTGAATATTTATCATTATACTTATGTTTCTTTGATCCACCTTTGTAAAATATATGTGGCCTTGTTTCCCATACTATATTATGTAAATGAATCTTGTAAAGGAGCTAGTTTTCCACATTATTGAACATGGCATCCTCAGTGATGATTTTTTTAAATGACCTTGATTTTTTTGTTTCAGGTACTTCTCTGTGACCTTGATTCTGAGTCCTCTGAGATAAAATATTGTAATGTGTTTTGGCCATCACTACCCTCTAATCTCACACATTAGCGGGCATCTGTTATACTATGAAATGTCACTTCTCCATCTGAGTAATGACCCTAGCTTGTCATTACACAAAAGGAAATTATGAATTGACGTGACCACAATGTTATAGATGGATCAAAGCCTTCATACATTCTTTCCCCTCCAACTTTGCCACTTTTTAAAAATTATTTTTCCTTGCACTCGCGGGTCCTTCCATAGAAACTCGTGTGTCACTCACAGGTAATCCCATCTGCAACCCATGAGTCATCTATAAAAAGTTGTAAGCGCGAATTCCCTTAAGGAAAGTCTTGAGTCACTCATAGTTTTCCCTTTATATACCCACAAGTTCCACTCAAACAAACTTCAAAATAAAAAGATGATTAGTTTAGGGGTAGTTGGGTTCAAGTTTGTAACTTCCCTAACCCCCCTAACCATACTAGGCCTTGAAACCTCTCCTCAACAAAAACTATAAAGAGAGGGGAGGGTTAGAGGATAGGGGAAGCAATTTTGGAGAGCAAGATTATGTTGGAGGAATCCATTAGAGAGAGGAGCAATAGGACTCAATTTCTTGCAGATTGCTTGATAATGGATACCTAAGCAGAAATAGAGAATAGACTTACTTGAAATACTGTGATAGCCTTGCCAAGTGCATAACACTCTAATAAAAAGCTAAAATTAGTCATACAATGAAGGTAGTGAATGGTTGCATGACTTGGGGCACTATGAAAAGTGTGTGCACTCCTCACATATTACCTAATGCGCCTTCCTTGACTTGTTTCCAAGTTTTTACCTCGTAATTATCTCCCACACTGAATATATGTGCCCTCCATTAATTCACTAGTGTTAATTACCTCTAACTGAGTTGTTAACTGATTGGATTGAACTAAATGGAACTGAATGTAACTGAATTGAAATGAACTAAATGAAACTAATTGTAACTGAACTGAATTGAACTGAACTGAACTGAATGTAACTAAATAAACTTAACATAACTGAATGTAACTGAACATAACTGAATACAACTGAATGCAATTGAACATAACTGAATAGAACTAAATGTAATTGAACTGAACTGAACATAACTAGACAAAACTTAACAGAACTAAATATAATTGAATGTAGCTGAACATAACTAAATGTAACTAAATAATTAGTGCTTCACCATCAGTGTCATCTTCAACAACCACTTTGCATAAATCAATGAGTATATTCCTTAATTAACTAAACTTGTTTTCCACAACTTATACTTAGTGATGTCTTTGCAATTTGAGTTCATTGGAGCTTTGACATACGCAACTCGAATTTTACTCTATCTCTAGACTCATATCATTTATCATTAATTAATTATTCATGGTCCATGAGTGTTTAATTGATTAATCATCTTTATCTTATCATACTCAGAAGAGTTGTTTCCCAACCTATGATCATATGTATAACCTTCGGTTATATAGTCACCTGTTAAAGTAAATCACTCTAGGGGTAGCTAATCCCTACAGGATACTTGTAGCACCTAGATACTGTGAGTAGCCATACATCATATAATAGATACTCATGACTTGATACAACACAAGTCATATGGTCTTGATACAACAAAAGAATCTTGAACTTAATACAACATAAGATCATAGTACATGCATCTCTCATGACTTCAACATCCTAGCTTGATACAACACAATCTCTTAACTTAATATAACATAAGTTGATGAACTTAATGCATAAGTTCCAAACTTGATACAACACAAGTCTCATGAAGAGTTTTCTGAACTTAATACAACATAAGCTATGGAATTTATACAACACAACTCTGAAGGAGAATGGCTCCCGATGTTGTACATTTAACAGAAACCTTGTTTACAATGTATATCAAATAGAAACCATGATGATATGAGATGATTCCAAACTAGATCTCTTTGGTGTGTGTTGTGTCTGTGTGTGTGCAGGAGATAAGTGCATTGTTACCATTCTAGAGCCTACATAATTAGGGTCCTAGATGACTAATAAAGATAATAATAATATGATAATATAAATGTAATGTCGCAATATATAGTAATTAACATGCCCCTCCCCTTCAATCAAGTGTTGTCCTCAACACTTGATTAACTTTGGATGTTTGTGCATGAAGAACTCCTCTTCCCATGTCCCCTCTTCTATTGTCAAGTTCTTCAACTCAGTAATTGCTCGATTTTGTAGTTTATTGATCCTTCTATCAATGATTGTTTCAGGTTCTAGTATTAATTATACTTATTCATCAATCTTTTTAAAATACTTTGTACTAGGATCTTGTCATCAATTATAGGCAAGAAACATGCAAAACTATATGTACATGTGAACTTGGTGGTATCTCCAATTTATAAGTCATACTTCCAATACTTTGAAACACCTTATAGGGACCATAATACTTTAGTGCTTATTTGTTGTCCTTATTTTGTTTCTTGAGGGGAATCTATTTGTATGGTTGTAGCCTAAAAAATACCCAACCTATCACTTCGAATTCCCTTTGAGTACTATGTTGATTTTCTTGTTGTTTCATCATGTTTTGTGCTATAGCCAAGTTATCCTTCAATAATTAGAGAACTTCTTGTTGATTCTATATGTGATTCTCCACTACTTGAATCTTAGATTTATCTTTCAAGGATAATGTCATGGGAGGAGTATGATAGCCATAAAGTGTCATAAATAGTGACATTTTTTATGAAGTATGGAAATATATGTTGTAGCACCATTCTGTTAAGGGAAACCACTTGAACCAAGGTGTTTGTTTATTAGATGAAAAGAAAATAAGATACCCTTCTAAGAATTTATTCACAATCTCAATTTTCCCATCAAATTGAGGATGGTAAGAGGAGATGTGACTCAGTTCCCAAACAAGAAAATTCCTTCCAAAAATTACCCATGAAAATTGGATCTTTATCACTTACAAAAATCTTGGGGGTCCATGTAGATTTTGAATGTTTCCATGAATGATGCATTTATTGGACTTGCTTTAAAAGGATGAGAAATAGAGAAGAAATGGGAATACTTTGTGATTCGATCCACAACTACCATGATGACAGTATTTATGTTTGACTTTAGTATTCTTGTGATAAATCCCATTGAGACCTATTTCCAAAGCTAACTTGGTATGGGTAATGGTTTTAAAAGACCTGGTATCTTGATTGTTTCTCCTTTGTTTTGTTGACAAACCAAACATTCAACCACAAAATTTTTGGACGTTAGTTTTAAGACCTTTCAAGAAGAATTCCTTATTGATCCCATGATATGTTTTCAAGAACCTTGAATTTCCTCCTATAGGAGAAGTGTGCAATTCCAAAAATATATTTTGATTGAGTTGAGAATTTTACATAAATATAGGTGATTCTGGTACCATAGTGAATCATTCTTCCATTCAAATTTATCTACTTAATTGTGGTCCTCTTGTAACTATTGAATAATATTGTTGGAATGCATTAAACCCACTCACAACTTGGGATAAAATAATTAATCATTATTTGATTAATTATTCACCCACTAGCTTAATTAATTGGCATTCACTTGCACCTTAAATTCAATACATGCCATCTATATCCTAGGAATGATTCATTTCTAATTCTGAGTTGATCTTGACCACCTTTTGGCCATCCAAAATTAGTATACAGGACTTTACATCAGATTCTGCTTTTCCTGCTTTTCTATGGATAAGATAAAATCTAGTCAATTAGGAAATTGGCAGCTTTTGTTTCCAACCCATCCTCCATTATTTTTTCTCCATTTTATAGGATTAGCATGTTTTTTCCATATCCTTTACAAATCACTCATGCTTTTTCCAACTCGTGAGGTCCTTGATAGATTTGGGAAGTGCTTTAGCCACCTATGGGGGTTTGCTATATTTTGGTAAGTCAGCCTTTTTGAAATTTATGAGTTGTTTCCATACAATTCGATTTTACTATGAGGGACGTACTATTTATGTACACTATTATTCATCATTATTCAATGGAAGGATACACACCAATATTCATCTCTTCATTCATGTGATTCAGTCTCTTTTATTCTCTCTATTTTTCCTATGTATGCTTGTGAGAATTCTTAGTAGCAAGATCTATTTCCTATGCTTATTTTTAGCATCATTGCACATAGCATTAATATATTATTTCTACATGGTATCAGAGCTATAGGGAGCACAATGTTTCCATCTTCTACAGAGCATCAAGGTTGATCAAGTTCTATAGAGTTGAGGAGTGCATCCAGTCTCCTATCCCTCTCTGAAGAAGAGCTTGTCTAGCTTACAAGATTTTCTCCTAGTTTTTTTTGTAGGTTGTAGAGAGTATCTCCTAGAGCATATCAACAAATTCAATATGGATTCAAAATTTCCTCTACTATCTCCTGTCAACTATGCTGATTGGAAGCCAAAGATGAGTGCATACTTGAAGAGGCAATGTCTCTTTGATGTCTCTATTGGTGCATTGAGTGAACCTAAGTCTTATGAAGATAAGATTGATTGGATAAATAATTGTGATAGAGCTTATGGAATTATGTGTTTGGGAATGTCTCCAAATATATATCATCTCATAGATTCTGTTGAATTTGCATTTTAGCTTTGGAAAATTTTGGACAAAGCTTTTGGTTTGCAGGAAATTGAAGATGAAGCATGGAGCGAACCTAGCATCTCCTCTTGTTCTCTCTCTCAAGATTTATTGGCCTCTACATTATTTGATGAAGTTGATCATGATGAATAAGTTTCTCATACAGTTCATGTTGCTGATGCCCTCTTTGATTCAAATGCTTCCTCCTTCAATCAAGAAGCAAATATTAAAGAGCCATCTTTTTCTGTGTCTCTTGAAGGTGATTTTTCGTCTTGTGATACTATTGATGAAAAAGAAGTAACATATGGATCTTCTGCTGATATTTATTATGATCCTATAAACCATTCATTGTTCTCTAAATCTCATATCTTAGATTCTGAGATCTATGTGCCAAATTCTTCACACCTTTTGCATACCTCTCTCATTGATGGTGCGCAACCCAATGACTTCCAAGATGTTTGCTTAGCCACATCAAGCCTTATTTGTGTCATACCACTTACCTTATTTGATATCATGTGCTTCATCATATCCTCCTTTGTTCTTGGCATCAATACTCAGAGCATCCTTAAAGATTTTGAACATCTCCTTATTTCCTCCTTTCATACAGAGGATTCATTACCAGTGTATTCCCATGAGTCTATTGATATTCTTATATGTGATCCTTTGGATTCTGATTTAGAATCATATTTTCAAGTTGATACACATATCATACCACCATCCATACCATCTACCATACCTTTGAATAATCCAAAGACTATACAAATCCCAAGCTCACTAGTTGATTCCTCATTGGTCTCTTATGCAGTGATATTTATCTTACATGGTTTGAAGTCTTTCCTATCTTTCAGTGGCTAGTTATCCATGTCCTTAGTAATATTTGGACTGATATTAAACATGTTTGGATATTTTCTAAACACTTATGGTTCATATCTTATGCCCATCAATCATTCATATTTTTACACCTATCAGTTTTCCCCAGTTGCTCATAATTTTCCTAGTCTAGCCCTATATCCTCATGGAGCCATTGAAGCCTTTGTCCTTGATGTTCCATATGTTAATATTTCTGATATATCAAAGTTTTATTGGCCTCATATCGGATATATATAGGTGCTACATCAGATTGGAATATTTACATGTGATTCACATCACAATTTTGTGTGGAAATTGAACCCTGTGATAGAACAATTTTACTCACAACAATTATCAATTGAACTTGCAAAATCACTCACAAAAGAGACTAAAAATGGAGCTGAAAACTAAACTATATTAACTCAGTGTACAATAGCCAACCCTGTAACATAATAGGTTGCTGCATTAAATAATTACATAAAGGATTCGAATGCATGAGGAGGCGATTTGAATGTAGTCAAAAGCAGGCTTACTAAAATTAAGCAAATCCCCCATAGGTGCATAAAGTAGTTTCCAAATCAGCTAAGGAGCTCACGAATTGGAAAAAGCACTTAGGCAAGCTAAAAGGGGATGGAATGAAAACTCATACATGATTTTCATAGGAGAAAAGAGTGGAGGATGCGGAGGACAAAAAACTAGTTAACCTCACCTAGTCAAACTTTCCCAATTGCCTTAAAGCACTAAAAAAGCAGGCAATAAAGCAGAAAAAGCAGAAAGGCACCTAGGAGGCCAGGAATAAAGCAGAATTGATTCCTTGAGGTTTCCCAAGTGCTACATGAGTCAAAATAAGTAAGTTTGACCACTATGGATAGGTAAATGACAACTTGCATAAGGTGGGACACATGAACTAGGCAAATAAGACAAAAATGATTAATTTAATGTCTAAGGTAGCTAACTATGGGTTGATTATTCTAACATTTTGCAGCTATTCAGGGAATTGGGTGTGAAATAAATTGCCTTATTTTTTGTACTCTTTGGAAAGGAGTATTCGCAGATCTCTTTTCCATTTCATATTATGTTTGCATATCAGAGTTTGACATCAACAAGAAGCATTCAGATAATGCTCCTACTTCATCAGTTGATGAGATACAAGGTGTCTCTCCTCTTCCTTCTTGCAAGTTCTACACTACAGCGCATGATCATGGAGTTCATGATTTCTTCAGCAAGTCCTTCATCCAGAAGCAGTTCAGTCAGCTCATTAAAGTCAAGATGAAGATATGTTGGACATATTTCAAATTTTGTGCCTTGTCCTATCTTGAGGGAGGATTTTCCCCATATGGTTTTTCCTCTTTCCTCACTTTTCTGGACATAATAATTGTTAAAGGGTGACCATAGCCTTGTTGTTGGGCCCTATATGCATCCATATGCATACATATTTTTTGTCATACCATCATAAATTTAGACTTATAGGGGGGTGTTGGAATATATTAAACCCACTCACAACTTAGGATAAAATAATTAATCATTATTTGATTAATTATTCACCCACTAGCTTAATTTGTTAGCATCCACTTGCACCTTAAAGTCAATACATGCCACATATATCCTAGGAACGATTCATTTCTAATTTTGGGTTGATCTTGACCACCTTTTGACCATCCAGAATTAATATACAGGACTTTACATTGGATTTTGCTTTATTCTTCTTTTTCTGCTTTTCCTGCTTTTCTATGGATAAGATAAAATCTAGTCAACTAGGAAACTGGTAGCTTTTGTTTCCAACCCATCCTCCATTAGTTTTTCTCCATTTTCTAGGATTAGCATGTTTTTTCCATCTCCTTGACAAATCACTCATGCTTTTTCCAACTCGTGAGGTCCTTGATAGATTTGGGAAGTGCTTTAGCCACATATGGGGGTTTGCTATATTTTGGTAAGTCATCCTTTTTGAGATTTATTAGTTGTTTCCATACAATTTGGTTTTCCTATAAGGGATGTACTATTTATGTACACTATTATTCATCATTATTCAATGGAAGTATACACACCAATATTAATCTCTTCATTCATGTGATTCAGTCTCTTTTCTTCTCTCTATTTTTCCTGTGTATGCTTGTGAGAACTCTTAGTAGCAAGATCTATTTCCTGTGCTTCTTCTTAGCATCATTGCACATAGCATTGATCTATTATTTATACAAATATTACATTCCTTTTTATCTTGTTTCCATTTTGTTCTTTCTTCTTCTACCTAATCATATTGCATAATGTAAATATCACAAAGTAAGCCCTCAGTGCCACCTTCTTTTCTTGAAAGTGCAATGGTCACCCATTCTATTTTCCTTTTTTTGTAGATAATTTCAAAGTCATAACCTAACATATTTGTAACCCATTTTTGTTGTTGTTTCGATGATAACTGTTGTTCTAGGAAGTACTTAAGGTTGTCATGATATGTTCTTACCTTGAAGTTTCAAGTTTCTTATTATTAGGTAAGGGTTCCATTTCTTATTGCATGTAGTGTGGCCAACATTTCCTTTTCATAAATTGGTTTACATTTTTTTTTTCCTTTAAGTTGGAAACTTTCAAAGGTGAGGGGCCTTAGTGCATAAAAATAACACCATTTCCATTACCCAATGCATCAAATTGCACATTAAATGTTTTTTTGTGAAGTCAAGCATGGTTAATACAAGAGTTGTATGCATAGCCACTTTAAGTTTTTCAAAAGATTTGTTTTCTTCTTGATTTGAAGAGAATGCCTCCTTTTTCAATAAACTTATTAGAGGTCCTGGTAATTTACCATTATTCTTGACGAACATGCGCTAGTAGACTATCATTTCCAAATAATACTCTAATATTCTTCAATGTATTATGAACTGTCCATTCCATGATAGGATGAAATTTGTTAGGATCCATTTTTATGCCTTCGTGAGATACAATATGACCCAAACCGATTCTTAAACCCAAAGGAACACTTATAATGCTTGGAATATAGTTGGTGCTCATCCAATATATTTAAGACCATGTCAACATGGTGTATACGCTCTTCCCAATATTTAATAAAGAAATATTCGATAAATATAATTATATCATTAAAAAATATTAACATATTTTTTATGAGGAACAGTTTAAATATAGAATTCATCAAGATTTGGAATGTGGAAGGTGAATTGGTAAGGACAAAAGGCATCACCAAAATTCATAATGACCTTGATGTGTTTTGAAGGTTTTTTTTGGAATGTATTATTTCCTCATTTTGATATGATGATATATTCTACAACAAAGATCCAATTTGGTAAAGAATGTTTCCCCTTGTAATTCATCTAATAATTCATCAATGACAAGAATAGAAAACTTATATGTAATGGTCATCTTATTGAGCTCTCTATAATCTCAACACATACTCCATGAAACTTCCTTTTGTGAACCATCACCACTGGTGCAAAGAAAGGACTTTGGTTATGTTGAATAATTCCTGCATCTAAAATTTCTTGAACTGATTTTTTAATTTCCTGGTTTCAAGTGAATAACATGGTCATGATTTAGAATAGGTGTAATACCTTTAGGAATATCTCCCAATACCTTGGAATGATCATCAATAACTTGTTCGAGATAAACTAGAATAGAGGGTATAGACACTTGAACATCTAGTGAGCACAATTATACAATTACTCCATGGTGTCCTTTTTTCAACAATTTCATCAATCTCTTGGAGCTTATCACTTTAGAGGGTTCCTTAGAATACCTCTAAGTTTAATTTCTTTTCCTTTCGAAGAGAATACCATGACTATTTCTTGGAAATTAAGATCCATTATTCCCTATGATTGTAGCCATTGGACGTATAGAACAACATCAACACCACCCATTTGGATTGCAATAATTAGGCTATCCAATGAATACTCACCCATAGCAAGCTTAATATTATGGAACTTCCTTGAACAATTTATTGTACCTCCATATGCATTTATTCCTTGATATTTTGGTGTGATATGTATAAAACAATTGAGAAGTTTGGCTCATCTGCAATCAATGAAGTTATGTGCACTATCATAATTAATCAACATTGTTATCTTTCTCTTTTTGATATATCCTTCTATATTGAGAGTTTAAGGAGTGCTAATGTCGTCAAATGCATGAAAATATATGGTTGGAGTCATATCTTCTATATCTACCTCTTTATGTTGTCCCGAATTTGGATCATCTTCCTCTTCACAGTATATGTTGAATACTTTCTTCTCGCTACACTTATGCCCCTTACTGTACTTGTTGTCACAATTGAAACATAGTCCCTTTGATCTTATTTCCTCCACTGTTTGAGGTGTCAAGCTTATAGGATTAAATTAAGTGGATGTGGGAGGGGAAACATTTCCCTCTCTATAGGTGTTAGTGGCATCTCTTCTAGTATCCATATTTTTACTTTCATGCCCACCTTCTAGTGCCATATTTTTACTTTTGATTTCCCTTTCCAAACTAAAAGCATTTTCCAATTATTTAGGTTCAAATATGCATACCTCATGTTGAATATTATCCTTTAAAGTTCCCATAAATATATCCAAAGCATTATCTTCTAGAATATTCTTCACTCTAAGAGTTAATTTCTCAAATTGCTTGATGTGCTATGTAACTAGACCTTTTTGCATGAGATTCATCAATTCGATGAAGAATATGTTACTCTTAATATCCCCATAATGTGCAATAAATTCATTTGTAAATATAGACCAAGAGACAATAGAGTCAATTTTATGGTCACAATTCCATTGGTACCATACAAATTGACCAAGCTTTAAATAAAAGGATGCAATAATTACCTCTTACAATAGCACTTGGTGTAGATCAAAGAATTGGTCCATCTGGAATATCCATGTTATTGGATTGTTACCAACAAACTTTCTCATTTCAATATTGGGAATGAAGTAGTTCCTTGGACTATAGTTTAACCCATGATGATGTGGATTATGTAATGATGAACAATCATGTGTCGGAGAATCAAAACTCTTATTGTTTAATTGTTTTTCAACTTTCTCAATATGTGACAAGAACAAGTCCTTATTTTCCTCCTTATCCTCTTCTTTAGGATATGAATGATGAATAATGTTATGCAACCAAGTCCTAGAAATAACATAAAAACAAAAAAAATAGAACATAAGAAAGTAATACATGCTTTAATAATGAAAAAGAGAGATGAATAGAAAATCCTCTTCGAGGGAGGAACCTCCTTACACAATGTACTAGGTAAATACGACAAGATAAGATACAATTATTACTAAAATGAGAATATATCCTTCCTATATATAGGAGACAAAGGTGTACAATAACAACCAATAGACCCACTAATATACCCAAGATTACATAAATAATGTGTAATGCACCACAATATAGGGGGTAACACGCCACACTATATGGGGTAATGTGCCATAATTAAGGGATTAACATACCCCTCCCATTCAAACAGTGTTTTCCTCAATGCTGAAGTAGTTCTAGATCAGTTGTTGTATAAAGGAATCATCTTCCCATGTTGTATCTTCCACAAGTAAATTATTTTAATTAATGAGACACTATGGAATTGATTGATTTCAGAGCTGTCTGGTTCTTGTTTCAATGATTTCTTTAGGCTCCAAGATAATTTTTCCTTCCTCATCAAATTTTGGTAATAAAATTTGAACTAGTATCTTGTCACTGATTACCTTCTTTAAACAGAAAACATCCAAAATTGGATGGACTCGTGAATATGCAGGTAGTTCCAATTTGTAATCCATACTACCAATATTTTTTAGCACCTTATAGGGACCATAGTATTTATGTGATAATTTATTATCCTTCTTGGTGTTCTTCAAGGACAAAATGGTTGTAGTCTTAAAAACACCCAATCCCCCACATCAAAACTTCATTCACTACGGTGTTGATCTGCTTGTTTTTTCACTCAATTATGTGATAGAGTTTGGTTGTCCTTTAAGAGTTAAAGAAATTGTTGTTGATGCTTCATGTGGTCTTCCACTACATGAACCTTAGAGGAGTCTCTTAGTGAAGATGTGATGGATGGTGGATGATAGCCATAAAGTGCCATAAATGAGGTCATTTTTGCTGATGTATGGAAGGAAGTGTTATAACACCATTATTCTAAGGTTAACCACTTGATCCATTGTGATTGTTTATCAACTACAAAACATCGAAGATACCCTTCCAAACATTTGTTCACGGTCTCCATTTGTCCATCCAATTGAGGATGATAAGATGAGCTATGAGCCAGTTGAGTACCCAAACAAGAACATAGTTTGCTCAAAAAATTGCTAGTGAAAATGGGATCCCTATCACTTACTATAATATTTGGAGTACCATGTAGCTTTTTGGATAGTCTCCATAAAATTATTAGTGTTTTGCTTTCTTTGAAGGGGTGAGATAGTGCACAAAAGTGTGAATATTTAGTAAGTCTATCAACAACCACCATGATGACACCCTTTCCTTTAGATTTTGGTAAGCATGTGATAAAATCCATCGAGACCTATGTCCACCTTTGGATTGGAATGGAAAGTGGTTGTAGGAGACCTGGGGTCTTAATTGTTTCCACTTTATTTCGTTGGAAAAACAAACATTCTATCACAAATGTTTGAACATCATTTTTAATACCATTCAAAAAAAATATTTTTTTACCATATGGTAGGTTTTTAAGAAACTTGAGTGCCCTCCTATCAGTGAGGAGTGGAATTCCAAAAGTACCTTTTGCTTGAGCTCAGAACTCTTACCAATATATAAGCGATCCTTATACCATATCATGTCATATTTTTGCCTAAAAGTATTAGAGGAACCGGGATGCTACTGTAACTTTTGAATGAATTTCCATATTTATTCATCATTCTTCCATTCATCCCTTGCTTTGATTATCCAATATAGTTGGATGATACAGATATCATAGATAAATGCTTCAACATCCTCATCTTTCCTAGAGAGTGCATATGCCACAACATTTTGCTTCCCCTTTTTGCAGATGATTTCAATGTCATATCCCAACATCTTTGTCTCCCATTTTTGTTTCTCTTCTGAAGATAGAATTTGTTCCAAGAAGCATTTAAGGCTATCATGATCAATTTTAACCTTGAAATGTCTTCCTATAAGGTAGGGGTGACATTGATTTAGGACATGTATTATTGCCAACATTTCGTTCTCATAAATAATCCTTTTAAAGTTCTTCCCCTTGATTTTATGACTTTTGAAGGCAAGAAGGTGTCCTTCTTGCAATAATACATCCCCAATTCCATTTCCCGAAGAATCACATTCCATAATAAAGGTTTTTGTGAAGTCTGGTGCTAACAAAAATAGATATTTACACATTGCCTCTTTGAGTTATTTAAAAGATTGAGTTTCTTCTGGATTCCAAGAAAATGCATATTTCTTCAATAATGTTATTAGAGGAACTTCTATTCTTTCATAGTTCCAAACAAACTTGTGGTAGCACCATGTCAGACCTAAGAATATTTAAATACTATTCATGGTTTTGGAATATCTAGTCCATCATGGCTTTAATTTTGTTAGGGTCTACCTTGACATCTTCATGAAATACATATGACCCAAATACTCTACCTCCTTTACCCCAAAGAAACATTTTGAGATTTTGCATATAGTTGTTGATCCTTTAGTAGTTGTAGTACCCTGTCAACATGTTAAACATGTTCTTCCCAATACTTGTTATAGATTAGTATATGATCAAAGTATACAAGCATAAATTTTCTAAGGAAAGGCTTGAAAATGGAATTCATCAAACCTTGAAATGTGGAAGGCGCATTTGTGAGACCAAAAGGCATCACCAAAAATTCATAGTGACCTTCATGAGTTCTGAATGCCATTTTTGGGATGTATTTATCCTTCATTCGAATCGGATGATACCCAAAATGAAGATCCAACTTTGTGAACAAAATTGCTCGATGTAATTAGTCTAACAATTCATCAATGACATGAAAGGGAAACTTATATTTAATGGTGATCTTGTTGAGATCTATATAATCAGGACACAAATTCCATGGTTCATATCTCTTGGGTACCATTTCCACTAATGCAGAGTAAGAACTTTGTCTAGGCCTAATTATGCCAGCCTCTAACATTTCAGCAACCATACGCGCAATTTCACTCTTCTGGCCATAGGGATATCAGTAAGGTTTGATACTAGGAGGATCACTGTCTGGAATTAAGTGGATAGCGTGATAAAAGTCTCGAATAGGTGGAAGAACTTTTTGAATATCTTCAAATACCTTGGAATGCTTATTAATAACACTTCAGAGATTTAGGGAGATAGGGAACTTCGATGTTTGAATATCTAATGAGCATAATTGCGCAACTACACCTTGATGTAACTTTTTCAGCAACTTGGTCATACCATTAGAGCTTATCACTTTGCTTGGTTTTCCTATGATACCATTTAACTCCTACTCTTTTCCTTCCCATGAAAATTTCATGAATTTTTTTTGAAAATTAAAATCCATCGTTCCCAATGATTGTAACCATTTGAGCCCTAAGACAACATCAACACTACCCATTAGGATAGAAATCATTGGACTATTCAATGCATATTCCCCCATAGAAATATTTATATTATGGCATTTACCTAGGCAATTTGTAGTTCCTCCATATGCAATCATACTTGAAAATCTAGTGTTGTATATACAAAGCAATTAATAAATTTGGCAAATATACAGTGAAAGAAATTTTATGAGTACTATTAGAATCAATCAACACTGTTACCTTCTTCTTTTTGATGTATCCTTCAATATTGAGAGTTTGAGGAGTGAAAATTCCATCCAATGCATGACAAGATATGGTGGGAGTAATTTTTTCTAAAGTAGCCTCTTCTATTTCTTCATCTTGATATGGTTCCTCTTCTTTTGGTTCATCCTCTTCACAATCTATGTAGACTCATTCTTCTCACCACACTTATGTCTCTTACTATACTTGATGTCAAAATTAAATCGTAATCCTTTTTCTCTTCTTTCATTTAGTTGTTGGGTTTTCAACCTTTTTGGTGGTTTAAAATAAGGAACATTATTCTCTTTGTATGTGTTGGAGGTGGTGTTTCTAGTAGTCATCGCCATATTTTTACTTTCAACCTTCCTTGCCATCATGAAATCCTTCCTTAGGGATGATGTTTCAAAGAAATGAACCTCATGTTGAATGTTATCCTTCAAGGTTCTAATAAATAGATATTGTTGGAGACATTTACCCACCATGCACACTTAATTTGGTCAATTTGGCCTTGTTAAACCACTATCCTAAGTTTTATTGACTTAATAGGCATCATATGAGCACAATATGACATCAACATTAGCACACCCATGCCTACCATCAGTCGAGGAGGCCAACTAAGCCTTCTCCTTCATTCGGGGAGGCTAACTGGGCTTCCTCCTTCAAACAAGGAGCACTCCAGGGGCGATCTTAGTTTCATAAATGCACCTAATTGCTAACTGATGGTTACAATCAGTTAATATAAGTGGTGAAGGTGCCTCCACTCATTATATTGATTATTTTTATTAATATTTATGAACTGGAGTCAACAAGGGTGCCTCCAATGACCTCTGATGACCAGTTTGAATTTAGTTAACCTCATCGGGGTTCATTAGAGTTAATGATGCACTACCACTAGTTGGTTGGCATGCAATGACATGTTTCCGAGCTACTTTCAGTAGACTCAGTCATCCGTTGCACTCGGACTTCAGTTAGGACTCAGTTGAGTCAATCAAGACTTGATCAGTTGGTTAACTAAGTGTGTTTACTGTGGCTTACAGTCAGTTAAGCTACACCCATTCATTCAATTCGAATGACCTCCTTGGGAATTCAAATTTTTTTGGAATTCATGCACCTTGCATGATAATTGTATTGTATTATTCATTCTTTATTGTTATATAGAGCTGCTACTCCTATTGTAGCACCATTATGCTAGTTTTATGCTTAATTGTCTGAAATCTTTGTGAGACTGTGTTTTTAGTCCCTAGATCATTGTGACAGATTAATAGATCTAACAAATTATCTTTTGAAATATAATTCACTTTGAGAGTTAGTTGCTGAAAGTGTTTGATGTGCTCTGTAACTGAACCTTTTAGCTTGAGATTTACCAACTGGATAAAGAAAGTGTTGTTATTTATATCCCCATAATGTGCAATCAATTCTTCTGTGAATATAGACCAAGAGATAATAGAGACCTTTTTATGGTCACAAATTCATTGGTACCATACAAATTGATTAGGCTCCAAAATATAAGGATGCAATAGTTACCTTTTGCAAAGTTGGAACCTGATGTAGACCAAAGAATTGCTCCATATAAAAACTCCATGTGATTGGATCCTTTCCCTCAAAATTTATCATGTCAATATTGTGGATAATTGTTTCCTTAGACTTGAGTTGAATCCATGATGATGTAGCGAATCATCACCTTCCAGAGACTCAAACTTATGATTCTCCAACTGTTTTTCAATTTTTTCAATACATGACTGGAATAATTCCCCTTTTTCCTCCTTATCCTCTTCTTGATTAGATGAATGAGGAATAACGATATGATTTATCGGTTCTTTCCATCATTGAATATATCCTTTACTATCCATCCCCTTGACATCGTATTTATTATCCATCCCTTTATTCATATCTTCCAACTTGGACACTCTAAAATATATGTCTTCAATGTCATCGTATGTCGGGGATGAATCCTATGGTGGTTTGAGTGGAGTGTGGTTTTTTCCACTTTCTTTTCATGGAATTTTGAACAATAAGTATATATCACACCCTAGGGTTTACCACAAATATATCCTTCTACTCAAAGCTATTCGAATTCAAAATGACGTACCTTTTTCAAACCCTGATTAGAAGACTGTTTTTTGGATGACTTGTAACAAAGATAAAATTTGAATTTCAACTCTTATGGGTCTAAAACTTCGTCCTATTGCACTATGATGTGTCCTATTTCCAATAATGTAGGTATAACCTTTGGATGTGCCAATAAAAATTTATTGCAAATATCTCCACACTATTTATTTTTGGACTATCCCAAAGAGAAAACGTGTATGGTATGCCACATGGCCAATATTTCGTTTCTATAGATGAAAAAACTACCACAAATACATTTGTTGGTCCTATTTATAATTCAAAATGTCTCACTTAATTTGGATCTTGTATGCCTCATATATGCCCCTTTTTCCCAAAACACCTGTTTTATACTAGGTTTTGGACTAGTAAAAAACCCTAGATTACTCCACAAATATAACCTAAACTGTAATGAATAAGGATCTGAATTTTGGGTTAGAGATAGGTTAGTCTATTTTAGAAGTGGGATTTTTATATAGATCTATAAATCCTTTTAGAAAACAAATTGTAGTGAAAATTCCAAGATGACTTATTTTACGGAATCTAGTCCAGAGGAAAGAGCTCCAATACCAAATGTTATGCAACCAAGTCCCAGAAATAACATAAAAATGACATAAATAGACCAAAAGAAAGTAATCAATGCCTTAATAATGAATAATAGAGATGAATAACAAATCCTCTTCAAGGGAGGAACCTCCTTACGCAATGTACTGAGTACATAAAGCAAGACAAGATACAATGATTACTAAAATGAGAATATCTCCTTCCTATATATAGGAGACAAATGTGTACAATAACAACTAATAGATCCACTGATAGACCCAAGATGACATAAATAATATGTAATGCACTGCAATATAGGGGGTAATGCATGACACGGCTATATGGGGTAATGTTCCATCATTAAGGGCTTAACAACTAAATATATGTCTTATATCATCAAACAATTCCTTCACGCCTAGAAGATTCTCTTTTGCAGCCATGTTTACTGGATCCTCTTTACTAGCCATCTCATCAGTCATATTTACTAGATTCTCTTTAATAACTATATTTTCAATATTCCTTTTTATATCCTATTTGAATTTTAGGAATTAAACATTATTTATCATAATTTTATTGTTATGGTTTCCTAATTGGTTGGAAAACTTGGACAAGTCATAATTCACTTCTTCTCCCTCCTCTTATGTCATAGTTGAGCCTTAAGGAGGTTTAAGGGGAGTAAAAAAAATTCTCCACCTATTTCCATTTTATCCCAATAATATTTAATAGATTTCCTCTATATTTCCTCTTTATCCAACTTTTTTAATCACTCAAATCAAACCTTCCAATCAATAGTTATGCAAAATTCAAAATAACACACATTTTAAAACCTTGCTTTGGAGACTGTTTTTCTAGCCGACCTTCAAACTAAGGTAACTTGTCAATTTTGGCCCCTTTGAGTTTTGAATTTCTTTCTACAGTATCCTTATATGTATTCTCTATAATTCCATAGGTTTTACCTCATTCTAATGTGACAATAAATAGTTATAGTAAGTTTCCCAAAACTTGTTATTTTTGTTCCTTTCAAGAGAGCAAAAGTGTATGGACTTCCACGTGTTGAATTTTTAAGATTGATTTGGAAATTGATACAATAAATACTATGGTCTTTATTTTTTATGATGCAATAGGTATTACTCAATTTGACTTTCAAAAGTCTCATATATAACAATTTTGTTTGGAACACTTGTTTGAGACTAGTTTTTGAACTACTAAAAACCCTAACTTCTATAAGGTATAACTTTGTACATGTAATGAATCAAGACCTTAAAATTGTACCACAACTAGTTCAATATCTCTTCTATTTATTCTGAAATGTTCTATAATTTTTCTTAACAAAAATGACTTTGATACCAAATGTTATGCACCAAATTCCCAGGAATGACCTAAAACAAGAAGATATAATATTCCAACGCTTTAAGAATGAAATAAAAAGATAAATAAATAGCCTCTTTGAGGGGGAAACCTCTTTTACAATGTATTTTAGATTGAAAACAAGATTATATGAGATGATTATAAACTAGATCTCCTTGGTGTGTGTGTGAGAGAGATAAAGGGTACCATTACCATTCTAGAGCCTACATAATTAGGGTTCTATCCGACTAATAAAGATAATACTAATCTGATAATAGAAATGTAATGTCACAATACATAGGGCTTAAAAAAGTGTGTAAAATAGTTTAGGCTTTTGTTTTAGTTACAATCCCATTGCTTTATTTGGTTTTGAGCTCAATTTTTTTTGTATATCTTAAGTTGGATGCATGGTTAGTGGATTTTTGTGGATGCATTCCTGAGGTGTTTGTTTTATCTTATTTTTTTCCTTGATATATGGGAATTATGTTTGTGTGGATACAAAGTATGTTCTAAAGAGTTTTAATGTAGACTTAGATGCATATATCAAAATATAAATTGTATTAATTCTTGGCCAATATGGGGAACATTTAGTAAATACAATATGGTACTTTGTTGGTTTATATGTAGCATTGGCTTCAAACAATCCTTGCATTAGTGTTTGTAGGAAGTGTATGCCATTTAGTATTTCCATTATTACAAGTATTTCACATAGGACACTTTTGAATCATTTTCATGATTTTGTGTGTTGACTTTGTATACCGTGAATTCCTTCCATTCTAAGTTTTTAAGTGTGAGACCTGTGTTTTAAGTATTGAAAGTGTTTTTTTTATTTTGTTGGGAAAATAGGAATGAACTTTGGATTTGACTACAATAAGATTGATGCATGTGTTATTTGTTAATATTGAATTCTTAATTTTTGTAGCTAGATATTCCTTCTTGTTTTATTTGTTTGCTTCTTAGTGAAGGTATGCATATTATGTGGCATGCTTTCATGGTTTCAATGTCGTGAGAAATTGTTAGTTGATTTTATATACATTTGAGCATACTTAGTGTGGAAATAGCTTGATTGTGCTATGTGCCACTTTGTTTTTGGGTTGTATTTTTTATAGTTGGAAACGTTATTAATCCACAAACTAAGCTTGGGTAAAAGAACTTTATTTCTAGATGTTATATTTTTAGATAGATTATGATCTACACTAGTTTTCATGTTGCCATGTTTAGCATGAAGCACTATCACACTAGTTTGCATGGTGCCATGTCTAGCATGAAGCACTATCACACTAGTTTGCATGGTGCCATGTCTAGCATGAAGCACTATCATTGATGGAAAGATATTTCCTAAATTACACCGTGAAAGAGAGATCTTTGAGGAGACCATGTCAATTATAACCTACCCTTCTACAGTCCAACTAACTTTCAAATCAGCTCTACCTTTTCTTCCTTTGACCTGGCTGTGGGATATGGTTTGGACACTAAAAATAAATTCACAAAGGCATATCAACAATGCAATGAAGGTAAAAATAAGATCTGTGAGTTCTATCTTCACAACCTTGTGATGCCTCATTATTACAGTCCCTTAATCCTATGTGGGGGATTTCCAAATTAGACCATTTTATCCTCCTACAAAAATAGGTTATAAAAGAAGGCATATATTAGGTTAGTTTATCCTTTTTGCAATCAAGCATATATTCCATACTATAGCTCAAAATCATGTTGTGTTGCATAAATCCCTAGTTCTTGGGAATTCCACTTCACCTGCTTGCATTGTTTTGGTTACTCTTTCCAACTCACAAACATATCTTTCATGACAATTGATTGCATGGCTAATGTGTTGTCTTCATTTTTTATGATTATGTTGTATATATGGAGAAACAAAACATTATCTTTCATGACAATGGATTGCATGGTTAATGTGTTTTCATTTATATTGATTGTGTTGTATATATGGATAAACCAATATTCTCTTGATATGGGTAGAAATGAACATTCCTTGTTCATTCCCCTCTTATTTATTATTTGTTTGGTTTTGTGTCCAATCCTAGTTTTCATTTATTTAATCCTAATACATTTGAAGGGGTGGGAGGGGTTCCTATGGATATGTATGAACCCAGAACCTAATGTCTAGCTATGTAACTTAGTGATGTCGTGTATATGTACATATATGCTCACATGGACTCCTTACTTAATCATATATTTGAGAAATTTCGTTGCTAGTATTTTGTTTCTTGGTATTTATATAGTATTTTGCATTCTTTTTTTGTTAATAGACAACATGCTTTGAGTTTCAATGAATACTTTGCTACTTGGATGCAAATAGGGATTGTGTTAATCCCTACCCAAAATGAATGGAAGATTGTATTAAAATTGAGCTCACAGGAATCTATGAACCAATAAAAAAACTCACAAATAGATCTCACACAAGCAATTTTACTCAAAATATGATATGAAATAGTGCAATAATGATTTGCAGCTGTATAAGATTTCATTAATCAAAAGTAAAAAATGGATGGTTAATCCAATGTAATAAACTGGTATTAATAACCATTCAATTCAAATACATGAGAGAGAAATTTGAATTGATTGACTCAACCTAACTGCATGGATAACAGAATGTGTCTAAGTCACTATCGGAGCTTAACTAGATAGCTCCTGAGTTGTCTAAATCAGTGCCTCAGTTAGTTAGAATCAGTTAACTAGTCTAACTAAATGTGGTAGGTGAGGAATTGCGCCTTCCCACATGCAGTTAATCAATGACTGGTGCTAACTGAATATAACTAAATGTAACTAACTCCTAACTAGGCTTGACTATTCACCAACTGAATTCAACTAAAGGAGGTTGGTTCTGGCATTCCCAATGGATCCTAAATTGTAGGGATTGGTCTAGGAGGTTTATAAACTGATGCATGCAAATGGAGTCAGTGGCAATTAGCCTCAACTAGTGTTCCCCACACTCTATTAATTGGTACATGTGGCCCAATTAGGCCATGTGGACCCAATGGTGCTAGTGACTCAATAATGACTGAAAAGGCTCCTATTTTAGGCATAATTGACCAAATTGGACAAGGGAGGATTATAATCCTAAACCCCCCCTGAATTCTAACTTGGACAATTTGTTGTCCTTGTTAACTAAGACCATAGGTCACCCATTACATCTAAAATGAAAAAGTAACTACTTAATACAAGCAAGGAAACGGGGAAAAAACCACATGGGAAAAAAGGCCCCCCTCAA
Organism: Pseudotsuga menziesii; assembly: GCA_001517045.1. NCBI lineage: Eukaryota > Viridiplantae > Streptophyta > Pinopsida > Pinales > Pinaceae > Pseudotsuga > Pseudotsuga menziesii. The sequence continues at coordinate 57,507 of LPNX011210991.1, read as the reverse complement.
ACTAAGCAGTTGGAATCAGGATTCAAGTTAAAAAAACTTGAGAAAATGTTGTTGCAACCTTAATATTTGTGGTGTAGAGAAGTAGCATGCATATTGTTCTGTGCATAGGTATTCTAGGTCCTGGCATGTAGACTTCTCCATATTCTCCCAAAATGATGATGGAAGGAAGGAGGAATGGAACTTTTTCCTCTTCTTGGATGAAGAGGTATATGATCCACTCTGTTCTTCTAAGAGCAGTGTAGCTGATCAAGACTTTCCATGTAGCATCTCATAGGAATTGTGTTTCATCTATATGAAGGAGCTGATCTTGCATGACATAATACAAGGTTCTCTTTCTGAAACTGATATCTTGTCCTCTCTGTGGCAAATGGATTTCCATTCATCTTCCTAGCTGCCCCAATAACCTTTTGTGCCCATTTGGGCTTAGGATTGGGAGTAGGGACTGGATTTGGATCTGAATCACCCTCAATTTCAATAACATAAACTGATACAACTAATTCTGCTTCTGATTCTGGAATACTAGTGGAAACTGCAAAAGAAGTAGATAGAATGTTTTTACCTCCCCTTTCAGGTGGCAGCTGAGAGTGCACTGGATCTGAAAATGGAAGGAAGTGTGAGAATTCATATGCCTTAGAGGCAATATTTGTAGCACCCTTCACTATGATTTTCCCAGCAGAGATATATGTGATATCCACTGATTCAAGACCAAATATCACTCACTTTGGAGGGCCAGTGTCAGTCATATGGTATACAGATAACATATTTGTAGCTAAGGAGGGAACATAAAGTACATCTTTGAACTTTACATGTTCAAACTTGATGGAACCCTTCCCTTTGGCTCGAATTTGACTGTCATCATCCATGTGAATGCTAGGGCCATCAGTATACTGTAAAGAAGAGAATGATTCTCTAGATGCAACCATATGATTGGAAGCTCCTAAATCAATGAGGAAGGCATGCGTTCTTAAATAGCTAGCCTTCAGTGCATGGCATCTCTCATCATGTTCTTCAGTTTCTTCTCTATGGTCAACCTTCTTTGTGCTAGCAAGTACAGTGATGTCATTTTTCTCTAAAAGAAGAGCCATTTGATCTATTGTTCTTCTCATATAGGAGCTTTTTTTATGAAATCCCCTTCCATAGTAAGAACAAAGGATCTTTCCTTTTCCATTCTTCTTACTTATCCTCGAACCTGAGGCCTCATCTGACTACTCCTTTTCCATAGGAGGATCATTATTTTGCTTCCCCTTACCATTCATAGCTTTGGTTCCTCCAGCAACCAATGCTTGATATTTGGAAGATATGATGATCCCCATTTGGACCAGCTTGTCATGCCCATTGGTGAGAGACTCAATGAAGGCATTGAGAGTTGACATCTTCCAATTCGTTGTTGTGAGCTTCCCGATATGAAAGGTTAATACAAAGACTGAGTAATTTGCACCAAGTTTTGAGAGGATGGAAAGGATGAGTTGATCATCCTCCTTCTCAAATTTACACAACTTCAACTGGAGCACCAGGTGCTTGAATTTGGTGAAGAAATCATTCATATTTTCGAAGTTTCTCGAGTGAAGAGAAATCATCTCATTCTCTAGATGATAGATCCTTGGGTCATCTTTCTTATAAAACAAAGAAGCAAGTTGATCCAAAATTTCCTTAGGAGTCTTCAATCTAGTGATGTGGAAGAGAAGATCCTTATAAATCAAAAGGCACAGAAATCCAAAACCTTCATCAAGCTTATTCTAGTATTTTGCTTTGTCAACATAATGAATCGACTCTACCTCCATCTCCATTGTGACTCTGTAGAGTCCTCTGGAGAGAAGATGAATCTAAATGTCCTCCTTCCACTGATGCTAGTTGAAAGAAGTGAGTGGATCCACAGAAGGGGCCATTGTGTTGTTGTAGCGAATGCAATGAAGGAGACTGAAAAACCTGTAAATCACACAAACAAACAAACAAAGTAAGGTCGATAGCTTGCACTTTTGGAATTTTATTCGCACCCAGCTTAGTCAATCAAACTAGATTGATAAAAAATTCCTTTGTTTAGGATTTATGTGGTAAATTCTCCTCTTCTGGTGCAGTGCTGGAGGGAGCAATTTTGCTCAAAATTTTTGATCCAGTACAAAATCTGTAGAAGGAGAAGTGCCTTGTGATGTCGAGGCTGTTATACCATATTAAAATTGAGCTCACGGGAATCTATGAACCAAGAAAAAACTCACAAATAGATATCACATAAGCAATTTTACTCAAAATATGATATGAAATAGTGCAATAATTATTTGCAGCTGTATAAGCTTTCATTAATCAAAAGTAAAAAATGGATGATTAATCCAATGTAATACATTGGTATTAATAGCTAGTCAATTCGAATACATGAGAGAGAAGTTTGAATTGATTGACTCAACCTAACTGCATGGATAACATGCTGTGTCTAAGTCATTATCGGAGCTTAACTAGCTAGCTCCAGTTGTCTAAATCAGTGCCTCAGTCAATTAGAATCAGTTAACTAGTCTAACTAAATGTGGTAGGTGAGGAATTGTGCCTTCATGCAGTTAATCAATGACTGGTGCTAATTGAATATAACTGGATGTAACTAAATGCAACTAACTCTGAACTAGGCTTGATTAGTCACCAACTAAATTCAACTGAAGGAGGTTGGTTCCAGCACTCCTAGTGGCTCCTAAATTGTAGGGAATGGTCTAGGAGGTGCCTAAATTTATGCATGCAAGTGCAGTCAGTGGCAGTTAGCCTCAACTAGTGTTCCCCACACTTTAGTAATTGGTACATGTGTCCCAATTAGACCATGTGGACCCAATGGTGCTAGTGACTCAATAATGACTGAAAAGGCTTCTATTTTAGGCATAGTTGACCAAATTGGACAAGGGATGATTATAATCCTAACAGCTTGTAAGTGTGGTGTTGTAGTATTATACCCAAGGGGGCATACATGGGGATAAATGTATATATAATGAGGTAAATGTATATGTAATAATGGTTGTCCTAATGAAGGGCCAACATGTGTAATGTAGTCATTATCAAGATGAACATGTAATTTGGATATATGAATATATTGGCTATTTGGAGGAGGTTCTCTAATTGTTTGAGTTATTGTATAAATCATCTCTCTTATATACTTTGGAGCTATGCTCAACATTACATTTGGTGTGCATTGTGTGTACTTTGGTATATTACAGTTATTTAATTATTTTGTACATAGCATGTAACCTTCTTATTTTTTCAACTAGCCTCAGTTTGAGGTCATGCTTAAGTCCTTTCTTATAAACACTTGTGCATAGAAAAATGACCATGTATTTGGTCTAGCATTGATTCTTGCATGTTTAGCTTTTTTTTTTGTACCAAAGAGTGTTTTCAGTTAGTACACATTGTCAATAAGATTACAATTTATTTAAGCTAAGTGCTTCTTCATTGCCTTCTATTATCTTCATTATTTTGATAATATTGTTAGTTTTTTGGTAGCATTCATGTGACCCAGGTATATATTTAGTAAATATTGATCCCAAAATCATTTTTTTCCAAACAAATGTGTCACTATACCAATTTCCTTAGACACTTTCAATGACCATCATTATTTTTCTTAAATTGTCTCTCTAATAGTCCTTGTAGTAGTGTAAGAATTCACTCCACTTTGCAAGAATTATGCTTACGACCATATTTTAGCTTGTAACATTTCAAAAGTATAATTTATTTTCTTTTGTGTGTTTGTTTGTTATCATGATCCAATGATCGCAGTCTTCCTTTTTGCACAATGAAGTTGGTGTTTCATTTAAAAATATCAAATAACAAAACAATATCTTTCTTTTCTCAACAAAAGTCAAAGTTCAAACCCCCACATGTAAGGGAAATCATACCTCGTATTTAAAGGACACATATGACTATGATGGTCACCATACTCATGGTGGATTTAAATCCCAATACTAAGGTTTTCCTTGGTTTATGAGGTT
>LPNX011210991.1:0-53171 GCA_001517045.1 Pseudotsuga menziesii | reverse complement strand
TATATTGCTTTTCCTAGCATTGAATATTAATATTACTTCAACATAAAGTCCAAATCAATCTTATCAATTTGAAGCAGTCATCGGGTTTGGGCTTGGACCATATGCCGGGATCGCCATGGGTCGATCAGTTGGCTCCTCCATTATGGATTGGTTGGTACATTGTAGAGAGATCCAGGGGAAACAAAGCGGGGGTAACCAAAGGGATGGTTACAAATGGTAGGGGGTGCTCCAGAAAGACCATCAACTGCTGTCAGGTAGACACTTAGACTCTGACATGGATACAAATGTCAACCCAAAATCCTCAGAGAATGCTGTCAGGTGCCTTGGATAGATGACGAAGACCTAGAACTATGAGATTTTTGTTCCCTAGAAACATTAAAGAAATAAAGAAAAAAATTTACTATTATCGATCTCCGTGGAATGGGGGTGGAAAATATACTGGCGTGAAGTGGTGATAAACAAAACAAGGGGTTTTTATTTGAAACAAATAACCAAAAAATTGTCGGTTTTTATCTGGAAAAAATAACCAAAAAACTGTCGGGTGATTTAATTGGCAGGTTCCCCGTGGGTTAAGACCTCGTAGGGTGGGGTGGTTATGATGGGGAATGATGCCACCTTGGTTGTAGCAGGTAATACAACTGAGCTGGATGGATCCAAAAACAAATGAAAAGAGCCTATTAGGGGTAGTGGGGTATCTTCTTTTGGGAACACTCAAGAAGACAGAGTTAAAAACAATGTTACGGTCGGTTACGAGGACCCTTCAGTACCCCTTAAATATCTGCCTAAAGAACATGACAAAGAAGAATCAAATATCTTTCGAAGAAAACACTCTCCCCATAGGAATAAAGGAAGGTTTAGGAAATGGAAGCTAAGATTGAATGAGGATAGGATGACCTTGGGTAGGGGTCTGGGTTTGGAAGAAATGGTGGGGATGACTTTGAGGGGTCTTGTAGGAAAATTTAGCTACAAGGCTATGAGAACCTCAGAGATCGAAGCCTAGGCTATGGGGATCTGGGGGCCAGTATTGGGCTACTGTCCGACAATTTTTGTGATGTAGAAGGGATGGTATGGATTCGTCTTTAGAATGGAGGAAAACACCTCTTTTGTTCTACATACAGCTTGGATTTGCGGGCGAGGTAGCTTAATGTTAAGGTTTTGGCACTGAGTTTAACCCATCTACAGAGAGACTATGCTTTAGACACATTTGGGTCTTGCTCTCAGACCTCCCCATCTATTTTTGGAATAGAGAAGCACTGAAAGCAATCGGTGAACACATTGGCAAGTTCATCCATTTAGATGTGGGGTTGTTTTAGGGCACTGACAGGAAGATTGGAAAGATTCTCATTGAAATTGATATGGATTTAGGGTTCAAGGAGAAATTAATCATTGATTGGTGGGAAAAATCCATTACTTGGCCCTTAGATTACTGGGGTATTCCATTTAGATGCACAAAGTGTCGGGAGATTGGGCATATGTGGAAAAAATGTAGCTCTTCAAGTTTTGATTTAGATCTGGGCTCGTTGGATGTAAAGGCATGGTCCTCGGATGACTCCAATGCTGACAAAATGGAAAAAAGTGAATCTCATCAACTCACCAGTGGGGGGCCAACACTCTCAGGGATATCGGGTTTGACTCTCATGGGTAAGCTGAGAATCCTAAACCCTTCTCTGGTTTCCACTTTAAATGGTGAAGATAATGAGTATGTAAAAGAATTGGAGAAAAAAGGTGTTGGGGTGGGGGAATATGCTCTATCAGGAAACACTTATTTTCACAGAGGGGTGAGTAGTCCAAATATTGGCCCAGTGGCTCCCGTTGGAACACTCGTCAATGAACCTGTTCGACGTTCTAACACCTTTCTTGAGCTCACAACAGATGCCCAGTGGTTGCCAAACATTTGCAGTGGGTGACTTGGGCTCGAGATGGGTTCCTTTTAAAATGTGGGCATGGGGTTCCTTGACCCCTGAGTTGCCATTGGGCCACTTAAAGATGAGGATCCTTCTCCTTCAACTTCACTCCCCTCTCTGAATCTTCAAGCTTCTCTCCAGGATCAAAATATAGATAAGTTACAGATCAAGCCGTTAGATATCTTCACAAGGTCTTATGCTGGGGTCTTCCCAATACTCTCACCGTCTCCAATTGAAGATGATCCCTTGCCATTGCTATGTTCAGAAAATGTTCCATCTCCTTTTCATACTAGGGGTGTAAAATTGGGGGGCTTAAAAATAGATTTCTCGCCATTGAATACCTGCAGTGCAAGGAAGAACAAGAAAGGACCTGATATGGTTCTGGGGGAAAATGACTCAAACACTCCATCACAATCTACAAGGAACTCTAGGGAACTTAGAGGAATGAAAGCCCTTTCTAGGGTTACTAGATGATTTGTGCATCTATCAACATCAGAGGAGTGGGGGGGCTCCAAAAAAAACTAGCCCTCCAGAGAATTTTAGATAAGGAGTTGTTAGATGTGTTGTTTCTCCAAGAGACCATGGTCTCAGCTAAAAAATATGTTTCCTTTTTTTTTAGAATTAGAAGCGATTCGGAGGTGGTATCGTTGGATGCCTTGGGAATGTCGGGGAGTCTTTTAGCAGCTTGGAACCCACAAAAATTCAAGTTTAAATAATTCTCAGTCTATGTGGGCCCTTACTCTTGATAGGATATTGTTTGGGTTTTCAGGAGGAAATCAACTTAATTAGCATATATGGCCCGTATAATAACAAGGAACTCTTTTGGGACAAGGTAGTGGCAGATGGCACTCTCGAGCTCCCAAATTTGCTGATTGTTGGTGATCTAAACTACACATGGAAAACATGTGAGATATGGGGTGTTAATGCAAAGTAGGATCCTTTAAGTGATTACTTCGTGGAACTGATGGGGTCGAAAGGCTTGATCGATGTGGAGTCGGCTATCTTAAGCCCCACCTAGTGAAATGGTAGGTGTGGTGCTCAGTGAACTGCAAAGCACTTGGACAGATATCTAATTGCCGAATCATTATTGGAAAAAATGGTGTGGTATCGATCTTGGATAGACTCCTCCAGGATTTCGAATCACTATCCAATATTCTTAAAGTTGGAAATGAATGGTTCTAGGCCTGAAACTCAGTTTAAATTCAATCACGGTTGGTTTAAAATAGTGGGATTCAAAGAGTTGATCGGAGGTCTGGCTGGCAGAGGATTATCAGATATCCTTGACTCCCATGGATCGACTTATGGAAAAATTGGGCAGGTTAAAAACAGAAATCAAAAAGTGTTAAAGCTAAAAACACCTAGAAAACAAAGCATCTCTAAAAATAATCGATCAAAAAATAGAGGCGCTAAATGAAGGGTCAAATACGTTGTCGTGGGGAGCAACTGAGAAGGAAGAACTACTAGCTCTGGAACTAGAGAAGGAGGCTATACTATATACATAACATGAGAAGGCGAGACTAGAAAGCCACATGATCTGGCTTGAGGCTAAAGACTCAAACACTAAATTCTTCCATCAATTCACCAATCACCGTCGGAACATAAATCACATATGGGAGTTGACTACAAAAGACGGAAGTGTGGTAAAGGAAAACGAAGACATGTCAGAGGTGGCTTACTCATACTTCAAATCATATTATCGGGCTGAAGAGAACGTATCATTGATTGATCAGCTTAGGGTAGTGAAATAATTTCCTTGTCTGTTTGAGGAATCGGTCGGTGATGAATTATTTCCTCCTATCCAAATGGAAGAGCTTAAAGTGATTGTCATGTCTTCTCCCAGCTCAAAAATCCTATGTCCCGATGGGTGGACCTGTGAACTAAAGACGGAAGTGTGGTAAAGGAAAATGAAGACATGTCAGAGGTGGCTTACTCATACTTCAAATCATATTATCGGGCTGAAGAGAACGTATCATTGATTGATCAGCTTAGGGTAGTGAAATAATTTCCTTGTCTGTTTGAGGAATCGGCCAGTGATGAATTATTTCCTCCTATCCAAATGGAAGAGCTTAAAGCGATTGTCATGTCTTCTCCCAGCTCAAAAATCCTATGTCCCGATGGGTGGACCTGTGAACTGTTTAAGACATGATTTGATCTCATGGGGCTGGACCTCTTAAGTGTAGGGGAAGGTTTGAGAAAAAGGGGAATGGCCTTTGGGGCGATGAATTCAACATTCATTGCATTGATTCCAAAAATTCAGGCTGCTTCAGAGTTGGGGGTTTACAGATCGATATCCTTATGCAATTTTGTTTACAAAAAATCATCTGAAACTTGAGCTATCAAAGGGACTCTCAATGGAACAATTCGGTTTTTTACAGAATAGGAAAATATTGGAAGCGGTGGGGTTGGCCCAAGAGTTGTTTCACAGCATAAAGACAAAATCGCAGGTTGCTGTGGCTTTACAACTCTACCTAAATAAAGCTTATGACTGGGTCTCCTAGGGTTTCCTTAGGCTTATTTTGATCCAAATCGGCATCCCATTTCAAATGATGAAGTGGATCATGAGTTGTGTCACGACGGCCTCCTTTGCGGTGCTCATTAACGAAAAACTCACAGATTTTTTCGTAGTTTCCCAGGGCCTGAGACAAGGTTGTCCACTATCTCCCCTCCTCTTCCTTCTAGTGATCGAATGACTTAGCAGATTAATTCTAAAAGCTTAGGGATTGGGTCCGATTAAAGGTATAAAGATCAGTCCTCTCTTAAGCATTACACACCTTATGTTTGTAGATGACATCATGCTTGTGGGTCCTGGCTCATTAGAGGAATGGAGTACTCTGGCCGAATGCATTAAGACTTTCAGTAGAGTTTCAGGTTTAACGCTAAACTATAATAAGTCTCGACTACTTTTGAATGAGTACAATGCTTCTTTGGAGGCTAACTTGGAAAACCTTTATTTCACAATGTCTCGTTCCCTTTGGGTGGAGGCACAAAATATTTGGGTTTCTTTATTAAACCAAATGGTTACAAGGTTGTGGACTGGCAGTGGATGTTGAAGAGATTCGAACGAAGGATAAAATTTTGGGGTTGGAGATGGATGTCAATTAGGGGTCGTCTCACTCTTGCTAGGGCCATCTTGACAAACATGGTGGTATATTGGTTCTCATTATGCAAGATCCCAAAATCGATTATAAACAGCTTGCGGAGGATGACCATGGATTTTATCTGGTCAGGACAAGTCACCAAAACAAAATATCATTTAGTGTGATGGGAGGACTTGGCTAGACCAGTGGAGAGTGGGGGATGGGGCCTAAAGAACTTGCATATTTTCTCATTAGCTATGAGAGAAAAAATACTTTGGTTATCCTTAACTGGTGGGATTTTATGGTCTCACGTAATCAAGGAAAAATACATCAGAAGGTCTACTATTCCTCAATGGATCAGAAGCTTCAGGAAGCCAAGTAAATGTTCAAATATGTGGGGCAGGCCTCACAGAAATTTTTCAGATCCTTTCAACATGGCTGGCTTGGGCTCCTGGTGACGGTCATGATGTGAGAATCGGTGAAGACCCAATAGTTGGGGGGCCGTTGAAATATGTTTTGTCAACATAATTGAAATACTTCATTCACTGTAAAGGTATATTCACACTATACCATGCTTCTTTGTCGCAGAATCGAGGTCTAGCTCAGCAGAGGTGGCTAACTGGTGAACAACTAGGTCTCTTGGGAGCATTGGGAGCTGAAAGGAACAATTATATGGTGGAGTTACAAGTGGGGGAAATTTTCCTGGATTATCAGCCAGGCTCTCTATGTTGGACATATGATACAACCTCGGGTGTGCTGACAACAAAGATTACATATCAACAATCCAAGAATACCTTCACCAACAACCGGGAGTGGTGGCACGTGATATGGAAATGGAAGATCCCGTTGAGGATTACCATCTGCATATGGTTATCTATGGACAGTCGCCTCCTCACATGGGACAACCTGATGTGGCAGGGTCAATACAACCCAGGTATGTGCACGTTGTGTGGCACATCTTATGAGAGCATTCATCATATCATTGTGATCTGTGATTTCATTTTTGCGGCCTGGAAAATAATAGCAGAGATGATCAATGTGGATTTTCCATGGACTGGGAATTCCTTATCCTCATGCTTTCAGAATTTGGGGAAAATTCAACCTCATATACGGACTTTTCCATGTTTCGTGATCTAGGCGATTTGGGGTTGTAGGAACAGACTTATCTTTGAAGGTGAGCGACAGAGGCCAATTGATGTTGCTATTAGATGCCTGTAGGCTTTCATTGAAGTTGGGGGTTCCACTCATAAAATATGTAGTCTGGATCAAAAATCTAGAGCTCCTAAGATCTTTCCAAGGGTCCCGGGACTGGTGGGTTACTTCGATGGGGCCTCAGAAGGGTGCAAATATATGCAGGGCAGGAGCTATTCTGAGATTGGTTGACAACTATTATTTTAAATTTTGGATGCACTATGGTCATGGGACGAACACGAAGGGAGAACTCCTCTCCCTCTGGATCTTGCTCTGGGTTTTATCCCATCTTGGTCTGGATGACATCCATGTCTATGGAGACTCCCATATCATTGTTGAATGGGTGCAGGGGATTAGACAGGTTCATATCCTCTCTTTGAATCAGTGGTTGTTTTGTGTTCGGAAGTTGATCAATAAATTCAAAAAGCTGGATATCTCCCACATTTACAGAGAACAAAACATGGATGCAGATGTTCTCTCCAAGGCTGCTTTGTATGCGCCCTCGGATGTGATTTTTTCAAAACATTGGTCAGCGACTGGCCACTTTTTGGGCCATCTTCAACTCCCATCCTATGGGTAGTCAGTCTCTCCCTGAATTTCTCCTTCACGGGCTAACTATATGACTGATTGGCAATCTCTTCTAATTTTTCCTGTTGATTGAAGTCTGGTGCACTATATTTTTTGAACAATTATTGGAACTATGCTCCATCTGGTTTTTTGCCTATACATGTCTCTATTTCTTCCTTTTTCAGGCATTTTTTAGGCCTCCATCGCTCCCATCTATCTAGGATTTTTGTAAACCATCTTACAGATATTTTGAAATAGAATATTGTTGTTTTATTTCACTGAAAAAATTTCTTTGATTTGAATAAGTTGAAGAAAAAGAACATACATTTCCAAAGCTTTCTATGTTTTCCCTTTTTGCTTAAAAGACTTGCATTCTTTTTGTCCTTCAACACCACGGTTAAAACTTGGTAGAAACTCTTTAGTTTTTTTTAGCATCTCATAATTTGATGTTACTTCTATTTTTTCTCATTTCTTTGGGTTGTGTTAAGATAGAATGGAATTTGAGGAGAAAAATAGAATTTTTTATCACATGAAAAGTATGAAAAGGCATATTTAATTAATTCTTTAATTGATTACTTTAAAACTAATCAAGCATTATATTTATGGATTTATACATAGTTATTAATTATGAAAATAGATAAACTATTGTACGGGTAGTTGAAAAAAAGAGAAAAAGAATGTAGAATTTGGTGTCAAAATTTTATCATCTTTTAAATATAAAAGTTATGAAAGTAAAATATTTTATTGTCTTTAAATTTATGTTCATATAAATATATTTTTTTTAGTTTTTATTTTTGTTATTGAGATAAAAATAAGTTTTTATTGTTGATGAGAATGTTAAACGCAAATATAGAATATCATATACAATCATTTAGATGGTGTCATAGTATCCTTATATTGTATAGTTGTACACTATTTTTCAATGTATATAAGGAGAAAATCATAAAAGTAACATGCCTATAAAGAGAAGATGGTGTACAACTTACTACCTAAGCTATAAAACTTTATAATTAGAATACTTTTTTTTATAGGAAATGGAAATGATATGAGAAGTTGTAAATGGAAGGTTAGAAGTTTAAATCCCCTCGAGTTTACACGTGCCCCATGCATTGGGTCGTGTGGGGGAACCTAGGGGTATTGTGGTAGCGATCAGGAATCGACTTCATGTCACGTGAGTATGAGCCCCACCCCGTTACCAATTCCCCTAATACAAAAAAAAATTTAAAGAGAACCAAAGACATTTCATCTATTTATAGATGGAAAATAAAATGTAAAAACATGAGAGTCTAATCTACCACAATGAAGTTCAAATGATTTTAAAATAAATTATTGAACAACCTTGGCCATTATGTACAAGCTATTTCACCTTTAGGAAAAATAATAAAAGTAACACATAACATATTGGCCATTTCTATGCATGGGAAACTCAACCCCTTTTAAGTCTTGAAGACAGATACACATATTAAGTACATTAGTTGATCATATTTTATGCAATCTAGTAAGGTCAAAACCATAATGGTTAAAATTTTGTATGATTTCTTTTAGGTTCATGAGCTTTGTCCACATCAGGATGACATCACCTACTTTAAATTCCTTCTCAATGTATATTTGATGAAGGATTAGACATGGATACAATTTTCTATTTGATTTCTGTATCTTTTCATCAAATTTCAGTAAATAATTTAATCAACCCCGAATCCCTCAAATTTCTTCTCCTAACATTCTTTTGGTTAATTGATTAATTACAAAATAAAGAAAAAAATATTTAATAAAAAATATAACATTTTTCATAAATCATTCTTTCCTTATACATATTTGACACATCACAATTCCTAATGGATGGAAACCCTTAAACAATGTGGGTTAAGAATATCATTCTCTAAGAATTTTAGGGGTCATTGTATCTCTCGAATAATGTAAATCAACAAGAATATTTTTTAAATAAGTTTTTTTAGACCTGTTATAATAATGTCCATTGCAAATAAACAATAATATTTTAAAGAAAATGTTTATTTTTTAAACATCTTAGCAATGCACCATTATGATTCATTTGAAAGAGTATTGATGTTCGAGGTATATGGAAAAGACTTAGATATAAGGGCATTCAAGCATGTGGACAATAAAATTTATGATCATAGTATTATGAATTTGCATTGGTTGGAAGAAAGGGAATGCCATAGTACCTAAAGGTGTCATTATTCCAACTCTTCTCATTTGCGTATCCCAAGAATTGGATATGGATTTGATGTTAAATGAAATGTATTTTAACTTTATATAAACTTAACAACCTAGTATTTAAGTTTTAATGCTAAATGCAACATATATTTAACTTTACATGGACTTAGTAACTTAGTATGTAACATATTTAACTTTATATGGACTTAGTAACTTAGTATGGACTTAGCAACTAAATATGCAACATATATTTAAATTTACATGGACTTAGCAACTTAATATGTAACATATATTTAAATTTACATGGACTTAGCAACTTAGTATTTAACTTTTATTTACAAAACTTTACATAATTTCCATTTATTTATTTATTTTATATGTTTTGGTTATATATTTTATCTCAACTTATTTCTCTTTCGGATGTGATAGTATTTTTCATCATTCCAATTAAAGTACATTTCTTCTTTTCAATATTAAATTGTTAATAATATCAATTTTATGTTTAATGAGTATTCTCTAAACTGTTATAGTTATCTTGTGGTCTTGTAAAATAGCTACTGCATCTATATTTTATAAATGGAGTGGAATCCTGCGTGGATTTTGGTGCTCTCGAAGTACGTTTTGGACTTTAAAGCTAAGATTTAAGTCCATTTTATGGAGAAAAATGTATCTTGATGGAATATAAAGTTAAGGTACTATATAAATATTGAACTAAGTCAAATCATCATTTAACAAGGTGTTTTGCATTGCTCTGTAGTATTTAAATGGACATTTCATTGTTTAAGATGATGTATAATAGGTTTTATGGTTTTATGTGTAGTATTCAAATTTTTATGATGTTTTTCTATTTCTATTGCTTCACTGATACGTTTTCTGTTGTGATGTTCTTCAATTGCAATTACCTTTGTATCTTCTATGTAGATGCGAAGGTTTGATTTCTTAGAATGCTTTGCAACTGCTGACTTTTTTATTTTATTGTGCATTATATCAGCACAATGTTCCTTAAGTCTAACCTTCATTGAGTGGCTTGTTTCACCAATGTATATTTCATCACCCGATCACATAATCGAGTAGATACCCTTTCTTGACTTGGGATCGATTGGATATTTAACTCTATCGAGCATATTCCTTAGGAAGTTTTGAGGGTAAAAGGAAGTTCTCATATGTTTTTGTTTAATAATTTTAGCTATTATGTATGTTGTCCCTTGGATGTAAGGGAGAAATGTATGCTTCATGTTTTCATCTTGGTTATTAGCTTTGATTTTTTTTTCTTTTTTGAAGGCCTTGTTTATATCCCTTAATTTGTAACCATTCTTTTGTAATACCGAAGAGAGATGTATCAATTCCTCTTTAAGATGCTCTGTGTCACAAATTATGACCACTCTTGTGGCAAGAGTGTGAAGGATACTGTGTTTTTGTGTTGTGTACATCTATATTATCTCCTTTCTTTCTCTTATTTACAAGATTTTTATTAAATTCAAATTTATTTTTCTTTAAATTTTGATGTAATATTACCATCCTCATTCAAATATACACATATCCTTTCTTCTCTTATTTACAATACTCTTAAAAAGTTCTAATATTTTTCTTTTAAATTTGATGTGATATTATTATCCTTTATTTAGATACTAAATAATATCATCATGTCATTCTAATACCAAATCGTTAGTGATATTAATTCCATGTTTTATAAAGCCTCTTTATTAATATAATGTATTACAAACTTTTATTTTACTAACTCAAAGTATGTTCCAAATTAATGTTTTTTTAGTTTAAATATTTTTTAAACCATGATTTAACATATATCACATCATTATTTTTAAAAATGTGAAAAAATTCATCGAGGACTTCACTGTTCATCGAAACACAATGCATGGTCGCGAACCACTTCTTGACATTTACAACACTGTCACGCCCCCCTCCTGTTCTCCATCAATCGGTTCGACGGTCTGCAAGGAAAGATCTCATAGGAGATTGGACGGTGGAGAGAATACGCGACGGAAATCAATGATCACAAATAATCCCGAAGACTGGAACCAAATCAATGGTTCAGAATCCACCCGCAAAAAACAACGGCGCGGAAATCCCGAGTTGTGGGCTCGAAAAATTACAAAGATTGCAATCTTACTTCCTGCAACCCGCATCCCGCATCGAAGACAGAACAATGGCAGAGAATCATCATCGTTGAAAAATGTGATAACATATGATATCATATTTGGCCAACATACATGCAAATTATTACTCCATGAAAATGGGTGGTAAGACATTTATGTTTTATGTCTCCCTAAATGTGGTAAGACATTTATGTTTAGTGTATTCTTAGTAGAGATTAATTAGATTTGACATGAGAGGTATTTAAATTAAGTTCATTATTCAAATTCTTAAGAAGTTGGTAGTAAATATTTCATTATATTATTCCAAATATACTAATAAATGAACCCATATTCTAGAAAATTCATTACCCCTCTTTCTATATATATTTTATAAAATAAAATAAAATATAAATTTTAAAACCATACATTAATTTGTTTTTTTTAACAAAAACTGAAAAGTGTATATATGATTAAAAGGGCTATGCACAGCCATTCACTACAGTGCCATTGGAAAGCTAAAAAAGAAAGCGGAGATAATGTGTCTACAAAAACTGCTATCCTAGATGAAAATCGTTTAAATCCGACATAATATTCCTACTGTGCACTATTACATAAGTAGAGTATATGCGTATGAACTGCTAGTTCAAGACAATACAAAAAAACATAAACTAGGTAGTGAGAATCATTTTGGGTTGCCTAGGAACCCCATAGGCTAGGTGATTGAAAATTCTTCCATTGGCTGAGCTGCTTCTTCAGGATTCTCTTGGCAGTGGCTGCGCTGGTTCATCTGGACTAGCTTCTGGAGGTCTTCCTTGATGAAATTAACCATGCCCATCAGCTCTCTAAGGTCTTTGTCATGATCATCTATGTGGGAGTCATGGAAGCTGATTTGGTAGGATACATGTCGCATGTTAGTAACAAGATGTTTTACATTCGAAGTCATCTCCCTATTGTCTGAGATACCCATAGCAATGAAATCTGCAATCTTCCGAATGTTATGCTTGAGGCCATCTTGACCTGCCTTGAGGCTGGAGAGCCTAGGATCCATACATTTTCCTTCCTTTGAATTTCCTACAAGCCATGGTGAAAATTGTCCAGTGAGAGCTCTGGTAGAGGGCGTAATGCTATCTGTGGCAAGAGCCATTGCGCAAATTGGAGAGTTGTTAACAACTTCGGCCGTAACCATGGAGAAGGTTACAACATACCTTTGTTCTTCTACGAACGAGAGAACAATGGGGGAGACTGCACAGGAGAGCTATGTGCCTTCAATAAAGGGTGTCGAAGGCAAGCTCGAGAGAGATGGAGGGTTCAAAAAAATGCCTGAGAGCTCTTCGCCGTCGACGAAAGGTATTGACAGCAAACACTGGAGTGATGAGGAGTGCAAGAAGAGGCAGGATAAACCAGCAATGCAGATCTCGCAACCATCTAATGAAGGATCCAGATGAGGAGAATGAGGTGGAGAGGCATTCAAAAGGAGACGAGAGTCCATGGCACGTGTGGAAGAGATGGAGAGCAAGGATGGAAAGGACGGGAAATTAAGGTGGGGGAGGACGAGTGTTAAGGCAGGAGAGGACAAGGAGTAAAGGAAGGGGAGGGTGGGAGGACACACATCAAGGTGAAGACCATGCATCCAGCGAAGGAGGAGTGCGCTATTCAAGGAGACAAGAGTTGCAAGGAGGAGGGTCGAAGCCATGAGAGGGAGGAACAAGAGCAATATGGGGGTTGAGAACAAGCTAGGGGATAAATTTAATAGCAAACCCCTTGATCATTAAGTAAGATAGCACCTTGGGGAAGAGAGGCCCCTTTATTTTCCATGTTGTCTGTGAAGGCATTATTTGATCCGGATTTATGCATGAACGAAATGAAAGAACATATACAGAGTCATAATAATAGACATTTCGCAAAGATAACAAAGATACAATAAACACATATTCTATTAAATGGCGGAAATAGAACAGACTGTAATACAATTACTAGAATGGTGGTAGCTATCTCTGAGAAGAGATGTGGTTGCTACGCTCATTCGTGCCCAGCTTGATACAAAATGAGGCCAAAGGGGCCTATTTATAATAAGAATGAGGCGAGAACCCCAAAAGTCCCAAAAGGTAACCCTAGAAGATGAACCGTCATATGAACAGTCAACTTCCCGGGGTCATAACTTTTGCATACGATCTCCGATTTGGGCGTTCAATAGCTCATTGGAAAGGTCTATCTATGCTTTACAATTTTGGGTTGGCCAAATGCATGCCCATGGCAACCATTTGGCCCCGAATTTCCAAAAAACGTCGTTTAGGGCCTCAAAACGGCCCCAGAAGTTTAGGACTTGAAAAATTGCCGAAAAATAACTAGGAAACTGCCACAATGGACAATTGTTTTGAGCCAGTGGAATAGGTGGGTGGCCACCGATCTCCATCTGGATCATTATTCGATCTAAGGATATGGAGAAAGGAGATGCGAGTGGGGAGGACTAGATGGGAAATTCTGTCGTAGTACTTTCTGTAATTGATGGATCCAGCAGAGTAACCTGAGTACATCTTTAGGATGACGTGGCTTGAGTCACCAAAGACTAGGAGATTTGAGATGGATCCCCAATATACCATTTCAAGGCCTTGTAGAAGCACCAATGATTCTGCCTCATTGTTTGTCTTGTGTCCAAGGCCCCAAGCAAAGTTCTTAACTATTTGTTCTGCAGGGTCAAAGATGACCCCTTCCACACCTTCCTCCCCGGGACCATACATTAATTTGTTATCTATCATAAACTAACTCATTAATTTGTTATTCAATGATAAACTAACTCAATGTATTGTTATCCATCACAAATTAATTCCAATAATTTGTTATCTATCATAAACAAAATATATTGTTATCCATCATAAACTAATTCCAAAAATGTGTATAACATTTTTTTTTCATCGAAATTCACCACCATGTTATTCCTCCCCTTCAAATCAAGGGTGGCGCGTAGGCATTCATGGGACTAGATCCCAACACATGTAGGGCCCCAACCACCACCCAATGTCGTTAGACACAACCCCTCGCCCGAAGAAAAAAATATGGATAACATGTGACAATGCCAATGTTTGTGTGTTTTTGCAAAGACACCATTAATATTTTAGTTTTAAGATTTAGTATCTAAGTTTCATTGAAACCTACTTTGTCATTTTCAAGTTTTAAAAATCAAAACCTAGACCTAGATCTTCTTGAAATTAAGAATAAAATAATTTGCTATTTATCATAAACTAACTCATTAATTTGTTATTCAATGATAAACTAACTCAATGTATTGTTATCCATCACAAATTAATTCCAATAATTTGTTGTATATCATAAACAAAATATATTGCTATCCGTCATAAACTAATTCCAAAAATGTGTATAACATTTTTTTTTCACCGAAATTCACCACCATGTTATTCTTCCCCTTCAAATCAAGGGTGGCGCGTAGGCATTCATGGGACTAGATCCCGACACATGTAGGGCCCCAACCACCACCCAATGTCATTGTTAGGAACCCATGTCAATCCCTCTCTTTACTATGTTAGTATATTGTTGTTGGACGCATATGCTTTGTAAGTCGTCCCATAGTAATTGTTGATCCATAGTTGTGTTATTGTTGTGAGGCGCATATGCTTTGTAAGTCGTCCCATAGTAATTGTTGATCCATAGTTGTGTTATTGTTGTGAGGCGCATATGCTTTGTAAGCCGCCTGCAGTATTTGTTAATCCATAGTTTATATTGGCCCATGGTTTTGACCCATAGTATTGGTGCCCATAGTTTATATTATCCCATGGTTTTGACCCATAGTATTGGCGCTTATTTTTAGTATATAAGTGTGTGTTGAGGCCAAGGAAGGCACCGTGAAGTTATTTTGTATTAAGCTTGCTCAAAGGAGGTTGCCCCCTCGAAGTGGCCTGCGATTAATATAAAAGTGATTTTGAGTTCTTCTGCTATATCGTGTATTTTGATTACTTGTTTGCTGCAGGGTCCTCACATCTGGTATCAGAGCACTTTCCTTGGCACAAGTGGGAAATTTTTTTTTTTCCAAAAAAAAAAGAAAAAAAAAGAAAGAGGGCAAAATTGGGCGGTGACTTTCAGATCAATTTATAAAACTTTCTGCACAAAATCAGAAGAAATAGATTGCATATCTAAATTCCTCTTTCAAAAATATACAGTTTCAAAAAAAAAATCATCTCATTTGGAGTTCTAAAAGTGGAGATATCGCGGATTTAAAATCAGCAATTTTTCAGAATTTCGGTGACGGCTGCGGAAATTGCGGCGAGAAAATCTTTTGATCGAGTGCCCAGATTTCTATTCCGATTTCATGGGTAGAAGCAGAGTGGTTATTCCAGTTCCGGAAACATGCTATAATAGCGATTATGAGCACTATAGATCAGGTTTTTGAACATTGGGTGGAATTTCTGCCCAATTTTTTTTTTCGTTGCAGGTTCGGATCTGGGAATAATCCCTATCCGCTTAACTGTGGGAAGTACTTGGGAATAAGCCCTAAAACTCATTGTGAGGAGTACCACAGGAATCCCGAAGTAGCTAGCCCATTGAGAGGACCTGCCAGCGAAAAGGGCAACAACCCTTACCTGATTGACTAGTTCCCACCCGTGAGGTAAACCAAGAGCTGTCATTTGTGGCCAAGCGGTTATCAGTTTTACCTGAGCCGTGGAGTGAGGGGTACTGCCCCAATACACAAGCCGTCAGACAGCATTGGTGGCCGAGTGAATCCCTTGAACCGATAGGAAGTCGCACATACCTGGGGTCCATATCTATTTTCAGTTGCACAATTGCAAATTTCCTCTGTCCAGAACTGTTGCCGGTCAGTTCCGCGCCATTGCAGATCCATCTGTTGCCGATCACTTCCGCGTCATTGCAGACCCCTTCCTGAAAAATCTCCTGCTTATGGTTGTCACCCGCACAGGAGCAAAAATCATGGAGGAAGCACTTGCAGCCATCCAAGCCAAACTCCAGGAACTGGATGACAAATTTCTCGATCTCCATCTTGAGCATTTAGCTATGAACACCAGACGACAGTCCGAGTCTTCATCAACCAATGGGTTCTCTTCTTCCAGCAATTTTCGTGGTCCGAAGCTAGATTTTCCTCGCTTCAATGGTACTGATCCGACTGGATGGATCTATCGTGCAGAACAGTATTTCAGTCTTCATACTACTTTTGATGTCAACAGAGTTCCACTTGCCTCCTTTCATTTGGAACAGGAAGCTCTTCAATGGTATCGTTGGTACATCAAGGCTCATGAAGAGCCAAAATGGCCTAATTTTTGCCAGCTCCTTTTGAAACGATTTGGTCCTAGTGCTTTTGATGACTTCACAAGAGCTCTCACTAAACTTTGCCAAATTGGCACTGTGAAAGAGTATCAAACTGAATTTGAGAAACTAGCTAATCACACTGAAGGATTACCTGATGACTTCTACAGGAGTTGTTTTATTAGTGGTCTAAAGGATGCAATTCGCTCTGAGGTCAAAATGTTCAGTCCCAACACAATGATGGAAGCCCTGGGGTTGGCTAAGTTGGCAGAAGACAAGATGGCAGCCCAACAACGCTCCAAATCCTCTTTTGTTCCCTTCCGAAATATGGGTTCTCAATGGCCTCCCATTCCGCCAGCTCCTCGCTCACCTCCAATCAAGCATTTGTCTGAAACAGAGATGCAGGCACGCAGAGAAAAAGGCCTGTGTTATAATTGTGATGAGAAATTCAGTCGGGGACATCGATGTGTTCAACAAAAGCTCTATCTCTTGGATGTGGATTCTCCACCTGCCTCTGAAATTGGTGAAGAAGTTTTCGATACAATGGATGCTCCGGTTGACACTCACGAGCCGCCTACTGACCCTCCATCTCAGGATGACCAACCCGAGATATCCCTCCATGCTTTAGCTGGATTCACTGCCCCCCAAACAATGTGGGTACGCGGTTATTTCAAGAAGCTTCCTCTTACAATACTCATTGATTCTGGAAGCACTCATAATTTCATTGACCCTCGGATTGCCAAACAAGCTGATTGTTTTATCCATCCTTGCTCCAACTTTGAAGTCATGGTTGCCAATGGGGGCACCTTACCTTGCAAAGGGAAGTGTCGTAATGTGCGTATCTCTCTGGGAGATTATAACCTCTGCTCTGACATGTTTGCCTTGACCTTAGGCGGATGTGATGTGGTTTTGGGCGCTCAATGGATGTGCACACTTGGCCCCATATTATGGGATTTTGCTGAACTTTGGATGCAGTTTTCCCCCGATGGACACAAACACACATTGAAGGGATTACAACTAGGGTCTCTCAGCATCATCAGTTCACATCGCCTGGAAAAAATCCTTAAGAAGAGTTCCCATGGTGTCATTGCTCAGCTCCATTCCATTCAAATGCAACCATCAGCGGCCCCCACTACTCCTTTGGATCTCCAACAAATTCTGGATCGCTATACAGGTGTTTTTGCTGAACTAGTGGGACTTCCACCTTCACGACCAGAGGACCATCGTATTCAGCTCCTCCCTGGTAGCATTCCTCCCAACATCCGGCCCTATTTGCGGAAATTCATTTTGGTATTTTTTGATGATATCCTCATCTACAGTAAAACATGGGCTGAACATCTCCAGCATCTGGCTCTTGTAATGCAACTTTTCTCTGATCATCATCTCCATGCCAAAAAGTCTAAATGTGTTTTTGGCCAAAAGGAAGTTAAGTATCTCGGGCACATTATCTCAGCACAAGGGGTTCATGTGGATCCTGCCAAAATCGTTGCCATGAACAATTGGCCACCTCCTAAGACACTCAAGAGCCTTCGTGGTTTTTTGGGGTTGACTGGCTACTACCGCAAGTTTGTCAAGGATTATGGGAAGCTTGCAGCTCCATTAACTGCTCTGTTGAAAAATGATGCTTTTACATGGACACCTGTTACTGAGCGTGCATTTGACAAGCTGAAACAAGCTATGTGTACTACACCTGTTCTAGCTATGCCCGATTTTTCCAAGCCCTTCACTATTGAGAGTGATGCTTGCGGTAATGGACTTGGTGCTGTTCTCCTTCAAGATGAACACCCCATTGCGTTCACCCGCACAGCCCTTTCCGGTAAGCATTTGGCTGCCTCTACATATGAGAAGGAAATGATGGCCATTTTGCATGCAGTACAAAAGTGGCGACCCTACCTCTCAGGGAATCATTTCTGCATCAAGACTGATCACCAGAGTCTGAAATATTTCCTAGAACAGCGTGTATCCTCCCCAGCACAACAGAAATGGGTTAGCAAACTCATGGGTTATGACTATGAGATCACTTATAAGAAGGGTAAGGACAATCTTGTGGCGGATGCCCTTTCTCGCACATTTGATGACCAAGGTTCTCTTTCCGCTATTTCTATGCCTGTTCCAAATTGGTTGTAATCGATTCAGCAGGGTTATGTCAATGACTCTTCATTATCTCACATCATCCAACACTTGGACAACAACCCTTCTGCTGTCCCACATTACTCTTGGGATGGTGCTTCACTGCAATACAAGGGTCGTCTGGTGCTTCCCCAGAACACAGCTCTTCAACAAGCTATCTTCTATGAACTCCATGCTTCTCCGTCAGCGGAGCACTCTGGTTTTCTCAAAATGTATGAACGGGCATGGCACAACTTCTTTTGGTAGGGCATGAAAAGGACAATTCAATAGATGGTGGCTGAATGTGATACCTGCTAGCGCAATAAGGGTGAAACAACACCCCTTCCGAGATTGCTTGAGCCCTTGCCCATACCTCCCCAAATATGGACAGATATTTCTATGGATTTCATTGACGGGCTCCCTAAATCTGGAGGGAAGACTGTGATTTTGGTTGTGGTTCATCGCCTCTCCAAATATAGTCATTTTTGTGCTCTCAGCCATCCCTATACAGCCTCTTCTGTTGCTCAAATTTTCCTGGACCAGATCCTTCGTCTTCATGGAATGCCTTCTTCCATTGTCTCGGATCGTGATGCGACTTTCACCAGTCATTTTTGGACAGAACTCTTTCACCACATTGGCACCAAACTGAAGATGCGTTCAGGTTATCACCCCCAAACGGAAGGTCAGACTGAAATTATCAATAAATGCTTGGAACCTTATCTTCGTTGCTTCTCCTCTGAGCAACAACATCAGTGGGCAAAGTGGCTCCCTCTCACTGAATGGTGGTACAATACCTCTTACTGCACTGCCTCTAAAATGACTCCATATGAAGCAGTTTATGTTCAGGCACCGCTAGTTCTTCTTCCTTACACCCCCAACAGTTCTCCAGTTTAGGCAATTGACGCGGTCCTTCGCATTTTGCACGAAAACCTTCACATGGCAGGAAATCGCATGAAGCAACAAGCTGATCAGCACCGTTTTGAGCACACTTTTGAAGCCGGTGATATGGTTTTTCTTCCTCTCCAGCCTTACAAGCAATCCTCACTAAAACTCAAAGGGCGTCATAAACTCGCTCCAAAGTTCTATGGGCCATATAGTATTCTTCAAAAGATTGGGTCTGTTGCTTCTAAATTGGAACTTCTGCCTTCTTCCCGCATTCATCCAGTATTTCATGTCTCTTGTCTGAAGAAAGTTCTTGGCACCAACATCAAAGGCCAAACTATTTTACCAGAACTGGATAATGAAGGATCCATCTTTTTGGAGCCGGAGGCTGTCCTCAATAAGCGCACTCGTCAGCTTCGCTCTCGCTCTATCGTAGAGGTCTTCATTCAATGGCATGGAATGCAGCCCGAGGATGCTACGTGGGAACCACTCCTCCAGATACAGCGACAATTTCCACATCTAAAGCTTTGAGGACAAAGCTTTTTCTAAGGGAGAGGGGATGTTAGGAACCCATGTCAATCCCTATCTTTACTATGTTAGTATATTGTTGTTGGACACATATGCTTTGTAAGTCGTCCCATAGTAATTGTTGATCCATAGTTGTGTTATTGTTGTGAGGCGCATATGCTTTGTAAGCCGCCTGTAGTATTTGTTGATCCATAGTTTATATTGGCCCATGGTTTTGACCCATAGTATTGGCGCCTATTTTTAGTATATAAGTGTGTGTTGAGGCCAAGGAAGGCACCGTGAAGTTATTTTGTATTGAGCTTGCTCAAAGGAGGTTGCTCCTTCGAAGTGGCTTGCGATTAATATAAAAGTGATTTTGAGTTCTTCTGCTATATCGTGTATTTTGATTACTTGTTTGCTGCAGGGTCCTCACAGTCGTTAGACACAACCCCTCGCCTGAAGAAAAAAATATGGATAACACGTGACAATGCCAATGTCTGTGTGTTTTTGCAAAGACACCATTAATATTTTAGTTTTAAGATTTAGTATCTAAGTTTCATTGAAACCTACTCTGTCATTTTCAAGTTTTAAAAATCAAAACCTAAACCTAGATCTTCTTGAAATTAAAAATAAAATAATTTAGATAAACATAAATTAAAATAAATATCTTAAATATGGTATTATTTTTAGTTTTTAAATATTGGATTAAAGATTTATAAAAATTAAGATTTTAAATATAGAATTTTTAAAAATCAAA
Organism: Pseudotsuga menziesii; assembly: GCA_001517045.1. Taxonomy (NCBI): domain Eukaryota; kingdom Viridiplantae; phylum Streptophyta; class Pinopsida; order Pinales; family Pinaceae; genus Pseudotsuga; species Pseudotsuga menziesii. The sequence goes on along the minus strand of LPNX011210991.1, from coordinate 32,638 downwards.
TGTAATATTTATTCATATTAAAAAAGTAAAACCTTGTGACATGTAATTTCACTTAAAATTTTAATAATGCTAATTGGAGAATTTAAATACATGTGCTTTTCCTCATATCAGATGACGATGAGTAACTACAAACCTTTTCATATTGTTATAAATGACACATTGCTCCATCAATCATCCAATCCTTACTTTCACGGCTTATGAAGAGTTCGTAAAGTTTGAAGAGTTCTTAAAGTTAAGAAAAAAGATAGCGTTTTATGGCAAAAAAGAGTTCTTAAAATTTGAAGAGTTGTTGAAGATGTTAATTTTTGTTTATTAGACTTAAATATTTTTAAATGGTGAAATGATAATAAAACAAGAAGGCATTAATTGAGGCATGTGGTATGGTCTTCATTACTTAATGTTTTTCAAAGATATATAGATATATGAGTGGTAAAAAATTCTAATTTATTTATGGCTTCAATGAAGTAAAAGATTTTAAAATAAATTATTGAACAACCTAACTATTATTTATAACTTAATCTATTTCAAGGAAAAATAATAAAAGTAACACATAATATATTGGTCATTTATGGGTAAGGGAAACTCAATCCCTTTTATATCTTGAAGATGATAAATATATTAAGTACATTAGGCTACAATCTAATTAGGTTAAAACTATAATGGTTGAAATTTTGTATGATTTTCTTTAGGTTCACAAGCTTTGTCCACATCGAAATGACATCAACTACTTTAAAATCTTTATCAAAATATATTTTATAAAACTATCGTTTAAATAAAATTAGACAAAAATATAATTTTCTTTTAGATTTTTATATCTCTTCATCAAATTCCAATAAATAATTTAATCAACCCCAAATCCCTCGAACTTCTTCTCCCACACTCCTGTCATTTGGTAAAAGCAACATGTTTACATAAATCACTCTTTCCCTAAACATATTTGATACATCACAAATCCTAAATGAAAACCTTAAACCATGTGAATTAAAAATATCATCCTCTAAGAATTTTAAGAGTTAGATATCTCTCGAATAATGTAAATGAACAAGAATATTTGTTTTTCTTTTAACTTCTTAAAACAATGTCCATTACGAATAAACAAGAACTTTTTTATTTTTTAAACATCTCAGCAATACACCATTATGATTCTTTTGAAAGACTATTGCCGATTAAGGTGTATGGAAAAGACTTCAACCTTAAATCCCTCTTGCTTTTAAGATTTGGATATAAGGGAATTCAAGCATGTGGCCAATAAAATTTATGATCATAGTATTATGGATAAAGAGAATTCCATAATACCTAAAGGCGTCATTATTCCAACCCTTCAGATTTGCTTATCCCAAGAATTGGATATGGATTTTTTGTTGAATGAAACGTATTTTAACTTTACGTAGACCTAACAACCTAGTATTTAAGTTTTAATGTTAAATGCAATATATATTCAAATTTACATGTACTTAGCAACTTAGTATTTAAGTTTTATTTGCAAAACTTTTTAGCAACTTAACATTTAAGCTTTATTTGGAAGACTTTTACATAATTTCAATTTTTTTATTTTTTTATTTGTTTTTGTTGTATTATATCATTTCAATATAGATTCTTTAATTTGTTTGGTGGTATATTTTATTATTTAAATATAAATTCTTAGGGATATTAATGTAAATTCTTTAATTTGTTTTGGTAGTATATTGTATTATTTCAATATAAATTATTTTTCAGACGAAAAAAACATTTCTTGATATTCTATTGAATCAAAGTTAATTTGTTACATCATGTAGTCGGCATGACCAATCAAGTATATCTAACCACAATCCAGGAAACAACATCAACAAAAATCTAGTGGGTGGAGCATATTCTGAGCCAGCTATTGTCCCCACCTGGGCTTAATGTACCGAAAGAGTTCCTCTCATAAAATAGTTTGCAAATAAGATCAGCCAAAATTGTCTCAAAAGAAGATAATATGATCCCTGAGGCATTATCCAAGACATGCTTGAGTCCACTCAAAATTACCAGGGATAAGCTCAATGAAACATATACTGCAAAAATACAACACCCTCAGGGGCCTAACAACAACAAAAACATACCTTAATCACATCAAAGCAGCTCTCAAAATAGTAAAATAGTTGAAGATTAACTTCCCCATATATATCTCCTTTACAAAATCCCGTAAAGGTAAGATGGCCATGAGCCATAAGCAGCCCGTCCTTGGATAATGAATCAGCCCTCATATTATATTCTCTATAAACATGGCTAAAATCCACGAAAGTGAACAAAGATAACAACTTTTTGGTGTTGTTGCGCCAAGCTTCCAGGTTCACTATAGCTAGAGTGGATTCATCCTTTGCCCAATTTATAATCATAGAGGAGTTGCCAAAGATATGTAGATATGAAAATCCAATATCTTTGGCAATGGAAAGTAAAGCCCATAGTGCCAATAGCTCGGCTCTCGTATTAGTGATGAGACCACTGCCTAATTTCATTTCAATGTAATGATGTTCATTAATCCAGATACATACACCCTCCCCACCTTTAGAATCTGTTGCAGCTCCATCAAAGAAATCCATGGGAAAGTGTTTTAATGGAGGATCCCCAATAATTCTGGCTTTAAACCTTTTTACTTGAGGCACCTGATGAGATGAGTCTTCGAATATAATCTTATGATAGAGGTTGGGGATGTTTGGCTCTTTGTTCTCAAAAATGTGGTTGTTCTTGGTCTTCCAAATATTTGAGATGAAAACAATAGGCAAATACAAGAGCTTCCTATCCTTTTCCATCCAGCTGATAAGGTTCCCTGCTAGGGTGGGTTCTGTCCAATCCATCCGAAAGTCAACCAAACATGCCAAGCAATGCATTACCTCATGAGAAAAGGAACAATCTACAAACAAATGGTCAATTGTTTCATCTTCTATCTTACAAAGGAAACATCTATTTGGACCGAGCCAGCCCCTATTGCAGAGATTATCCCAAGTATTGATTTTTTATAGAAATCCAACCAAGTGAGCACTTCAGTTTTTGCGGTATGTTGTAGTTCCAGACCTATTAGATAATACAATCTTAAGGAGGAGGCAAATAATCTGATATTATAAGATCATATGATTTTTTTGCTTAAACGTTGCCCAAAACCTTATTGTACAGCTAGAGAAGAGAATCCTCCACTTCACTGATCTTGATTCCACCGTGAGAGAGAACTTTGAAAAAAGATGTCCATCGATCCGCCCAATCTCCTTCCAGGTCTAGATCAGAATCTGATAACCATCCATTATAACCTACAGAGAGTTCGTCCAATTTCTGTGCATGGGCCAGGCATGAAATCCCATAGTCAACAAGGTATTCTCTGAGGGTCCACCGGAAGAATGTATGAAGTCTCCAAACCTGCAATGGGATTGATGCTGAGATGAATTTTCATTCTGTCACCCACCTTCCAACCGAGTTTACTAGTGATCCAAGCCAAGATTCTTACAAACCCATTCCAAAAATATGAGGTGCCATTAACAGGGAAGTTCCAGGCACGAATCCATTCCTCCAAGGGTCTATCCTTTAAATATTTGTGAGCAATGATTTGAATCCAAATTCCATTACCCTTTAATACCTGCCACAAATTCATCAGTCTGAGAGAGATCCCAAACCACTCTAGGTTCTTAATGTCCTAGCCACCATATTCAATAGGAGTAGAAATTGATTTTTGGTTTTTCAAATGAAATCATTGATGACCATCTATTTTTCCCCACATAAAGTTAAAAATTAAACGTATAAAGGCATCCAGAATAGAGGTGGGACATCTTGTCGGAGCAAACCAGTACACCCCAAGCCCTGTAAGAACAGATTTGATGAGAATTAATATGCCACCAGTGAGAGAAATCTGAAAGTCCAGTTTTTTATTTTATTTTCAAACTTCATCACCATCCATCACCAATCTGATACTCGATATCCCAGAGGTTTTAATCAATACCCCAGGTATTTAAACCCTGAGTTGATAGGAGCCATGTTGTATGGGAAAATCTGAGAGATTTTCCTTCTAATCTATTCATGCACATTATGATAGAGAAAAGAATATTTTTCCATATTGACAGTCATACCGGTGGCTGAGCAAAACAAGTCCAGTACTTCTTTATATGCCCCCCATTCTTGGACAGTACCAATCCCAAACAGAATTACATCATCAACAAATAATAAGTGAGTTATTGACAGGCTAGGAGAGAACTGGAAACCTTTAATAAATCCTTTCTATTGTGCATCAATAAAGATTCTGCTGAGCCTCTCAATAATCAGAATGAATAAAAGAGGAGATAGGGGACAACCCTTGTAAATTCCCCTTGAGGTAGGGAAAAAATCCGAGAGAGTCCCATTGACAAAGACATCAAAACAAGAGTTGGTGACACATCCCATAATCCAGTTCACACCAATCAGAGGGATACCTATTTGAAGGAGTAAGAGCCTTAGAAAGGTTCAATTGACTCTATCAAAAGCTTTGACTAAATCCAGCTTCATTACTAGGACGTTTGAATTTTTGGCTTTGATAAAGTGTAAAACTTCATGGGTAATGCCTACTGGTTCAGTGATCTGACGGTCCTTTAAAAAACCAAATTGTTGTGAGGAGATGGCCCTGTTTAGTATAGGTTTGAGGTGAGTCACAACAATTTTAGAGATGACCTTATAAATAAGGTTACATAAGGATATAGGTCGAAAGTCAGCAAAGGTGGAGGGATTTTCACACTTAGGTATCAGAGTAAAAAAATTGGAGTTAATGGGACCAAGGACGAACCCATCTACTCTTTCTTGCTCAGTTGCAAAGTTAAGCTCCTCACCAATCAGGTAAAAAAAGGCCAAGAAAAACTCAACCGGCCAACCATATGGCCTGAGACTTTTATCGTTATTGAAGATTCAACTTCCTGAATGGTAACAGGCTCTAAGAAGCATTTCACCTCCTCTGTCTGAGTAAAAGTCAGAAACGACCTTATTACCTTAAGTTGATCAGCAATATTTGAGGACTTATTATCCATAAATAACTCACTGAAATGTTGTTTTCCCATCTTCTTGAGTGACTCATCATTAGATACAAGGTTACCATTTATATCCTTGAGGGACCAGATAGCATTTGAATTCCTTCTTGCTGAAGCAAAAGCCTGAAATAACTTAGTGCTGGCATCACCTTCTTTTATCCAGAGAACTCTACTTTTGAGTCTTTGTGTAGTAACCTCATGAGCCAAGAGATTACCTTTTTTATCTTGAAGTTATTTTAGTCAACTTACATTGAATGTTGACAGAATCCTAGAGTCCATCATAAGGATGTTTGTGATCTCTTCATTTATATCCAGGAGCAATTGTTTCCTATCACAATTTTTCTTCCTCTCCTAGCCTTTAACCGAACCTTTGAGTCGTCTTAACTTCCATGAGAGAGAATCCATAGGGTTTGTAGGTTCAGGAGTCAAGGGAGCCTTCCAGGATGACTCAACCAGAGGGGTAAAGTCATCTTCCATGAGCCAATATTTATTAAATTTAAAGGGGTAGCATTGCAGAACAAGTCCTTCATCCCACTCCAGACAAATAGGGTAATGGTCCGAAACATCAGAAGGGTAGCCCAAGACCTAAAGTAAGCAAGACTAGGGAGGAGATGGGCTGATGATAAAAAATTATCTAGTCTTTTATTGATTCCCTCCCCCCCAACTCGACCATTCCTCCAAGTGGGGCAAGGGAAGATCATGGACAAATCAACCAAATTATTACTAGAAACCATCTGGGAGTAGTAGGAAGCCAAGGGGTCATTTTTGGGTTTTTGACCCTGGATTTTAGAGGAGGAGATGGTAAAATTTAGGTCACCAGCTAGGAGCAGATTTGGTAGGGAAAGAAGGCCACCAGTCAGAACATTTTCGCAAAAAATAGTTCTCTAAGCATAAGGTCCATAGCAGTTAAAAATAGTGAGAATCTCATAAAGCCCTTTTATGTTGGCTTTGAGAAAGATGCGCACGAAAGAGGAGAAAACTTTACAATGGACAAGGAGGGGGTTCCAACCAGCAAGAAGGCCACCAGAGAGCCCAGAGGCATCTACGGCATAGAACTCTCACCCCGGCTTGAATATTGAGAACATAAGGAGGGATTGATAAGAATTACACATAGTCTCTTGCAGTAGAATCATATCAGGATTTAAGTCAAAAAATAGAGAAGTGAGGGATTTTTGTTTGGAAAGCCCTCCAAAACCTCGTATATTCATAGATAAAAATCTTCATGGAGAACCCATCACTTCATGTGTGCTTGCTCTAAGTACCTGTGGTGAGGAGGGAGAATATCGAGACTGTCTTGCTACATTCTTTAATCTGGTAGAGATAGGTGTGTAGGACCCCAAAATCCCAATCGACTCAGAGGGGGTCTCGGTAGGGTTCTTCTTTGCTTTGCGGATTGTTGAATTTTTATAACAATTGGAGTCCAGAGGGAGAGTGGAAGGTGAGATGGGTTCTTTATTAGAGAAGATAGAGAGGGAATTTAGGAGAGATAGATCCAAAAAGGCTGATTCATCTTTGGGGCTAGAGGCCTGTAAGTTTGCAGGTGGCAGACTCGTAGTAGGTGAGGTAGTAAGAGAGGAGGCTGTGGAGGTAGGGAGGGCGAGATAGTGCTCCAGAGTGAAGGGGGGAGGGCCTAACTCAGGCTATAATTAGGAAAAAGATGAGTGACAAACCAGGGATGAGGTGTAACTGAAGCCATCGAATGAGAGAGAAGAGCACAAACCTCAATATCTTCAATGTAATTAAGTTCTCCCTTAGACAGACCTTCATAAGGTGTAGGTGAGGAGGACACATAAATTGCTTTAGGAGTGGGTTTAGATGGCTCTCTAGGAGAGGAGTAACCCTCAGGAAAGGGAGAGTCATAACCAGAGCAAAGGTCAAAACCCTTCTATGCTAGACCACCCCTATGAAGAAGAGTGCAAGAGCTGCGTAGATGACCGGTCTCATGATAGTAGTTACACCGGAATGACATGTTAAGGTAATCAAGTTTCTGAGTAATGACTCTATTCCCACATAAAATGTCAATTTCAGGAAGAAGACCCTTTGATATGTCCAATTCAACCAACACTTTAGTAACCCTCTTGTCAAAGATCATGTGAAAATCCTTTTCCAATGCCACAAAATGCCCTATTGAGTTTGCCAACCCTGAGAGGATATCTTTATTCCATAGGGGGAAGGGAAAGGCTAGTAGATGTAATGAAAAAAAAAATATAATAAATAATCACTAAATAACTATTATATAATTAATAATAACTATTAAATATCAATATTAATTATTAATATTAATACATATTGATATTAATAATTAATAATTAATAAACAGTTATTAGTAAATAATTCTAAAATGATGCATCCTTTCATGGATAGTATCCAAAGTGCCTTTACGATTAATATATATATGGCACTCACTTTGTAATCTATCATCATATCTATTCTATCATCAATTTATATATTATTATGGCTTATTTAATATTCCAAGTCTTTTGGTAATATTATTTGTGTGAGCGAATAATTATTTCGCTTCAAGTGGTATCATAGTATTGTTTGGCTATAATATGGGCCTTTGGCCTTAATTCTCAGAATATCCTTATTTTAGGGTTTCCCTAAAATATTGGACATTGTCCAAAAGAAAAAGAAAAACATTAAAAAAAAAAGAAAAAAAACTTAAAAAAAAAAGAAAAGATAAAAGCAAAAGGAAAAAAAAAGAGAGGGTAAAAGTGAAACCACACCTGGTTTCTTAAAGTGGGTTTGAGTTTGAATATAAAAGTGCATAATAATTACTATTAAAGAGTAGGTGAGATTTGAACTTAGGTGGGGAATGTAACACTCGTTCCTCCCAACCACCCATTCTACTCACATTTTACAAAACTTAAGGGAAAAATAGAAGAAGATAAAAAAGGTGCATAATAATTGCTACTAAAAAGCAAGTGAGATTTGAACTTAGGTGGGGAAGGTAACACTCATTCCTCCCAACCACCCAATCTACTGACATTTTTACAAACTACTGGAAAAAAAAAGGAGATATTGATTAAACTTCAAAGAAAACTCAAGAATATGGATTTTAATATTGAAAAGAAGCAAAATTTTCCTATCACCTTACAAAAAAATGTTGCAATATTATTTAGAATTAAAGGGACACTAGCAGGGAAGGATATCACCATTTCTATCACACCTGCTGAAAGAAATAATTATATTAGTATTGAATTCGCTAACCATTTAGTGACCCCTGAGTCAAATATAAGGGAAGAGCTAGACATTTTAGACAAAAAACGAACTAAAATAAGTGGCTTACAATTGAGTGTTGGAGATTATATGGTCCCATCGAAATTAATTGTTAGTTACTTATGGATCTTTGATGGTGAGATAATTTTTGGTTTACCCTGGATAAAAACATTGGGGACTTTCATCTTAAATGCTGAAAATAAGTTTCTAACATTTTCCTATAAGCGAAAGAGAATCACATTTCAAGATATTACAATGAAGTCAAAAATAGAACCTCCAACATTTGAAGAATTCTAGGATATATCAGAGATGATTTCACAGGGTAATCATAAGTCAAAACAAAAGAAGTAGAAAGAAGTTGAAAAAATTGTCGCTAGTAAGGATGAAGAAATTACTCATTTGAAGAATCATAGTCAAGACTTGATCACACATATTAAGAAATTAAAAAGGGAAAACAAATCGCAAGAGTAAAGCCAAGAGGAATTCCACCAAAAGGAAGTGGATCTCCAAAATGATTTCAATAAGAAACTATTACAAAAAAACTGAAGAAAATTCTCGCTTAAAAATTTTGAATCAAGGGTTGACTGAACAAATAAAAGAATTAAAAAATGAGAAGTTAAAAAAATCCTTAGAGTTATTATCAATTAGTAAATTGCAAGAATCACAAACAATTAAAGTTTCTACATGGGTTCCACAAACGTCTCGAATACCTTATCGTCACCCAAATCATAGAAGTTGATGCAACAATTATCAAATTAAAGCAGAAACGATGACTAACGCAATAAAGAAGTCATCAAAGGCTTAAATTCAAACATCAGAAAAGGGAAGCAATGCAAATCTCATCAAAATTCAAAAGAACAATCTTATTGTCAAATCTCTACAAGCATCAACAAAAAATGGTTCCGAAAAACAATTACAAAAATCGTTAGAAGCACCAAAGGTTGAAGTTCTAGTAAACACTTCACACGTGATTTGAGTTCCTTATCGCAATCCAAATCACAAGAGTCATTATGATAGACAAAAAAATAAAAAGGAAAATTACCAGTATTATTCCTACAAAGAGAAAAGACAAAATCAACAACTCTCGACAATCGATCCGCAAATAATTCCGTTAAGGGTATATCTCGGATGGATGAATTCACAACTGACGCAACATTTCCACACAATGTTTAAAAGAACGTATTGTCTTATTTCGTCAAATGTTGCAACTACCAACACACAATGTCATGAAAAAGCGTTACGAGCTAGAACAAGGGATAAGGTCTTCCATAATTGTGCTTTGAGGACAAAGCAATTCTAAGGGAGAGGCAATGTAATGAACAAAAATATATATAATAAATAATCACTAAATAACTACTATATAATTAATAATAACTATTAAATATCAATATAATTATTAATATTAATACATATTGATATTAATAATTAATAATTAATAATTAGTTATTAGTAAACAATTCTAAATTGATGCATCCTTTCATGGATAGTATCCAAAGTGCTTTTACGATTAATATATATATGGCACTCACTTTGTACTCTATCATCAATTTATATATTATTATGGCTTATTTAATATTTCAAGTCTGTTGGTAATATTATTTGTGTGAACGAATAATTATTTGGCTTCAGTAGAAGAACCCAAAGGTGGTAGGATATCAATGGTATGTCTCTACTTATTTCTTTTATGGATGTGATAGTATTTTTCATCATTTCAGTATTAAATTGTGAACATATCAATATCTTGTTTTTGGTTTATTTCTCTTTTTTATTTGATGTAGAAGTATATTTCTTTTTTCTTAATATTAAATTGTTAATAATATCATTTCTATGTTTAATGAGTGTTCTCTAAATTGTTATAGCTATTATGTGGTCTTGTAAAATAACTACTATATTTATATTTTATAAATGGAATGGAACTTTTGTGGATTTCGATGCTTTCGACATACATTTTAGAATTTATAGTTAAGTCCATATAGTTAAGTCCATCTTCAAGAGAAAAATTTATCTTGATGGAATATAAAGTCAATGTACCATATAAATATTGAACTAATTCAAATAATCATTGAACAAGGTGTTGGACAGATAATTTTGCTTAGTTGTGTAATATTTAAATGTACATCTCATTGTAAAAGACCATGCATAACAAGTTTCTAAGATTCGCTCAATATAAGGCCATCCTCTCTATTAATTTTTTTATGATGTTTCTCTATTTCTTTTGCTTCACAAATGCATCTTCTGTTGTGATGTTCTTCAATTGCAATTACCGTTGTATCTTCTATGCAGATGTGAACGTTTGATTTCTTAGAATGCTCATCAACTGTTGACTTCTTAATTCTATTGTGCATTATCTTAGCACAATGTTCCTTAACTCTAACCTTCACCGAGTGGCATGGTTAACACCCTGGTTTTGACCCCATTTGCATTTAAATAATATGATGTAAATAATCATGGTGTGGAGCTCGAGGCAAAAGCCCCACCATCGATTTAGTGTTTATGTCTTGGCAATTAAGATTTAGGCTGATGGTATTTTTATGCTAGCTGAACGTTATAAGTTTGGACATCATGTTAAATTTTCCATTTTTAATTAAAATCCTACATCCAGCTATGTCAATGCAACAAAATGAGATGGGGGCATGATTTTTCCTAACGATAGGTGGGGGGGATTGGAAGAGTGGGAAGAAATTCGAAATGGGCAGAGCACCCATTTCTGAAAAACCTTTTTTTAATTTTCTTGGGCCAGAAAACAAAAAAAAACACCTGCCTTTCCCTCATGCAGTCGTGTTTCACCTTCCCCTCATGATTTGGACCGTGTGGAATGTTTTGGAAAGACATTATGGCATTCACGCAACAAGCAAAAATTGCTCTAAGTCTTGATCCTTCACAAAGATTCATGTTCTATGATTTGTTTTCATTTTCATAATTTTCTTGTCTGTTAGTCGTTTTTCGGAATATGAATGCCCACAATCCAATTTGTGTTTTTGAATTGAATGACCAGCAAATGATTTCATTTTTGGTAATTGCAGTAGTCAGTCTAGCTCAAGCAATGCTCAGAAATTCGTAATTGCTATGTGTGTGTGTGTGTGTTCCTTGGCTTTTCTTACGTTTTGTTAATCCCAAAACTGAGATTGTTGTGTGTACATCCTCATTTGACATCTAAATTGATTTGGGGAAAGGAAATGGATTCTCGAGGACTTGCTCAATAAACCTAGTGTGTGAAGGAACCTCATAGACAAATATAGAGGGCTAGTTTTCTTCTTTGCATACCCTGAATAACACTAGAAGGGAAGGCATGACCTGAGGGACTGTGTAGCAGAGAAGGGGATGCTTCCTTGTGTTGGGTGTGTAAATGTTTAGAAGTCAGGTTATATCCGGTGTAGGTATCCATAGCTCTAGGATTGAGATCACTAGCTTAGCAGTCAGTCTTTCCACCTCCATGGAATCCTGATAAACCCAACTGGAAGGATGGCTTGGCTGGTAGCCTGATAAACCCATATGTTGGCTTGGCTCTGTCTCATGTGAATTTTGGCTAACTGTAAATTATTTCCTGTGTAATTCTGATAAACCCAATTGGAAGGATGGCTTGGCTGGTAGCCTAAAAAACCCATCTATTGGCTTGGTTGTGACTTGTATAAACTTTGGCTATGTGTAAATCACTGCTTGTGTAAGTATGATAAACCCAAATATGTTGGCTTGACTAAGTTTTATTGTATCCTCGGCTATGGGGAATCCTGCTAGTGCTCCTTATTCCTTGGGGAAATCATGCCCAGCTCAGGGGTGGAGGTGTTGCTGAGAGATTGATGAGCACATTGGACTATGGCTGGGTGGAATGTTGCAGCGACATAGCTGGCTGTGAAACAAGATTCTGATAAATATAAGTATTTCTTGTGTTTCAATCCCTACAACTGTACTTGTTTATAAATTAATATGAATATGATGAATTCTTGAATGGAATGTGTTGGGTTTCAGCTGTATATTTCATGAATGATGCATCTGTGTGTGTAATTACTTCCATGAATTTTCGAAGTTGTTATGAAGTTAGATCGACCGAATTGGCGATGTCCTGGATGCTTAAAAATTAGTTTTATACTTAGAAAATTTCATGAACAGATCGAAATTCCGCATATTTAACCTTTTCACAACCTGCGGGATGCGGGATGCGGGAAATTTCTTTGGAAATTTTCAATCTCCGCATTTTCCTTTCCGCAATTTGCGGGATACAGGATGCAGAAATGTTATTTTGTGAAAACTACTTTCCGCAATTTCCTTTCTGCAACTTGCGGGATGCGGAAATTTTATTTTGTGAAAACTGCTTTTCACAATGCAAGATGCAAGGTGCGACAGTGATATTTTATATGTTTTCTTATTCTGCAAGCCAAGCTCTCCGCACCATTGATTTTCTGTGGGATGATTCTCAGCCATGGATTTGATTCCAGATGCAGAACAGATTGTGACCGTTGATTTTCTTTGCAATTCTTCTTAGCCATTTGATCTCTCAATGGTTGGGGAAGATAAAGATTTTAGACGATATAGATCAGAAGGTTAGCTGGAGAAATTCTTGCTTGTGTAGATATTTAAAGGAAAAAAAAGAATCAGGAATCATCATACGAACGCAGAATCAGAGATGGGTAATTCAGGTAGAAGAGTTGGGTCTCGTTCTCTCCTCTGGGGCGGGAGGGGACATGACAGTGTGGTATCAGAGTGGTTGGTTGCAGCGTTGGGCCTAGATGGGCCGAAAAGAAAAGTGGTTACAGTATTGGGCCTCTATGGGTTGAGTTGGACAGTTATAGAGATGTTGGTTAATAGTTCCAACATATTGTTGGCCGCATAACAAAGAAAAACTGCCATGGGCAGTGGGTAACTGATTTTGGTTGTGATTATATCTAACAGTTTTTTTATCTAACACATTTTTGTAGAATTATAGTCACCTTCAAAAAGGGTAGTGCGATTCTAAAAAGTTGGTTCGGCCATGAGGATAGACGATATGAATGATTATGCACGAGACCCCAATATGCACGAGGAAGATGCTATGGGGGGGAATCTGAGAATTGGAAATGCTGAGACAGAGTCTAATGGGAGAAGGTTTCAAGATACTCCCCCGGACTTTGTAACCACCATGAGAAGCTACAGGGTGGATATACAGAGCTACAGAGCAGATAAAGAAAGGCTAATTAAGGCTCATGAGGAGCAGAATCAGCTGAATGCAGCCAGGTGCCTTTGGGGACCGGACAGTAAATCTAGAAGGAAGAAAGAACACTGCTAGAGGAAGAAAGTGATCTCCTAGTGGGTCATCTGACTTTGAAAAATACACTGATGGTTCAAGTTTTTCCTCTTATGAAAATAAAAGGAAGAGATTTCCTAGTGGGTTGTCTAACTCTGAAATATCCATAGAAGATTCAGACTCTTCATCTCATAGGAGAAGGAGGAAGAAGCGTTACCAAAACCGCTCATGAGATGAATATAGGAAGGAAAATACATCTACCTTCAACGGTGAGGTAAATACTGGTCAAGAACCTGGAGCTTGGATTCTGGGAATAAGAATATATTTCCAAGTCCAAGATTATTCTGGAAATATGAAAGCTCGAGTAGCCATTTTCAATCTAACAGGAAGAGCATCTATTTGGTGGGAACACTTTAGGGAAGTAAAGAAGATAAATGAGAGAAATATTGTCTAGAAAAAGTTCCAGAAATATTTCAAGCAGAAGTACCTCTCTGACCGGTACTATGATGATAAAATCAAATAATTCCATGAGATGAGATTGGGACAATAGACTATGGAGGAATATGCAAACAAGTTCTTGGAACTGTTGAGGTATGTCAGGCATATCAAAGATGAAAAAATAAAAATACAGCATTTTCTGAGTGGATTGCCTCATTCTTACAAAGACAGAATTGAGTTTTATGAACCTAGAACTCTGGAAGAAGCGTAAGGAAAGCTAAGTATTGCTATGAGCAAAGAAAAAGAAAACCTGACTACCAGAAGGTGTGTAAGAACAAGATGAATGAGAATTGTTATCAAAGGAAGAGAGGTTTCAAACCTCCTAACTTCAAAAATCAATAGAAGCAACCATTCCAAGCTGAGAAGCATCCAGCCGAAGTAGTGGGAGAAACACCAAGAGATCCACAACAGAACATAGTGCCACTCCAATGTTGGAAATGTGGAGGACCCCATATACGCAGGTTTTGTCCACTGGAGAATGAAAATGCAAGGCTAACATACATTGTTCAAGAGGCAGAGATAGTGGGACAAGTAGTAAGGGTCATACCTAGAATTTATGCAGCACTATAGGACTGCCAAGCAGATCACCAGTCAACAGTGGTTGAAGTTGTAGGTAAGATTGTTGAGCAATCTATTTCTATTTTGACTGACCCTGGTTCTACTCACAGTTACATTGCTCCTAGAATAGTGGAGATTTGTGCTTTTAAGAAAGTAAAGCATAACAAATCGTAGTTAGTTTAGCTAGCCACTGGAACTAAGAGAAAAGTTAGTGAAGTGGTGGAGAAATTCCCATTGGTGATGAATGGATTGGTCACTTGTGTAGATCTGAATGTTCTACCACTTGGTTCCTATGATGTTCTCATTGGAATGGATTGGTTAGAAGCTCACATGGTAAATCATGACTGTTATAACAAGAATATTGAATGCATGGATGAAGAAGGGAACCCAGTAGTTGTAAGAGGCATTCCAAAGGTAATCTCTGTAAGGCAGATTTCAGCAATGCAATTAAAAAAGTTTTGTAGAAAATGTTGTCAGTTGTATGCAACCCATATTGTGGAGGCAACAGAGAATGAAAATCTCAAGTTGGAAGACTATCATGTGTTGCAAGAATTCAGGGATGTTTTTCTTGATGAGATTCCAGGGCTTCCTCTAAAGAGAGACATTGATTTCACGATTGAGTTTGTGCCAAGAGCAGCACCAGTGTCCAAATAACCTTACAGAATGAGTACACCAGAAATGTTAGAGCTAAAGATGCAGTTGAAATAATTATTGGAGAAAAAGTATATCAGGCCGAGTGTGTCTCCTTGGGGATCACTAGTTCTATTCGTGAAGAAGAAAGATGGCACACTCAGATTGCGTATTGATTACAGGAAGCTGAACAAAGTCACGGTGAAGAACAAATATCCGTTGCCGAGAATTGATGACCTCTTTGATGAAATGAAAGGATCAAAGGTATTTTCCAAGATTGACTTGAGGTATGGTTACCATCAGGTGAGAATCAAGGATGAAGACATTCATAAGACAACCTTCATAACAAGGTATGGACATTACGAGTTTGTGGTGGTACCATTTGGTCTCACAAACGCACCATCAACATTTATGTGCCTTATGAACAGTGTCTTCAACAAATATTTGGACAAATTTGTTCTTGTTTTCCTTGATGACATGCTTGTTTATTCTAAAAATGAAGAAGAGCATGAATAACATTTGAGACTAACATTGTAATTGCTCAGAGAACACCAGTTGTATGCAAAGCTAAGCAAGTGTGACTTCTATAAAGATAGAATTCAGTATTTGGGTCACATTGTTTTAGAAGAGGGTATATATATGGACTTTGACAAGATCGAAGCTATTAAGAAATGAACTACTCCAAAGAATGTGACAGAGGTAAGATCTTTTATGGGGATTGTAGGATACTACAGGTGATTCATTGAAGGAATATCCAAGGTTGCACATGCTATCACTTCCTTGCAAAGGAAGGGTATACAGTTTGAATGGACCTCGAAGTGTGAAGAAAGTTTCCAGCGATTAAAGTATCTTCTCACTAGTGCACCGGTCTTAAAAGTTGCAAACCCAGAGAAAGATTTTGTGGTATGTACGGATGCATGCAGTAAAGGACTTGGAGGAGTTCTTATGCAAGACAACCATGTGATATGCTATGAATCTAGGAAGTTGAAGGAGCATGAGAGGAATTATTCCACTCATGATCTGGAACTTGTAGCCATAGTACATGCTCTCAAGATGCGGGGGCATTACTTGATGGGCAGAAAATTTGAATTAAGAACAGACCAATGTGGTCTGATGTCACATCCTCGCTTTTGACCCCGTTTGCATGATGTATATAATGTAATTAATCGTGGTGAGGAGATAAAGGAAAAATCCCCACCATCGATTTGGTTTTGTATGTTTCGGCAATAGGGATAGTTGCCGATGGTATGTCGTGCTATAAGGCACATTATAATCCGGCATCATGTAAACACACACATCAATTAAAATAAACCACAACCAGCTATGGCAGTGCAACGTTGAATGAAAAGGGCATGGTTCCAAAGGATAAGGGGTGGGGGATGTCAAACCTTGGTTTATGGGAGGAAAACCCATGTTTTGCCACCTCGTTTGTTTTGCCACCTTTCTTGTCTCACCCAATCTCACCAACCTCTTCATTGGCTTGGTTTTGTTTGTTGGGGGCAGTTATGGCTGGGGGATGAGGCAGTTATTGCCTTTGGGAGTGGGGTGGTAGGACTGTCAGTCCTTTACCCACACGCCCACTCCACCCACGACTGTCCATTCTTCTCCTTCACGCACTCTTTCCCTAGAGGTTAATCCGCGCGTGGATAGGAGGTCTGTTCGTTCCTCATGGTGGCCGGTTCACCCTCACGCATGGAGGATTGTTCACTCTCATGCTGTTCGTTGGCCTGTGGATTCATGCGCATAGGTGAGGTTGTTTCCCCTCACGCGTAGGCTGGACTCCTCATGCAGAGGTTGGGTATGTTTCCTCCATGTTTTGCGATTTGGAGTAAGTTCTCTCACACATAGAATGTTGGGGGTCATTTTCCCATGGTGTGAGCCGTGCTCACTGGGTGTGTTTGGGGCTGTTGTTTCCCCCACGTTTTGTGGCTGTGGTGTCCAATTGCATTTTGGGCCACTCTGTATTTGTAGTGAGCCGCTTTCTGTTGTGGTCTGCATTTGATTTCCCCGACTAATTGGCTGAGTCGTTTTCCCATGTTGTGAGCCGTGCTCACTGATTTCATTTTAGGATTGTGGTCTCCCCTGTGTTTTGTTGGTTGTGGTTTCCAATTTCGTTTTGGGCCACTGTGGATCTCTAATCCGTTGGTGGAGTTTTCCCTCTGTCCCCGCTGGGAGTTGGCTTCTCCTCTGTTTGTGGACTATGTAAGTTGCCCAGCCGTTACCTGGAGGAATTGGGTGTGCTATGGGTTGTTGATTTCCGATCTGCTGGCGGATTTTTCCCTGTTTTGGCACTGTGGATTGTTGCTATCGTTCCTGGTGTGTTTTTGGCTGCTGGAGTACCCTGGTCTTGGGTTGCAGCTGAGTTGTTTTGGCCATGTTAGGGCCAAGAACAAATCTGAGTTTCCTTGTAGGCTTGAGCTGTGTCTCACCTTTCATTTGGGATTGTCATTGGTTGTTTTGCTTCCTTCACTGGGCTGTGAAGGGTTTATTTGATGCAGGTATGCAGTGGTTGGTATTCGGACTGTGCTGGCTTGGCCGCTTGTTGAAGGCCTGTTAAACCCAGCAGTTTTTGGTTTGGTTGTTTTGCGTCCCCTCGGCTATGTGTAATCCTGCAATTGTCCCTTAGTCCTTGAGGAATCATGCCCAGCTCGGGGGTGGCAGTGTTGTTGAGAGATTGATGAGCACACTGGCCTATGGTTGGGTGGAACGTTGCAGCGACATAGCTGGTTGCGGGCGAGTTCTTCATTGAAATATAAGTCTGCTGTCTATATTTCATCTCTGCAAATATATATTGATGACAAATGAATTATAATGAACACGATTAATGCTGGAATGTATGCTTGTTTCCACTGTATGACTCAAGGATTATGCATCTGTGCATTCTTGTATGCTTGGCATTACTGTTATGATGCATGTTTAAGCTCCCAATTTCAGCATTGATTTTCCATGTTTATGTTCATGGGGTTGTTTGCCCGGCTGTATGTGGTCTTCGTCGCGTCCTCCTCGCCGGTCTGAGGGATGGGGACGTGACATCTAAAATATTTGTTTAATCAGCCTACTCTAAATGCTAGGCAAGCTAGATGGATGGAATTTTTATGTGAGTTTGATTTTGAAATCAAGCACATAAAAGGAGAAGAGAAAAAGGTAGTTGATGCACTTAGCAAAAAGGTGCAAGAAATGCATGTGGCATCTATTAGTAATTGCCAATCAGATTTGAGACAACAGATTATTAATCATAATGCTGAAGATGAAATGTATGCGCAGGTAAAGGACAAATTACAGTAGCAAAGCCTTGAAAAGAAGTATGAAGGTTATAAGTTAGAAGAGGATGGAATTCTTAGGTTATAAGTTAGAAGAGGATGGAATTCTTACTTTTAAGAGAAAAATGTATATTCCAAATGTGGCCGATTTGAGGAGGGTTGTTATGGATGAAATCCATCAAACTCCATATTCTGGTCACCCAGGATATTAGAAGACAATTGCTACAGCAAGGAATCAATACTTTTGGCCAGGCATGAAGAAGGACATGGCTGAATATATTTCAAAGTGCATGATATGTCAGCAGGTGAAGGTTGAGCATCAACCCCCAGCAGGTTTGTTAGAGACTTGGCCGGTTCTAGAATGGAAATGGGAAGTTATTTCCATGGATTTTATTATAGGATTACCAATGACTTGGATACAACATGACTCCATCATGGTTGTGGTGGACAAGTTGACAAAGGCAGCACATTTTATACCAGTGTAATCTACGCATAAGGCTGATGACATTGCTAAGTTTTTCATGAAAGAAATTTTTAAATTGCATGGATTGCCTAGGAAATAGTCTCTAATAGAGATGTTAAGTTCACCTATAATTTTTGGAAAGGATTGTTTGTAGACTTGGGGGCAAAGTTGAATTTCAGCACTTCCTACCATCCTCGGACCGATGGACAGACCGAGAGAGTTAACCAAGTGCTGGAAGACATGCTTCGCATGTATGTGATGGACAAACCATCCAAGTGGGAAGACTATTTACACTTGGTAGAATCTTCTTATAACAATGGATGGCAAGCATCCTTGGGGATGAGTCCATATGAAGCTTTGTATCGTAGGAGGTGATGAACACCAGTGACTTGGGATAATCTAGTGAACAGAGTTGTGATCGGTCCAGAACTGCTCAAGGAGATGGAGCAGGAGGTTGTAAAGATTAGACAGAATCTAAAGGCAACCTAGGATAGACAAAAAATCTATGCAGATAAGCATAGGGTGATTAGAGAGTTTAGTGTTAGGGACCATGTTTACCTCAAGGTGAAGGAAAACAAAAGTTCCTTGAAGCTTGGGAGTTGTACCAATTTGTCTCCTAGATACTGTGGGACATTTGAAGTGGTTGAAAGAATAGGGCTAGTTTCATGTAGACTTGCATAACCTTCTAGCACTAGGGCTCATAATTTTTTTCATGTTTATTTGCTTAAGAAATATGTACATGATCATAACCATGTAATAAATTGGGATGTGATGCAGGTGGAACCAGAGGGAGAGTTCCAAATCAAGCCTATGCTCATCCTCGCTAGGAAGGTCAAAATGCTCCAGAACCAAGAAATAGGACAGGTAAAGGTGCAATGGGAGCACTACGGTCTTGAAGAAGCTACATGGGAGCTGGAGGATGCCATGTGACTGGCACATCCGTTTTTGTTCAATTCTGCGGATTGTTGAGGGCAGTACCAGCAAACAATTTTTGTTCAATATTGTGAAGCACTAAGGACAGTGCTGTTGAAGGGGGAGGGGAATGTAACACCCTAGTTTTCACCCCATTTCCATTTAAATATTATGATGTAAATAATCATGGTGTTGAGCTCGAGGAAAAGCCCCACCATCAATTTAGTGTTTATGTCTCAGCAATTAAGATTTAGGCCGATGGTGTTTTCATGCTAGCTGAACGTTATAAGTTTGGACATCATGTTAAATTTGCAATTTTTAATTAAAATCATACAGCCAACTATGTCAATGCAACAAAATGAGACGGGGCATGATTTTTCCTAAGGATAAGGGGGGGGATTGGAAGAGTGGGAAGAAATTTGAAATGGGTAGAGCACCCATTTCTAAAAAATGTTTTTTAATTTTCTTGGGCTAGAAAAAGAAAAAAAAAACAATTGCCTTTCTCTCATGCAGTCGCCTTTCATCTTCCCCTCACGATTTGGACTATGTGGAACATTTTGGAAAGACATTCTGGAATTCACGCAGCAAGTGAAAAGTGCTCTGAGTCTTGATCCTTCACGAAGGTTCCTGTTCTGTGATTTGCTTTCCTTTTCATGATTTTCCTCTCTGTTAGTCATTTTTCAGAATGTAAATGCCCAGAATCTGATTTGTGATTTTGAATTGAATAACTAGCAAACGATTTCATTTTTGGTAATTGCAGTAGTCAAGCTGGCTCAGGCAATGCTCAAAAATTTCTAATTGTTGTGTGTGTGTGTATTCCTTGGCTTCTGTTACATTTTGGTAATCCCATAACTGAGATCGCTATGTGTACATCCTCATTTGACATCTGAACTGATTTGGGGAAAGGAAATGGAGTTTGGACTTGCTTGATAAACCTAGTGTGTGAAGGAACCTCACAGACCAATCTAGAGGGTTGGTTTTTTTCTTTGCATACCTTGAATAGAACTGGAAGGGAAGGCATGGCCCGAGGGACTATGTAGCAGAGAAGGGGATGCTTCCTTGTTTTAGGTGTGTAAATGTTTAGAAGTTAGGATAGATTCGGTGTAGGTGTCCATAGCTCTAGGATTGAGCTCACTAGCTTAGTAGTTAGCCTTTCCACCTCCTTGGCAGCTTGATAAACCCAACTGGAAGGATGACTTGACTGGTAGCCTGATAAACCCATTTATTGGCTTGGATCTGTCTCATGTGAATTTTGGCTAAGTGTAAATCACTGCCTGTGTAAGTCTGATAAACCCAACTGGAAGGATGGATTGGATGGTATCCTGATAAACCCATCTGTTGGCTTGGATCTGACTTGTATAAAATTTGGCTATGTGTAAATCACTGCTTGTGTAAGTCTGATAAACCCAGTTGTGTTGGCTTGACCGAGTTTTATTGTATCCTTGGCTATGGGTAATCATGCTAGTGTTCTTTATTCCTTAGGGAAATCATTCCCATCTCAGGGGTGGCGATGTTGTTGAGAGATTGATGAGCACACTAGCCAATGGTTGGGTGGAATGTTGCAATGACATAGCTGGTTGTGGGACAATATTTTGATAAAGATAAGTATTTCTTGTGTTTCAATACCTGCAATTGTACTTGTTTATAAATGAATATGAATATGATGAATGCTTGAATGGAATGTGTTGGGTTTTAGCTGTATATTTCATGAATGATACATTTGTGTGTGTAATTACTTCCATGAATTTTCTAAGTTGTTTTGAAGTTAGATCGGTCAGATTGGTGATGGCATGGATGCTTAAAATTCAGTTTTATACTTATAAATTTTCATGAACAGATCGAAATTCCACAGATTTAACCTTTCCGCAACTTCCTTTCCGCAACCTGCGGGATGTGGGAAAGTTCTTTGGAAATTTTTGATCTTCACATTTTCCTTTCCGCAACTTGCGGGATGCGGGATGTGGGATGCAAAATGTTATTTTGTGAAAACTGCTTTCCACAATTTCCTTTCTGCAACTTGCGGGATGCGGGATGCGGAAATTTTATTTTGTTTAAACTGCTTTCTGCAACTTGCAGGATGCAGGATGCGGGATGCAAAAATGTTATTTTTTGAAAACTGCTTTCCACAATTTCCCTTCCGCAATGCAGGATGCGGGATGCGGGATGTAGGTGTGAGAGTGAAATTTTATATGTTTTTTGATTCCGCAAGAAAATCTCTCCACACTGTTGATTTTCTGCAGGATGATTATCAGCTGTTGATATGATTCTGGATGCAGAACAGATTGTGACCATTGATTTATGCTGCGATTCTTCTCGGCCGTTTGATCTCTCAATGGTTGGGGAAGATAAATATTTTAGACTGTCTGGATCAGAAGGTTAGCAGGAGCAATTCTTACTTGTGTAGTCTTTAAAGAAAAAAAATCAGGAATCATCATATGAATGCAAAATCAGAGATGGGTAACTCAGGTAGAAGAGTTGGGTCGTGTTCTCTCCTTTGGGGTGGGAGGGGACGTGACAACCTGTTTCACCAATGTATATTCCATCACATGAGAACAAAATCTAGTAGATACCCTTTCTTGACTTGGGACCGATTGAATATTTAGCTCTATTAAGCATATTCCATAGAAAGTTTTGAGGGTAAAAAACAGCTCTAATATGTTTTTGTTTAGGAATTTTAGCTATTTTGTTCACTGTCCCTTGGATGGAAGGGAGAAATTCCATCTTCATGTTTTCATCTTGGTTCTTAGCTATGGTTTTTTCTTTTCTTTTTTAAAGGCCCTGATTATATCCCTTAATTCATATCCATTCTTTTGTAATAACCAAGAGAGATGTGCCAATTCCTCTTTAACATGCTCTATATCACAAATTATGATCACTCTTGTGGTAAGACTATGAATGATACCATGCTTTTTATGTTGTGGGCATCTATATTGTCTCATTTCTTTCTCTTATTTGCAAGATTTTTATAAAATTCAATTTTTTTTTCTTTAAATTTTGATGTAATATTACCATCCTCATTCTGATATACATATATTCTTTCTTCTCTTATTTACAATACTCTTATAAAGCTCTAATGTATTTCTCTTCTAAATTTGATGTGATAATATTATCTCTCGTTTAGACACTAAAGAATATCATCTTGTCATTCTGATACCAAAGTGATATTAATGCCATATTTTATAAAAAACTCTTGATGAATTTATATTAATACCATGTTTTATAAAACCTCTTTATTAGCATAATATATTACAAAGTTTTAATTTTACTGGCCAATCCCAAAGTATGTTCCAAATTAATGCTTATTTAGTTTACTTATGTTTTAAACTATGAATTGACATATATAACATCATTACTTTTAAAAGTGTGATAACATATGATATCAAATTTGGCATACATGCAAATTATTACTCCATGAAAATGGGTGGTAAGACATTTATTTTTTGTGTCTCCCTAAAGGTGGTGTGAAGGTGGTAAGGCATTTAGACATTTATGTTTAGTTTCTTCTTAGTAAAGACAAATTATTACTCCATGAAAATGGGTGGTAAGACATTTATGTTTTGTGTCTCCCTAAGGGTGGTAAGACATTTAGACATTTATGTTTAGTGTCTTCTTAGTAAAGATTAATGAGATTTAGTATGAAAGGTATTTAAATTAAGTTCATTATTCAAATCCTTGGGAAGTTGATAGTAAAAATTTCATTATATTATTCTAAATATACATGAATCCCACATTGGAAATTCATTACCCCTCCTTCTATATATATTTTATAAAAAAAATAATATAAATTTTAAAACCATACAACAATTTGTTATCTATCATAAATTAAATCAATATATTGTTATCCATCGCAAACTAATTCAAATAATTTATTATCTATCATAAACTAAATATATTGTTATCCATTTATTTCTCCCCTTGGAATCAAGGATGGCCTATAACCATTCATAGGATTAGATCTCGACACCTGTATGCCCCAACCACCACCTCTTGCAAAGACAATTAATGTTTTAATTTTACATTTAGTATCTAAGTTTCATTGAAACTTACTTTGTCCTTTTTCAAGTTTTAAAAGTCAAACTCTAAGCTTAGCTTGTTAAAATTACAAATAAAGAAATTTAGATATAACATAATTAAAATGCATATCTTAAACATGATATTACTTTGTCCTTTATCAAGTTTTAAAAGTCAAACTCTAAGCTTAATCTTTGTTGAAATTACAAATAAATAAGTTTAGATATAACATAATTAAAATGCATATATTAAACATGACATTATTTTAGTTTTTAGATATTGAATTAAAGGTTTATAAAAAATAAAAATTTTAAATTTAATTTTTAAAAATCCAATATAATATTTATTCATATTAAATGGATGACACCTTCTGAAACTGTTTCACTTAAAAATTTAATAATACTAATTTTTATATATTTAAGAATTAAAATACATCTGCTCTTCCTCATGTCATATGATGAGTAAACACAAACCTTTTCATATTGTTATAAATGACACATTGCCAAAGTTGGTGCTCCATCAACCATCCAATCCTTACTTTCACGGCTTATGATGAGTTCTTAAAGTTTGAAGAGTTGTTAAAGTTAAAAAAATAGTTGTTTTATGGCTTAGGAAGAGTTGTTAATTCTTGTTTGTTAAACTTAAACATTTTTAATGGTAAAACGATAATGTTTAATGGTAAAATGATAATAAAACAAGAAGGGATTAATTGAGGTCAACCATTTTCAAGAAAATGTAGTATAATGAGAATATTAAAAGCACAATACCTAAACACTAGGCTCCACATTTATCATGTATTGTAATCTCGACATTTAACATGTATGGTAAGAGTGTTGGAGTTTAATACAAAATTAATTTCTAAAATATTTATATTGTTTATATGGAAGTTTTACAACATTGTATCATTGCCCTTGGATTATGGGTGAGTAAAATGCACATGCAATCATGTAATTTGTTATACTGAGCATGTGATTAAATAATATTTTGTTTTTTTAGGCGAAAAAGACAACTTTATATTAAAATAAAGTTGTATCAAGTGAACAGCGGATACAAAAGCAAAAAAGATTTGCTCCAAGTTCCAAAATTGAACCATATATCTAAACCTTACAAAGGTAACAAGTAAAAACTCATAACAAGCTTTAACATAAGTTGTACATGACAAAAGGATTCAGAGTACCAGAGTTTCTCCATCACCAAAAAACTATATCAAGACATAACTGACAAAAAACCAACTAGATCAGATCATGATCTAGACCCCAAGATACCAAAGGATCAGACAATGATGCCCACAACGAAACCAAATCTGTCAAGACCACAGAAATCCAAAACTAAGAATAATAGCACCAGCTTAGAAATAGTTAAGGACACCCTCCTTAACCAACGAGTCATGAACAAATTCTTTCTAGTGGATCAGACCAAGAGCTAGACCAACATCTTGTTTTGATAACAAATCCGCTTAAGTGTTAAACTCTCGGTAAACATGAAGAATAGTGAGTGGCATCTAACATCACCCGGACTCTTTTAGTCCAGTGATGAAGGGAAATGGATTGGAACGATTGAAGTTTGAGAGACCAGTCCACAATCACCTTTGAATCACCCATAATACGGTTCAAGAGGATTCCATGGAGTTTAACAAAATGGAGAAGACCCCAAAGAGCCAAAAGATCTGCCCAATTATTCGATCCCCCTCTATCTCTCATAAAAAGATGAAAACAAACATTCCCCCTCATCTTAATATACATACCAGCACCACATATCCCATCTAAAGCCACCCATCAAAAAAACCAACTACCTCATCGTCCAACTGAGCAGGGAAAGAGATAACCCGAGGTCTGCAACTGGAGCACAAGACAAACCTAGAGAAATCGAGAGCACAAATATTCACAATGATAGCATTTGCATTTGGGCGAACATCATGGAACAACTAACAGTTCCTCACCAACCAAAAGTCCCAAACAAAACACATAACCACCTCGAAATGAAGCACCAGGTGTTCAGCAAAGAAGAAATCGACATAGGAACTATGGTTCCAGATCCAATCACATCCCAATCCGAAACAAATACTCGTACACAGAGTACGAAAAAATAGACAATCACAAAAAACATGGGAAATCGTTTCAACATCCCCTTTACACATAATGCATCTACTAGGACCCTAAAAACCACATCTTTGCAGCATATCCATGATAACACTTTAAATTTGAAAATGAGCCACATGAAACACTTCACTTTCTGAGATACCCTTGCTTTCCAAATCATAGAGAACCACCACACAGGTTGACAAATGGACTGATGCATAAGTAAGGACTCATAAACAAGAATTTCTTTTACCTTACCAGCCTGCTTATCACCAGCCCAAATCATAACATCAGGTTCATCTGACAGTTGAACACCTATCACTTTAAGCTCAGCCACAAAATCATCCCATTCCACTGCATAATCCTCGACCAAACCCAAAGACAACACCGAAGACCAATTCATCGAAAGTGCCACTTCACCCACACAGAACTGTCTCAGAACGAAAATATTATTTTCATGAAGTGTCTGCAACAGAATATAAGAGAATTTTCAATGTTCAATCCCCACAATCGGATCATTTCCAATGTAAATATTGTTACCACAGGAAACCAACCATTTGAGCTTTCATAATAAAATAGGAAGAGCTGAACACAAACTGCTTCAAACCACCGATGGACAGGGAGATCGATAATTCCCAGCACAAATCTAGGATGAAGAGGAATCCTTTTCATATATATTTTCACTAATAATATCACCCCAAAGACCGATCCTAGATAAACCACACCATAAGCGTTTTGCATAGAGTGAGATGTTGAAAAGAATCAAATTTTTGAAACTCCAACCACCCTAGGAGGTAGGAAATGACAAAGATTCTCAATCAACCAAGTGAATTTTAGAAGTCTCATTCATCCCACTCCACAAAAAAAGAAAAAAATACGTCTAAGAGCAACCAAAATACTGCAAAGAACACAAAAGAGTGAGAACCAATACACCAGGATAGCTTGCAAAACCGAAAGCACCAGAGTCTTTCGACCCCCCAAAGAGAGCCACCTTAAAGACCATTTACTCATACACCTCTATACCTTACGAATCAACCAAAGCCAATCTGAACAAAGATAAGAGTTTGGTTTTAAACAAACCCTAAATATGATATACCAACCTACAGGGAGTCACCATTGATAAGAAAAAGATCCATGATTCTAATCAAAAGAGAATCCTCCCTCCCCCATGACAAAAACAAGACTTAGTAAGACTGAAAGACATACCAAAGGCTCTACATAAAATCTCCAACAAAACCTTAATATGAGACCATTTAGCCAAACTACCATCTTCAAAGATCATAACAGCATCGACAAAAAGAGTATGAGTAAGATAGATAGAGCCAGAAATCTTAACACTCTTGATCAAAGCCGCAAACTTAGCTTTAAGAAGAAGATGACTGAGCCCTTCAATGACCAACAAGAAGAGGTATAGTGAGAGTGGAAACCCTTTCCTAATACCACGCGAACCCTTAAAAAAACTCATAGGTGAACCATTAATGAGAACCACAAAATATGTCGAGTTAACACAAGACATGATCCATTGGGAGACCTTCAATAGAAGACCAATCTGAACAAGTATCAAATTCAAAAAAGAGAGGTCTACCTTCTCATATGACTTTTTCAGGTCCAATTTTAATATCATTGCAGACAGCTTCTTAAGTTTGATAGAATGCATAGTCTCTTGAACAATCCCCACCGCATCCATAATCTGCCTCCCAATAAGAAGAACAAATTGCTCAGCTGAGATATACGTCACCAAAACCTCCTTCATTCTACCAGCAATGATCTTAGTAATAATCTTGTACAACATAATGCATAGAGCAATCAGACGATAATCTCCAAATGAAAGAGGCCAATGAACTTTCGGAACTAAGGTAAGATAAGTAGTATTGAGATCCTCAGGAATAATGCCAGACACCCTGGTTTCCTCAATTGCAGCAACCAACTCCAAACCCAAAATATCAAAGAAGAATAAATATAATTCCATGGTCCAACCATCCGGTCTTGGGATCTTATCCCAGGAATAATATTTCAGCGTATTATCAACCTCTGACAGACCAATAGAATTACCGACCATAAGACCCTCCTCTTCATTAAAAAATGAAGGAATATTTTTTAGAACATCCAACTGATCAATAATATTGTTGGATTTAGGGTCCCTTTATAGCTTGGAGAAATAAGAAACAACACCATATTTTATTGATTCCTGATCAACAACAAGAGAACCATCATCCTTCGAGCATCCCAAATAGAATTTGTAATACGCCTCCTATTAGTAAACTGATGAAAGAATTTCACATTCTCATCGCTGGCTTCTAACCAGATAGCCCGACTCTTAAGTTTGATAGACTCTTCCCTATGCCTCAAAATAGATGATTTCTGAGGGAAACGATCCTTTAACCTCTCTGCACGGATCGAACAGAAAAGATCCGATCCCACAACCAATTCAGCATCGTAGATATCCTTTTCAATAGAACATAAGAGAATAGTAGCCTTTTTATTTGTATCTAGCTCCCACGATCTCACCACATAACGAAGCTTCTCAAGTTTATACAATAGATCCTTCACGGCCGAGAAATGAAGAGGGACCTCAAATTGTAACTTCACCCACTGAGCTTTTATAAGAGAAATAAAATCCTCATTCTGAAGCCATGCAGAGTTGAATTTAAAGGGATGTTGCACCTTCCCCAAATCAAATTCAAGCTGTAAAACAATGGCCTTATGGTTCGAAAAACCCAACGAATAGTTCCAACAATAAAAATGACCAAGAGCACCACACAAGGATTCAGCCATAAAAAAATGGTCTAGTCTTTTAGCAATACCCGCACTGCTGCATTGCCCATTCGAACAAGTCAGAGAAAGGATCAAAGGAGTAATATCGACCATTTGTACAATTAAATAAGTCATGAAAAAAAATTGATAGAGCATCATCGGCACGCCCAGAGCCCCAAACCTCCTCTGTAGACCATGTAAAATTGAGATCTCCCACCAAAATAAGGTTTGGGAGATCCAGAATACCAGATTGCTGAATATTTTTCCAAAAGGAAGCACGTTGGGAATACATGCCATAAATATTCAACAAGTGGATCCTCGAACCAAAACCCTTCAATCTTCCCTTAAGAAGGATACCTGCACATGAATTATAGGCCCGAAGGTCAGTAATCATTGGGTTCTAGGCCACTGGGGTCCCACCAGAGTTCCCACAAGAATCATGAGCACTAACCAACCACCCAGGATGCAGACGTAAAAGGAAGGCATGAGCATCTGAACCTAAAGACATAGTTTCTTGGATAAAAACAATAACGAGACACACAGAGTCAAGTAGGCATTTGAACGCACCGCGTTTCGGGCCCCCACCCATCCCAGAGATATTGAAGGAGAGCAGATCCATAAGGAAACATTTGAAGAGGCCACACATGCTCTAAGTTCCCAAGGGGAAGAAGGGAGACCAGTAGGGTGACAAAGCAGAGGAGAAAAGTAGAAGAAGGAATTCTGTTAGACTTGTCCTAGATGGCATCTTTCAAACCACGCATACCCCCTTTTGCCATATTTTTTCCGCATAGTAACAAAACCCGAATCCCTTGGGAGAGGAAGAATCTTCGACCCTAGAGAGGAAGAATCTTTGCCCCCACCAGAGAAAAAGTGGGATTAGGAGAACAAAAAAGAGGCGGAGATTACCCATCACAAGCCCCAGGCTCATCAACAATACCACAAGTAGAAGCACAAATAACGGGAGAATCACAGACCCACGACTCATCCCTATATGTAGGGTATGATCCTGTATGTGTATCTCGGTTGGATAAAAGTGAAAATACAACTATGTGATTTGATATCCATTATCTTACATGTTAGACATATATCTTTTATATGTCTCATTGAGCAAAATTAATATTTATCAAAGTTACCATACCTAAAACGAAATTGAAATATGAGTGTCATCTATGTTCTCCCAAGATACATGGTTGCTTCTTCTTCATTTGCATTAGAAATTTCATAGATATTTTTGTAGGGTTGTTTCTTCATGGGTTTTTCTTCATTTGCATTAGAGTTATTATAAATGTTTTTGTTCACAACGTTTGATACATTTTTCATATTTTATTTATTGTAATCCTATCGCATTGAACATTAACATATATGTTATGTAGGATTAACTTCTAGCATATTTTCTTCATTTTGTACAAAGATCATAGTTCTCTTGATGGTTACAAGGCTTTTATTCTATAGCATTTGCACAACAACCAACTATAGTGTAAATAATAATCAATATTATGAGTTAGTATATTTGTGGTTCTCACTAGGTAGACGCACACGTAAGTAATAGAATGACTAGTAAAAAGCGAGGTTCTATGAATACTCTGTCATTTAGAACTCTATCTTTTGAATTGATTTTGAGTGTATCTTCTTAGTGCACTTAGACATGAATTCACAATTATTTTAATATATTCAGGATTGTGTTACTCTACTTTGTTTTCAAGTTATTGAAAGTCTAGGTCATTTCCAACTTCAATATTCAAACACGCTTATTTTTGGATTATAAATTTTCTACATAGACTTCCAAGAATGAACTGGTTAACTCTCCCCAATGACCATTAAGTATATTTTGTTGGATTTATCTTATACTGGGGGGGGGGGGGGGGTGAATCGATATAAAGCATAGATATCAAATTATTTCACAATTAAACAATTTTTCTCCACTTAAAACTTTTCAGCTGAAGCAAACACAAAGGTGCACAAAGAATGAAGAACAATTATATTTATATGTATACATAAAATGAATTATTACATCAGTGGGAGAGTACAATATCCAAACGTGAGCACCAACTCATTTCAGGAATCAACATGATCCACAAGTAACAATCTGTTGGTTATAGGAATTGACTTGCAACGACCTCGATCTGCACAAGCACCAACACACAAAGTTTAGGCACCAACATGAACAGATGTCTGTCTTACTATGCAAACTGCAACTTGTAGCACTCAAGCACCAACCTGTGGAAGACTATAATATCTATTTGTTTATTCAACTACGATTGCAAGGAAGCACACGCTCCCAAATTATATTTACCAACTCCAAATAGAAGGAGGCTCTAACTCCCTAAATGTTTTACCAGCTACCACTGGTAGGAAGCACCCACTCCCAAATTATATTTACCAGCTCCAACTGGAAGGAGACTCCAACCCCCTAAAGGTTTTACCATCTACCACGAGAAGGAAGCACCCACTCCCTGATTTTTACTAGATATGACTAGAAGGAAGCTACAACTCCCTCTTCCTTTCCTCGTCCTGCCCCCATGAAAATTTTTACAAGCACCGACTTGAAGGAATCTCCAACTCCCTTATCCATTCCCCTTCATGCCCCCCTTAGAAGAAATAAGTGTGTATATCAAATAACTTGAACATGAAAATGAACTTGTTTGAAAAACTACAACTGCTATAACTTTTCTAATATGCATATTACCTCTGTTTATTTGTGTCAAGAGATTCAATTGCTTTAACTATGATGTGTGATTATGTCTACGATTTTTTTGCACTCCTGTACTACTCAGTCACTTCTGTGATTTAGAGGTCTTCGTCATCTATTGCGTAACACCTTTGCACATCCCAAATTCGAGTATCCTTCTATCTAATGCCCTTCTTGTTGTTCATCTTCTGCTGATCTGAGCAATTAGGCCCCACTACGTAAAGATTATTTATGCGATCAATGAGCCATTGATACCCCAAGAAAATGAATCTTTCCCAAACCAGATTATCTTCAAGTCTTCATTCTACAATCTTACTTCAACACATCCATATCTTTCTTATTTATACTCTTTCTATCTCAAGATATGTGTCCACTTGTTGAAGATACTTATCCTTGAATAACACCCCCACTTGTCTTTTTCTTAATGAAGTTATGATCTGCGTTGACCTGGCATTTATCGCAATTCAACTTTTTGGGGTTTGGCGTACATATGCCAACTTATTTGTGGGACTTTAAATCACATGTTCGTATCTCATACTCTTCTTCATAATTCCCCTTTTCAAGTGGTATTTGTACAGTGCATGTACCATTTTTCATATTATTGTTTTAAGGTTGTGATATGCACACATATAACCCATGCCATATTGGGATCTTTGCACTTTCTAAACTTATGTATTTCTTCAAGGTGGATTTGTATGAGGATCCCTTAATTTTCTTTTGACATCAATAATAACAATTGGATTCAACATTTTGTCTTTTTACGTTGATGATAACACATGTCTTTTTACATCAATTTTTACACTTGGGTTCAACATTTTGATCTTTGACATAAATGAAAATACATGCTCAACAATATTCCCCTTTGGCATTTATGTCAACACCACCTTATCATAACAAAAACTTACCATAGACTCTCCGTGAGGGTGATCTCTTCTTCTATCCACAAAAATCTCTCCCTTTGATGATGCCTTTCTGTAATACTCCAAAAATTCATAAAAATTAAAAAAAATTCATATGACATTAAATGTTTGCAATCGTCACTACTGAGGAACATTTAACTGTTAATGGTTAACCTAAACAGGCTTAAACTAGAGGGCTGATGCACAATCATGGACTCCTTTAAGGACACTTTAGATGCCACATAATACTAGAATAAACAAAAAACTCTGATTTTAGGTGACAATTAGGGGTACTTCCCTAACTTATTTGAAGATGAAGTAAAAAAAGAAAAGATAGGTAATTGAATCCGCTTTCATAATATATAGGGTTTATGTAGAGAAAGTGTGTGCAAATGATTATAAAATTAGTTTCCGTGAAAGTGGGTTTTCAAATTTTCAGCACATCTTAACAT
>LPNX011210979.1:85574-120214 GCA_001517045.1 Pseudotsuga menziesii | reverse complement strand
TAGGGTTTTGTCAAGTCAGGAATTAGTATAAATAGAGAGCTAGCCTCTCTATTTATCACACACTCACTCACACTCAGTTGTAGCACATAGCTGAGGAAGAATAAGACACTGGGGCTAGGAAGAAATATTTTACTACTGTCGGGAGATCATCTTACTATTTTGGGGTTTTACTTTTGGTGCTGATTCTATATCTGAGGAAGTTGCGGGGTTTTCTCCATTTATGGTTTCCCTGAGGAAAAACACTGTGTTCATTGTCTCTTGTGTTTGATTGTTGTGCTTGTTATTCTCTCAGTTAAAGATCCTAATATAATGCTAGCTTAATGTTAAAAATCTAACAGTAATAGAGGTTGAAATTCAGTGAGGAAGGTGCTTAAATCGGAAGAAGATGAAAAGAAAAAAGAAAAAAGGAGGGAATATTTAAGAAATTGTCAGCATTCATTGGATGAGCAAATAGTTCCCATTCTCACTCAACAGATTCCTAACGTAGAGGATGAGGAAGATAATGCAACATTAAAGGAAGCTAGTTATAGTGGAGATGATATTCTTGATCCATTATTAAATGAACAATATTGTGAAGATTTCAATAATTATGTTAATCCCAATGGAAATGTGACTCCGCAAAAACCATGATGTTGGCTCAACCCTCAACCAACAAAACCCAGTTGATAGGGGTCCCCTCTATTGACACTCGACTTGCCGCAATCTCCCTGAGCATCAAGCCATATGGGTTTTACCCCGTCCTGCAACACCTACACAGTGGATGATGTCTCACCCAAGATGTTCAAGGGAGGTCTAAAAGAACCAAGTTTCGGCAGTATAGAAGAGGGATAGGGGAATCGGCAGTTCATCAGTTCAAAAACCATATCAGATCAACTTTTTTAACAAAACCATTCATCATTGCAAATCATTCATTCATAACAGGAATAGATCTACCAATGCGGGAATGGATCTAAGAATATAACAACATTCATAAACAGTCAACATCATATCATAAAGTCATATTTTAGATTCAATTTGCATTCGTCATCGATTTTACAGGAACAGAAAGACAGAAAAATATAAAAGAAGACAATAATAATTCAGATCAACATTTGTCTTATCATATTAGTTTTGTGCAATCACCCATAGACCAAAATAGATTACAATTAATCTCAGACAGATAACAACTTGTTCTCTCTATGTATGGAGTGATCCCCCTATCAATATGTATCTCATTCATAATTCTTATTTCTATATATAGTCTTGCGCCTTTACATTCATGGTCCACTTCTAACTAAATCCTAACTAATTTAACTGAATAATGACCAATATCCACAAAAAATGGTCAACAAGTACAAAAAGTGACACAAAATAATCAAAATTAGTCTATCTTTCTCCTATCGTGCTATCTCTATCTTGCACGGTGTCTTCTATGCTTCCACAACATCCACAATGTTGCGCAACTTACCCCAACCCCTTGCTAGCAGGCCCCCAACATGGTCTTGTGGCTCGTCCTTAAGCCACACCAGTTAGACTTAGTGTACTCATTGATTTTAATCTTGAAGTCTTCATATTGCTAAGAAATTTCTGTAACTTGCACTTTGAATTTCTCAACAAAATCCTGACATGCGAGGTGATACTGCTTTAGTGGGTGCTCCACCATTTTGGCATTGAACTCTTTCTTTCCATATTGCACAGCTTGCAGCACAACGACTGCTTTTCCTGATAGTTGTGTGCCAATATCCTAGAACTCATCGAGCTGATGACTATGTTTTTGTTGTTGCTCCTGTTCCTTTGCAACCTGCTGCTAGAGGTCCTTCAAGTCTACAAAACGTGTGATAGACACAATTGGTGGCATTGTCCTTAATTTTGTCTTCAATGTTTCCAACTGGGTCTCAGCTTCCTGCAATTACTTGGTGAGTTGATCAAGCTACTCATCATGAACCACACTACCCCAAAATTGTGTCTTTGCTTCCGTGATCTTCTTTGCATCTTGCTCCATGTCATCAAACTATCTCGTAGTCTCTTCGATAACATTCTTCCACTATACAACCTGCTCTGGTGGTGTCTTTGGGTAAACCATGGCATTTAACAGGATGTTGTCCAACTAGAGTTGTGCAATAACTTCTCCAAGTTTCTTGGCCTTGGAAACTGCATCCATCTCTGTTGTTCTTTCATGGATGTAATAGAAGGAATTTGTAATGGCCTCTTCTACCTACCCCTAAGCGATGATCAGCTGTTCCTTCTCAATAACAAGGTGGTCAGTTTCCTTTTTCAATTTAGTAATCTCCTTAGCAGCCTTCTTCTTCATTTCATCCTGTGCCATCTTCAATGCTGCGATCTCATGCAATATTTTTTCTACTAGATGCTCCTTAGGCTTGTTGAAGATCCTCTACTTCCTTCCTCAGTTTCTCATCTTTAGCTTGCGCCCCCAGATACCAGTCACTAATCTCCTTCTAATTATCAACAAACTCCTGGTTGCCAACCTACTGCATATGTACAAGCATCTGGGTTGATAGTTTGTTAATATATAATGTAATGATTTGTAGCTGCTATAGTGAGGAGTTGATATCCTCTTGTCCAGTGCCGATCATAGTCGGGGTTAACCTAAACATTCCTGGCCCATGACTCAGTTCTAATCGACGCAAAGTACTGCACAACTGCACTTTCTAGTCCTCTTCTTGCTACAACATTATATATGGAATCTATGTTTGTACGTACCTCGAGAAAACTTTCCTGAGCAGACCTCCACATATATTTTGTGGCAATAACAGATGAGTCCATGAAGGCCTTAATAAGACGCTATAATTGTGAGTCCATGAAGGCCTTAATAAGACGCTGTAGTTGTGCCTCAATGTCAACATGGGTTTCTATGGAGGATTTGTCATCAGATTCATGGTGACTTTGTTGTTCGGCTCCTTTGACCGGATCCTCTAGCGCATCTCTGGGTGGTCTCGTCGATACTTCCTTGACACTTACTAGTTCACTTCATTCTACCAGCTAATCCTGAACCATTGCATCCAAGTCTTCATCTGTCACCTTATAGGCGATTGGCAGCCATTGCTTGTTAGGGTCACGACGAGCTTGGATCTGAATAGTGTGTAGCCCAATGGAGAACCACATAATCCACTGATACTTGACCACTGCTGTGTCTGATAGCCGTGGAATTTCGACGCCTGCTTCTTGTAATGCGTCCCAGTAGACCCAAAAGTGGATCGCGTAATCCACTTGCCGACTATCCTCTTCTACCCACCACAAATTATAGTATCAAGTGCCTTTGCATACTTTAACAGCCTATACATCCATGCATTGGTAGTCTTATGGATCCATCCAAGACACTAAAGCAATCAAGATCAGTAACCAACTGTAAGTAAAGTTTCGCTCCCATGCCTAGACTACGACCGCATCCTATGTCAACTGATTCAACAAAAAGAGGGACTAGTTGATCATTTGGACTCCCTCAGCACACCGTTGCGCACATGCAATCACTCTCAATTTGCACTGAATAGGGTGATTCTTTCTTACAATTTTACTTTCCAAAATCCATGCACCAATACGCACAACCCTCTCATTAATACTGTCGATATGATATGCTCTTTCGTCGCACTGCAAATCATACCTCTCCTTTAACTGTGCAACGGGCCGCTTATCATTATCTCTTCCTATGAAGTATTGTGATGGGTCTGCCCCATCCTTTGGAAACCCTGTGATCTTCGAGATCAAGTCCACTGTAATCATGGTTGACATGTCCAGCCATAGAATTCCTCCATGAAAACACGTTGACAGCTGTTTCACGCACGCATTTGCTTCGTTCAACCACCCAAAATGTGACATGTTGATAAGCCCCAACAACCCAGATTTGTTCAGCCCTTGTGCCCATGGCTGCAGAATGTGCTCTATGGGTGCTCCTACAATCGAAGGAAATGATTCATAGGGCTCATCTGCTACATCCTTCCACAACAACAAATCATGGTCCTTATACTTCATCTTTATCAATGTAGGGACAATGTCAATGGTACATGTCATTCCTTTTGGGAGCGATGACATTTTTGGCTGATACTTCTGATTTTTTGTCAGCCACCGAGGTTTCACACCAGGGCGGGTGGGAGCAATGTACCCTTGGATATCCTTCATGGAAATCCTGGTGTAGACCATAGATTCCACAACCCTAGATCTGGATGGCCCCATTTGCGTTGTTCCTTCTGCTTATTCCCTGATAGAGGTTCATGTCTGTCTTTTATGCGGTGGCATGGAGCCTGGCTTCGGGTCCTTCTGCTCCCCTCTTGGGATCGATGATGATCCTACTGGCATGCTCATGAATTCTTTTACAATGGTGGTTGGCCAAAATGATGACTCATGCTCAGTTGAAATCTCCATAGCGTTAAGGTTACTCAGCATGCCTCACTGATACACCTTACTGAGCTAATGCACCAGTCACACTCTCTTGCCGTCGCTCTAAACTCACACAACTTACTTAGCTTTATATTTATCTAGGATTGGATTAGCATAGTGGTGCTATCATCCTGCATCTCGCGTCATCTTATAACATTTCACTAATCTATCTTCATTGTTACCAAATCACCCACAGCCATCATGACCAAATCTGTCATTAACGAATCGAATCTGTCATCAATCTTATCCTCTAATAGTTGGATCGGCCATAAATGCACATCGCTTCAATGAATGTATCTAGTTCACTACTCTTAACTATCTATATGTATTGCTGATTTGAATTCAATTGCAGCCCTACGGCTGTTGTGTTCTGAATACCGAACTATGCTACTACCCCCTATTCTTGCGCAACCCCTTCCTTCTAGCGTGCCCTTTCGTTTTCTATCTATCCTATATCTATTCTCTTTTTCTTTTCATTGCACAGTGCCTTAGGCATTACATGGTTCTTTATCTGTCCGATATGGCTTCAAGCAGCTGCAATTCACAAGTTTTTGCAGCACCACCCCATTGAGCTGTTGTAATTGAACTGTGCTCCCAGAGGTAATAGAGTTAACAAGATAGGGTCCTAACCAGTGCATCTGTAACTTACCTGGATTCTTCAATAAATTGCTATCATGTACCAACACTAAATCCCCTTGGTAAATTTTTTTTTTTTTAATATCGAGATCATGCCACCCCTTCTGTAGATCCTTCTCGATGCGCTGATAGAATCCTATAGTAAAATGGTCTTCTTTAAGCTGTATTAACTATGCTGCACATTCTTGTAGCACGACTTCATCATCCATGCCTTTCGTGGCTGCAATGTGTAGACTAGGGATGATGTACTCCATAGGCATGACTACCTATTTCCCATATACTAATTTGAACGGTGTTTTCCTCGTCACTCTCTTTCAAGTGGTTCAATACACCCATAACATAGCTGGAATCTTCAAATCCAGCTAGAAGGCTTCTATGGTCCTATTTTCTTGTGGATGATATGGTGTACTTTTCTTGTGTTGTATCTGTAGTTCCTCCATCAATGCTCATACTATGCAATTGATTAAATGGATACCTTGGTCACTCATCAATACTCTTGGACATCCAAAACGTGTCACAAGGTTATCAAATAGAAATCTTGTTGTTGTCGTAGTAGTGCAGTACACAACTGGGGCAGCCTCCATCCATATTGCTAGATAGTATGTTGTTGTGATTATGTAACGAGCACTAGTTATTTTTTTTGGGTAGGTTGATTGGACCCACAAAGTCTACATCCCACTTCTCAAAAGGTTGCAAAGTCACCTATGGCTAGCGGCATCTCATCTCACCGTGATGGTTTCCCCGTGCATTTAAATACATTGCAGATCCATGCATAGTCTGTTGCATCGTTATGTAGGGTGGGCCACCATAACCCTGCATGAAGCACTTTTCTGGCAATAGCATGACCCCCATAGTGTCCACCAACAATGACTGCATGTGCTTCTTCCAAAATTTGCTCCTTCTCATGTGGTAGGACACATCGTCGCAATATTTCATCCGGTCCCATTTTATACAAGTGTCCAACAATCAACTGGTAATCAAAATCTTTAACTACCAGCTGTTTCTTTTGACTTGTGGAAATTTCTTTCGGGGTCACTCCGGTTGCCAAAAACTGAAGTATAGGAGCATAGTGGTCATCAGCCATGTCGACTAGGAATAACTGTGCATCGGGAAGTACTTCTTCAATATTGGTAGGTTCTTTTCCTGTCTCAATTTTGGAAAAGTGATCAGGGCTAGCATTCAAGCGACCCAGCTTGACAATAATTTCAAAATCAAACTCCTGGAAGAGAAGTAGC
Organism: Pseudotsuga menziesii; assembly: GCA_001517045.1. Lineage (NCBI taxonomy): Eukaryota > Viridiplantae > Streptophyta > Pinopsida > Pinales > Pinaceae > Pseudotsuga > Pseudotsuga menziesii. The sequence goes on along the minus strand of LPNX011210979.1, from coordinate 113,972 downwards.
CAGTGACATATCTTCCCCCCCAACACAAGCTATTGACCAGATACTTTAGCGTCAAATGGTTAGTAAACATGTTAAAGTGGCCTCCTAATAGGCAGTGCTAGAATTTCTACAATGCATATACCATCACCAGACCCTCACGCTCAATGGTCGTGTATTTCTTCTTCGTGAATGATAACTTTCGACTGGCGAAAGAAATTGGGTGATGCAGATCTCCTTCTCCTGGATACGTGAGCACTACTATAAGTGCAATAGAAGATGTATCAACATGCACATGGTATTATTTGTTCCAGTATGGAAATACAAGTATTCGTGTTGAATCCATCTTGGCCTTCAACATGTCAAAGATGCCTTGACACTCGAGACTCTAATTAAATACAACATATATTTCAACAGTTTTTCCATGGGAGCAGTGATCGCAACATAGCCTCTAATGAATTTGTGATAGTACCCCATGTGGCCTAGTGTTTCCTAAAGCATATTTACATTGATTGGTGGTGGACAAATCAAGATGAGCACTATACTTGCAGAATCAACCAGTAATCCTTTCAGTTTGCACATGATGTGTCCCAACAATATCCCGAATGGTGCACAAAAAATGCACTTTTTAGAGTTCATCCCGATATGATGTTGTCGGCACCTTTCTAGCATTAGTCGAAGGTTCACCAATATGATCTTTGCTTATGCTGTACACTATCCAATCATCCATGTATACTTATAAGAACTTCTGAATGAAATATTTAAACGTTGTGACAACAACTCAGGAAAAGATTGCAGGCGTATTCTTCAGCCCAAAAGGCATCACTGTATATTGGAAGCAGCCCCACTCTATAAAAAATGTTGTCTTATGTCGATCTTCCTTTGCGATTCTGATCTGGTGATAACCGAAAAATCCATCTATAAAGGAATACATTTCCTGACCCCCTACTCCTTCAATAAATTCATCTGTGAACGGGGTCGAAAATGGGTCATGGAAACATGCATCATTCAACTTTCGTAAATTGACACCGATCTGAACTTCATCCATTTTCTTATCTTGGACCACCACGGGACTGATCCATTCCGACTCTTCTATCGGCTCAATGATTCTAGATTCTAGCATTCGGTCGAGTTCAACCTTGATTCTTTCTTTGTACCATGGATTTAAGCAATATGGTCTCTGTCGCATCGGTTTCACATCTGGTTTTAGCAGGATCTTCATCTCTCCAAGATCGCTCGGTATCCCCTTTATCTCTGAGAACTTAGTCGAAAAGAGATCTTGAAATTCATGTAGTAGGTCCATGATTCTGTCCATAGTGTCCTCATCCCAATAGTCCCCAACACTAGAAAAATTCAGGTTCTCTTCTGTCCCAATGTTAACATTTCTAATCTTCAACGGATGACTCATGGGATCAGTTGGTACATCAGGCATTGCAACATCCCTACTTCCTTCTATCTCAGGAATATTGATATTCCACAGCTCATCATCATCTTGAGGTTCTCCCGACACATTGTAACATTCCATCATGGACTGCAGATGACAGTGTGCATGTGGATCGACTGGATATGCAATCGGAACCACCTTCAATACCACATCTCGGATTATATGTAGTGTATTCTTGACATCTAGATTGGTATCTGCGAAACTAAAGGTCTACGCAAAGAAAACAATCAGCTCCTCCCAAGTAGTTATTTCTCTACACATCTCTACTAATATGTACCATGATGTCAGCATTTCATCCAAGGTGTGAACAAAGGCATGGACCCATTCGTTCTTTGGGCACAATTCCCACTGTAGTAAGGATTTCACCCTAGCTATAGGCATGAACATCTACCTTCCATCTATAGGACGGAAGGGTAGGGTTCCTGTTGGTTGGAAGAGAACCTGCAAAACAATGTCAGAACTAAGCTATGAAACCCTGCATGAAATGGTTAGGAAACAAACTATGGCTACAAGAAATCAATGGAGAACCTGCAACAAACTATTAGAAAATAAACCTGCAACTAAAATAAGCTAGCAAACTAAAATAACAATGAAAACAAATGGTTATACCTTTTGTTTGGATGGAAATGGGCCACCATGCTCTAGCTTTGGAAGCACCTCATTGTTTGGGGTGGAAGCTTAGCTTATGGAGTAATGGAGAAGAGAGAGGGTGAATGGTTTGAGAGGAAAAGGGTCTCAAGGCACTCACATGGGCAGCATATTGATAGGGAGAGAAGGAGTGTTTTGAGAGTGACCCCCACCCCTCTATTTATAGTTTTTTCTTGAGATTTTAGGGTTTAAAGCCCTTGGTTAGGGCTTTAGCCCATTTTTTCATATTTAAGCCCCTCTCACCCAATGCTTAGCTCCTTTGGGGGTTTTAAGCTCTTTTGAGGGGTTTTATCCCCTATGAGAGCTATTTTGGCTCTTTTTAGGGGTTTTTAAGCCCTTTTCCATATTTTTGATCCTTTACAGGGGTGTGGGGGTCAAATGAAGGTCATACATAGATTTCGTTGGGTGGCATAGGCCATGTAGAGCTCATTGAGGGTTTTTTTGGGTGAACAGATTACCCCCTGATGTGTGAGGGAAGGAGCTCATCATATGGTCGAGGAACATCATAGGATTTTTTGGGAGAGGTGGTGCTTCCTAGGCTAGGGCATGGTGGATTTTTCTTTTTGTATTAATATGGTTCCCATCAATGGGTGAGACACAAATAATGTGTGACATGTATATGGATGAGGCGGGAATCCCCATGCTTCTAACAATGTCAAAAGAATAATGTGATCTAATATTTATAATACAAGAGCCGATCATGTACAACTATTGTTACAATAGTGGTTGCCTCCATAAGAGGCTGAATACAATACTGATATGAAGAACTGCTACATTGGACCCATGGAATTCTCATGGAATGCTATATCTTCATGACTGATGGTCTGTTGGATCTGGAATGGTACATGGCTCTAGGGACTCACTCATAGAGAGTTAGAGTCGTTGTGGTACAATATGTTGTATCAATCATGAATCTATACCGAAGCACTATTGGGGATTCTGAACACTGTCTCCAACGCAACCTGAAAATCACAAGGGACATGAACCTATTGGGGTCCCTTAAATAGACTAATCAATGTGCTAGAGTCAGGTGACATATGGGGTCTTCGACCAGATACTGTGCAGACCAATACCTTGTACGAATCTCAACTATGCGATGATGTAGCTAGAGTCGAGCATGTGAGACACAACCATCCCTACAGGAACTAAGGAATCCTCTCAAGTGGTCCAAGGAACTCATCAATGAGGTTAATGCAACTAGGATACAAGGACCTCTAGGTCTATCCTCTAGAATATGTGTGTTGTCATCAATAGAGGGAGACCTACAACTGGCCAAGGCAATGGTGTTTCCTTGACCAGAAGCACAAGGGAGGTAACTGAAATATGTGAGACAATATGAGGACTGACCTACTGAATGTCGGGGGGGAGGAGGTGGAACAGGGGCAGGGAATCACTGGGGACTCAAAATTCCTTTGTTCAGAGTATGATGGCAGGGCGGACCAATAAGTAAATGAAACTGACTCATGGGAAAGGGATCATAGATATAATACCAGGAATGTAACTGTTGATGGGAAATACTTGGGGGAGGTAGACACTTTTGGTATTGAAGGAATCCAAGGAAGACACATCACAGAGTACTTTGAACAAAGGTGACCCAAAGTGGGAACACTGCTGAACTGTTATCTGTGAGGTGGTGTCTAGAGACACCGTTGTGGTACGATCTCATGGATATTTGGTGAGACCGAGAAAGTAAATGTTCATTTGTGCTTTCAATTTTACAGAGTCTGAAAGCATGAAGAAGACTCCAATGGGAGGTATTTTTCGTTGACAGTCTCCTATACCCGAAAAAGGTTAAAAGTATGCACATGAGAGCTCAACCATCCTTTAGGGGATGAGAGACTTCTTTACTTTTAATAATCCAATTAGGCTGAAAAAGGTTAAACCTATACTGAATGGATGGTCATTCAAATAATTTTACGAGCATGAACAAGACCAAGTTTTCTCGGCGATATTTTCTTGATGAGAAGGATGGAAAAGAGATTAAAGACAACCCATGGTGAGCTTTTTCGTAAAGTTCAGCCCCTTTTCCTAAGAAAGCATAAAAGGTTGCATACGGGAATGGTCTTGGCTTGAATGTGCCAAGGTGGTCCTTTTTAGGTGGTGGTCTACATAGTCCACAAAAGGACATAAACGAGACGATGTAGATGCCCTTTCCTATACTTTAGCGAGTGGTAAAGGAAGAAGCAGTGCTCAGAAATCTTTTCATTCTTTTAGGAGTAAGAAAAGAGCTTAACGGAAACTCTAGTATGGTCAATCGATCAAGGGGGAACTGAAGGTGACCCCATGTCGGGAAAATGGACAGTGGTCCTCAGGTCAATCGTGCAGTGTGGATGGAGCAGGTGGCTCTTGAACATACCAATACATGCATGGGATAGATTGCGATAGAGGCATGCGAGTTGGTGTGGCAGAGGCATGCAAACCGAGGTGGCTCTTGGACAGAGGTCAGGAGAGTCATGTGTGAGTTATGGTGGACATACTAGACTAGATATGATGTGAGTGCAAGTCTAGAGACAATTATATGTGAAAGAAATGATCCTCCCTCTAGGAAGTGGTCCGGGGACCCACGTGAGTTGCAGTGGATGGATTAGAGAGTTATATGATGAAATAAAACAATGTGCCTTCCAGGGAGATGGTATGGATTCCCGCAAGGGTTGTGGTAGGCAGGTGTGACACAAGTACAGGTCTGGAGAAACTTGTATCACAATGTGGTATGTGAACCATGGTAACTCTAGAGAAGTGGCCCCAAAAACTACTTATTAAACATGAGACAATGGTCTCATTAAAAGATAGAGGGTGAAATCTTGAGCCCAAAGGTGTGAGAGGTGTATCAAATAGACTTCAGGTGACTCTACCTAGCAGCTAATGATGTTTCCCCTAATGGGGGTCTCTTATTTGTGGTAAAAACATTGCAAACAAAAAAAGGAAAAAACTACGCTATAAGGGACTCATAGTGGTTATATCAGGCATAGAATCTCTTGAGGTGGAGTCCGTTTAGTGACTTCTTCAAGAGTCGACCATTTGAGTCAGCGAGGAGGTATGCCCCCTTACCGAGATGTAGGTCATTGGCAAGGCGGGGTGATGAAATATAGTCTTTTATGGGAATAAATGATTCCACACTATGGTTTAAAGGGAATGGGGAAAAACTAGAGGTGGTCTTACAGATCTCTCCGTCATCGCGTCAATGGTGCTGAGATAGATTAGGTGGATATTCCATAGCCAATGAGATGGAAGGGAAACTAGTGCTAGAGATCATGTAAATGGTATTGGTTGTGGCTTTGGTGGCCTTGCCCCTAGTCTCTATTGGAGGAAGAGGGGAAGGCTTGGAGATGAGAGGAGTCTTTGATGGACCTGGAGGTAGATGCAACATCATCTCAATTGGTTGGACATGAGTTAGCACATCCTGGGGCCTCATAGGTAGGGTAGGTTGTTCAAGGTACCACACAAGAACTCCCAATGTGAAATCTTGTACATTGCAGGTTGCAAAGATAGACTTACTCACGATCCCAGATGGTAGGAAAAGGAAAAGGATCATGTTGAGTGGGAATGAACCCCAATGATTCCCTGGTAACTGAGGTTGGGGTTATGACTGAGTTTGCAGATGTGGATGGGGTTGCAGCTGCGGATGGAGTTGCGACTGTGGATGGAGCTACGACTGCGGTTGGTGCTATGGCTATGGTTGTATTTTAGGTGCAGTAGTGCTGGATGAGAGCATGCATAGACTCGTAGTCTCATTTGGTATTAGTGGTGGTGACAATAAAGGGAAGGCAACCATCATGGTGGTATTCGAAAACAACCTAGGGCCCACATTCAACAATGAGGAGGCTGATATGTTGTCAGCCATGGTGTTGGCCGTAGGGATAACATTGGTGAGTGCGGTTAGCCCTTGCGGATCGATGGTAGTGATTGTAGGGATAACATTGGCTGGTGCAGTTAGCCCTTGCTAACCGTGATAAGTTAGTTGGTCAACCGTCATGACTTTCCATTCATGGGGGAACATCATGAGATGGAAAATAGTTGATGATACGACTCTCATGGCATACATATAACTTCTTTCAAGGAGAAGGATATAGTCCAACTAATAATATACAACCTCTATGTCAATAAATACTATTTTCCCAGCTAACGTGATGGGGACATGTGGGAGGATACCTTGGGCTTTAGTGGGATGGCCACCATAAGTCCTTAGAGTAGCTGTGGATGGTTGCAAAATTGGGGACCCAAGTTTCATCCAGGCTAAGGTTGACATGACGCATGTGGATGCCCTCTCGTCCATGATGCACCGGTGCATGACCAAATTCCGAATGGATAGTGGAATCTAGAAAGCAATGGTTGATGGAATCCGCGGTTCTCCATTCTCTATGTCGAATGTGATCAACTTGGAGTCAGAGGGGTCTACAGCACTGAGGGAAGCTAGTAAGGATTTCTGCTATGTTGGGAAATTTTTAAGTACCACGAGAGCAGACATGGCCATGGGTGTTTGGGTTAAGTCATCCACGATTCTCTAGCCCACAGGAGCTCTAGCCATGAAATTGTTGGAAACTCACTATATGGGGGGGCGCAGGGGAAAAGGGGGTAAGTGAAGAGGTGCACTGGTTGTTTTCGATGTGGATGCCGCTGGTGGATCAACGGGTTCAATGTTAGTGCCATACTGATTTCATCTGGTCTGTAAATTGACCTCTTCGGTTGTCAAGTCTAGTAGATGATGAACACTTGTTTCTTTTGTCAGAGGCATAGTTGGGGTGGTGGGATTGGGTTGGGGAGCCGGTGCAGTTGCTACCAATCCCTAGACTGGTAATGGGTTTTGGAGCAACAATAGGAGGAGGTTCTGGTGGTGCTGGGTTGGGTTGAGCTGGTGTTTCCATTTTGGTGGCATGTTGAACCTCATTCTTAATGGCCTACTTAGCACAACCCATGAAGGGAAACTCATATGTATAGTGCCCGTAGACCTCGCATAGTGTGCACAGCTGGTTTGTGCACAACGACGCGTTGCATCTTGGTGCATTTGATTGCTGAGGATTTTGGGCTGGCCGGTTTGCCCCAACATTGTTGGGAGGATTTGGTTGTTGAGCGCCTCCCTGTGGTTGATTGTTTCCTTGGTTTCGAACTCAGTTATTTTAGGATTTCCTTTGTTGGTTATTGGGGGCTGGTTGGTTGGGATGGTTTTGCTGTGCAAACACCTGTCCCAAAGGTGTTGGCGGAGTGGGGGAGGGGCCTTGAGCAGCTTGTACAGGTGGTACGTAGTATACTTGGGGGGATATAGGTGCCACAAATGTGGGAATTTGTCCCGCATATTGTTATGTCGACCAAGCTAATTCCTAGGCCTGCTGCTGCAGTGTAGGTTGTGCATAGTAGGTTGTAGCACTAGATTGAGACATCATTCTTGCATAGTCAGGATCTTGGTTTGTGTAGGAAACACTAGGGATTTTGGTTGGTTGAGGTGGCACAATAGGTGGTGTCAGACGGTGTTGTTATTGGTGGGAGACAGAACCTATGATTCCATCTGCGACATGGGATGCCCCCAGTGCATCGCGGTATGACGTGCCTACATGGGGAGCATCTGGAATCATGGTGTAGAGGTATCTAGACTGTGCATAAATCAGTTCAAACTATTGGGCCTTCAAGATGGCCTCTTCCTCTATTTGGGGACATTCAGAGGTGACGTCCTTGGCTATGGTTGGCAGCAAGGTTTTCAAGAACCGGTCTAGGAAGATCTTGTCATCAAGCTTAATCTTGCACAAGATGCGACATTGCCTCCACTCGTGGATGTGGTCGGTGATGTGGGTCGCAGTGTTTTGGCAGCAAGATAGTAATATTTCCATTCCTTCATCATATCTAACGAGGAGTTGGAAATATTGCAGGAACATAAAGGCCAAAGAGTTGAAGTTTGGGTACTTGGCTTGTGGTAGCTCAATGTACCACTTGGCTGCAACACCTGTGAGGGTGTGTTGGAATAGTCTAAGTCTGATTGAATCATCTACGATGTTGTTTGATGAGAACCATAGGTGAAACATCATGATATGGTTTTGGGGGCACTCCCATACCTTCCCTTCAATCTTAGGGATGTCTGAGGGGAGTTTGGTTGGCATGGGAGGCCAAAAGGTTTGATGACAAATGGGGTCATTGGTTAACCTAGCCAAGTCAAGTAGGTTGAGGCGTGCCATGAAGGGGAGGTTTGACCCAAGGTTGATGTGTGATAGACCAACAATGGTGGTGGGGTTTGCAGGAATATGATGTATCTACGTGACTGGGGGTACTTGTGGCACAGTTGTGGACAGGCCACTGCCCCCAAGTATGGTAAGCGGCATAGTGTGAGTGGAAGGGCCACTAGCCCCATGTATCATAGGAGGGACAATGTAGGTGGAAGGGCCACTGTGCCCAGGAATTCCAAGTGGGACAGTGTGAGTTGATGGGCCACTACCCCAGGCATGCCAAGTGGGATAGCTTGACTGGTAAGTATGGGCAGAGGTAGATGACTTATGACCATCTGTATGATGATTCTAGGACCTCCAGTAGGGGTGTTTGTGGTGGTCTGGGGTATGGATGTGGGTCCACTTCCAATCACCAAGTTGAAAAGTGGATCCCAGTTTGCACCATCCATGGGGATAGATCGTGCAGTGTGTAAATCTGGCTCAGATTTATATGATTATGATTCTGATTCAAAGGTTGTGTGGCCTTCTGACAGTGTAGAGGGTCATCGAGAGTGATCTCGACAATGTTGGTTCAAGGACCCAAACTGTGGTGGATCGCCTCTTAGGCGTGAAGAAGAGCATGGGGGATCACTTTTGTCTGGTTGGTAGATCAAGTGGTGAGATCTAGTAGTGAGGTTCTGGACCTGAGTTTCAGTGGCTTCCTATTGGATTTCATGTGGTCACTCGGCCACCAATACTTCTAGGAGACAGTGCTTAGCATTTTCCTCACGGGAGTGCTAGTCAATCAGTAGGGGTCGTTTCCCGTTGCACTTGGAAATTTCTCTCAGTGTCTAGCTACTTTGGGGTTCCTGTGGTACTCCTCACAATGAGTTTCTGGGCTGAGCCCAAGTACTTCCTACAATTAAGGCAGTCAGGGACTTATGTCCTCAAAGACTGGAAGTGTTTGAATTAGTGTAAATTAATAAATTTTAATAGCTAGCTCAGCATCATGAACTGAGTTTGGTTTTTTTATTGGGTATGGTTTGTGTCCATGTCTATTGTATTTTTGTTATACTTGGTGGCTTCTTGTATGGTTTATGAATATTACATAGATATTTTTGTGGTTTGTCACATAACTTACAACATGGGTAATCCTGTTATGAAAGTAGTAAATTGTGAACAGAAAATTTAAAACATGCCATACATGAATCTGAACTATGGTAGACTTACTAGGTGACTGCCTTACAACTGTATTTCTCTTCAACTAGGAAATAGTGCTAGGGTATCAACACAATGGGACTAAGCCCATCTGTATATCCTCAGGTCATTCTCCGAGTGCAAGGTCGGTCAACAGGGAGGATGCGAACACCGTGAGGCCCCCTGGGCCTACCACCCCTTCTACCTTCCAAGTCACCTATTTTTAGTGGTCTCGAAAAATTACAGATGAAGTGCCTATTACTATATGAGGGTCACCCTTCGTCTTATCCCAGAATACCTCAAAGGATGATGACTGGGTAGAGGAGGAAGGGCTAGGCAAGGTGCTAATTTCCAATTCAGAACTAAAATTTAACCTATAGCAATTTTATTCAAGACTTAAATAGATTCATTAAACCATTGACAAGTTAAATTTATCATTGATTTACACAGATTGTATGAAATGAATACAGATTGCTGGATAGAGGCGGTTGGGCCGCATTGATAGTCCAGATAGCTTAAAAAAATTAATCTGAGAGATAGGTTGTCTGTTTCAGGGCCAATGTGGCGAGGGGGTCGCCAATTTTTCAAAAATACAGGCGAGGGGGTTGCTCAGAAACAGAAAACATGGGCGATCTACTCCCTAAGAGGGAAGTCGCACCTTTCAGGCAAAACTGAGCAACCTGGTCGCCCATTTTAGCCCAATAAGTGCGACCTAGCCCGAAAACAGGAAATTGGTTTAACCTGAGCTAGGAGCGGCCGACAGTAACTATTGTGGCCGAACGGGCTTGGTTTGGCCTTAAGGAGGATTATATGTGGACTTAAATGTAGAAAAACAAAGATCTAAAATAGATTTAATAGAAATTGGAACTAGGGAAAGAAAACAAAAATGAAAACTGAAAAACTTGAAAGCAATCCAGGGATCCTTTGGGATCGACCTGGTATGGTCGCCAGATCTGTAGTAGGGATTTCACCCTAGCTACAGGAAGGAATAAATACCTTCTGTATATAGGATGGAAGGGTAAGGTTCTTGTTGGTTGGAAGAGAACCTACAAAACAATGTCAAAACTAAGCTAATAAACCTTGCATGAAATGGGTAGGAAAAAAACTATGGCTACAAGAAATCAATGGAGAACTTGCAAAAAACCATTAGCAAATAAACCTACAACTAAAATAAGTTAGAAAACTAAAATAAAAATGAAAACAAATGGTTATACCTTTTGTTTGGATGGAAATGGGCCACCATGCCCTAGCTTTGGAAGCACCTCTCTCTTTGGGATGGAAGCTTAGCTTGTGGAGCAATGGAGAAGAGGGAGGGTGAATGTCTTGAGAGGAAAAGGGTCTCAAGGCACTCACACGAGAAGCATAACGATAGGGAGAGAAGGAGTGTTTTGAGAGTGACCCCCACCCCTCTATTTATATTTTTTTCTTGATATTTTAGGGTTTAAAGCCCCTAGTTAGGGCTTTAGCCCCTTTTTTGGGCTTTAAGCCCCTTTCACCCAATTCTTAGCTCCTTTGAGGGATTTTAGCCCCTTTTTGGAGGTTTTAGCCGCTATGAGAGCTATTTTGTCTCTTTTTAGGGGTTTTAAATCCCTTTTTCATATTTTTTAGCCTTTGTAGGGGTGTGGGGGTAAAATGAAGGTCGCACATAGATGTGTTTGGGTGGCATAGGTCATGTAGAGCTCATTGAGGGATTTTTTGGGTTAGCAACCACAATGTTTGGAATTCCCTCAAATGATTGCTAGGGTCATTCCATCCATCATACCTCCTAGCATGGTATGCCTTTGCATTGTCGAAGTGAACTGTCATCAAGTGTCGACACTGGGCCCATCTAGTAATTGTCTTTTTGTGATTTTCCCACCAGCGCATTGGAGTAGCCTTCAGTGCTTTCTCTAGTGCCAACAGTCAGTGTGGTTTCGAGACCTTTTATTCAAAGTCCATTAAGAACCCAAATGATTCAGGAAACCCTTCATACATAAGTAATTCCATAATCTCAGTCGCAACATGTCGTAAGGATTGCATGGTTAATCTGCACTTTTTGAAGGACACCTCATGCATGCAATTTTTCCAATTTCCAGTGCATCGTTAGAATTATAAGTCACGGAACTAGTGCTGCGCCAACCAAGTTCTCCATCGGCTATGGGGTGAATATAATATTCAAAGATGTTGTAGGCATGATCCCACCCCCCTGAGAACTTCATCTTTTACTGGTTCAATGTATCGTTGACCTTCATTAGGGTCCATAGGCGCAATGACCTGAATATCTTGGTTCTCGAAAGTCATCATCTCTTCTTGAAGTTAATGACTGCCATGATATCATTGGCCCATCCAACCCCTAGTAGAGTGGGGTAGGATCCTTCACCATTAACAACATCTGTTACATCGAAATCAACATGAGTCCTCATACCTTCAACATCTATGACCAGGTTAGACACTTGTCCAATTGGTTTCACCTTCGCTTGATTAGCTAGTCACAGCTGCACTAGGGACCATCCCAATGTCGGCTGCCCCATCTTTGTAAGATATTTACGTCCGAAACTAGATCCATAATGACTAAGCTGACTTCATAGTCTCCAATCTAGATATTCATATGTATCTCCTTTCCTATCTTTTTCTTATGCAAAGAGTTCACCGCATACTCCTTTCATAGGCAATGCAACAAATTTTCTATCTTAGCCAAAGCGTCTGGATCTTTTTCTAGGGATAAACAACTCTCAAAGACTTGTTGCAAGGTACCATGCTACCGTGATGGTTTTTCCTCTAGTGTAGAATCAAAAGTTGAAGGCATTTCATAGATAGGTGACTTACAAAGAGTTCTTTCAATCACGTCCTGGGCTCCAAGAAATGTCTCCTTTTTCATTGCGATATGGAATGGTGCCTTCTTCTGTCCTGCTAGTCGAATCTGTGGGTGGGGCCCATCTCCTCCTGTTGTGGATTTTTCTCGGGTGACAATGACAACATCAACATCTGTTGTTCTGAGCTTTACTGAGATCGTTGCTACCGTCTGTCCTTGATTTTGGTTCATTGGGGGATTCAGAGTCAGCGGTAGATTCTGGTTCAGTGGGGGGTTCATCTATTGGGTCAAAGTTTGATTCTTGATTGGAACTTGATTCTACGACTACAACTGGTTCTACTTTTGCAGTTGATTATGATTCTGAACCTGATTTAGGCTCTGCAACTAAGGAACATTCCCAGCCTGCCATCTTGCAATTAGTTGTGGGCAGTTTTTGATCGTGTGATCAATCGCCATGCAATATGTACATGAGCATTGAAATTTTGTGAAATCCCTCTGATAGTGCCCAAATAACCCACAATTGTAGCACTGGAATGATCTGTGACCTCGTCGGAAGCCTCCTCCTCTTCCTCGGAATCCTACTTGTGGTTCGTACTATGGCTGAGCCATCTGTTGCGACATGGGATTTAGATGTTGCTGAACATACTGGGAAGATTGAACATATTATGTCTATGGCTGAGGCATCATGATTTGAATGTACCATGGCTACGGTGTAAATTGTGGTTGTGGTGCAAAATGTGGTTGTGGCTGTGATGGTATAATTTGCATCGACGATGGTAGCGTATACTGTGGTCAATAATTTACTATATGAGTTTGAATATGTGGCTATTATATAGATCAAGGGTCTTTTCCATTCACAAATTATGAATCATATGCTCTTTCCTGCAGCAGATCGTATGCCCGAAAGTCTTTGTCTTCATGTCCCACCGATTTACAAAAAGAACAATATAGATTGGCTAGTTTTGACACCATTTTCTGCATGTAGCTACACTCGTCGTGCTGGTGCCCATAAACTTAACATATGCAACACCATGGTACATTGACACAATGTAATGGATTTGGTGCTATTGAAACTAGATAATTCTGAAAACTAGGGTAGTTATCCTTGGTGTGCCCATCTGCGTGACACCGAGTACACCAAAGATTGTCACGATCTTCCTTCGCATTCTTGATGTCTTGTAACTAGATTGTTAGATTTTCCAGTTGTGCTTGGATTTGATTCATTCCAACTGCACTCTCTCCAAGTGTTGAAGCTTCCAACTTTATCGTAATATATAGAGCCTCACTCTATGTTGCAATCTTCGGCTTCATCAGTGGTTGTACATCACTCATCACTCAATAAACCAGGGATGCAATAAACCACTCTTGATGCTAGACATTTCTCATCTCAAATCTAATGCATGCCATCAATGTCTTTCTCCTCTAGTCAAAGTCCCACAAAGTCTCATTAGGAAGCTGCTTAATCAATTTCAATTCAGTAATATATTCAGCCTCAGACTTAGGCTTCTAGAATTCATCGATTAGTCCCTGTCATATGTTTTCCAATGTTTTGGTAGGAATCCCTATAGGAACTTGAATGAATTTCATGAACCAATCTAGTGCATGACCCCACAGGGTAGTCACCAGTAGGCCTTTCTTGACATCATCATCGGTAGTCTGTCGAGTTGTCCACACTACCTCGCAATGGAACAGTGCTGCTCGGGATTGTCAGTCCCGTTGCCATGAAACAAAGGTAATTTAGTGTTTTTTCCTTCCATCCTTGGCCTTCTTGCTATAGATGCCGATCTACTACTAGACTGTTGTCGACACGTTGGGAAAGTTGATGTAGAATTCGTGGCTCTTCTTGAGTTTAAAGTAGTGCGCGGAGGTGTGGGAACAATGCTGCGAGGGTTTGATCTTGCTGCTGCTTCAGGCGTTGTCTAGGTTTGGTCTTCCTCTTCATAATTGTAGGGTCACTTAGTCCCGTGTGGTTTTCCTTTGTGGTTTTTCGTTTCGATCGCATCAGGACCTTCTCCTATCCTATACCTATTCTCCTATCGAAACCTTGATACCCCCCTTGTACAACCACTTTATTCCATGGCTTCCCTCACATTCTCATCGAAACATGCACCGATCTACCCCTTACCTTCCCATTTGTCTCTTACCTTTAGTCATGACATCCACCACCTCCACACAAATAGTTTTACTACTCTAGGTGCATTTTCAGTATGCCCTTCTCACAAACAAGCATTTCAATTGACAACTGTAAAGACAGTAAGAACCTACCTTTGGGTCCATTGAAGAATTCTCGTTCTGCTTCATTGTAGTATTTGGTAGTGTTGATGGAAAATTCAGTGATATATCCCTCAAGGATACTATGCAACCAGACCTCAACAGCTCATGATGCCCGATTGTTAGTTTCGTGTAGCTCCTTTATTAATTCAAGGGTCCAAGATGTTGGTTCTACTCCTTGGAAATTCATCTACTTGTATGTGAATTGCACCAACCACTCATACAATATAATAGGAAACTCATAGAAAAAATAATTATGAGGACCGTTGTGTATGTAGTTCTCCAACCACTTATATGTGGTCAATCCTAGGTTCTGATTTTCTACTTCAGCAAACTCTCGCAGCTTTCTGGATTTCTAGTCGCATTGGATGCCACATCCCCTCCTCTTAGTATCAACATGGTCCCAGCAACGGAACCATTTGTTGGCACAACCATCAACCAAAAAAATCGTATCGAAAGGGGTCCCCTCTTTCGAGACTCGACTCGTTGTGATATCCTTGAGCATCGACCTAGACAGGTTTTACCTCGTCCAACAAAACCCATAGAGCAGATGAGGTCTCACCCGAGATGTTCAAGGAAGGGCTGACGGAACCAAGTTTTCGCAATATAGAAGAGGGTTAGGGGCATTGATAGTTCATCAGTTCAATATCTAGATCAGATCAACTTATTTAACAAAACCATTCATCATTGCACATCATTCATTCATAACTGGAAGATATCTACAAGTACAGTAACAGATCTAAAAATATAACAACATTCATAAACAGTAAACATCGCATCATAGAGCCATATTTTATATTCACTTAGCATTTGTCATTGAGTTTTCAGGAACAAAAAGACAGAAAAAGATAAAACAAGACAACAACGATTTAGATCAACATCTGTCTTATCATATTACTTATGTGCAACCACCCATAGATCAAAACATATAACAATTTGTCTCAGAAAAATAACAACTTGTTCTTTCCATGCATGGACTGATCCCCCTATCAATCTGTATTTCATTCACAATTATTCTTTCTATATATAGTCTTGCGACTTTACATTCATGGTCGACTTCTAACTAACTCGTAACTAATTTAACTGACTAATGACCAATATCCACAAAAAAAGGGTCACCAAGTACAAAAAGTGACACAAAATAATCAAAATTAGTCTATCTTCAGCCTATCACGCTATCTTTGTAATGCGCGGTGTCTTCTATGCTTGCGCAACATCCATGATGTTGTGCAACTTACCCCAACCCCTTGCCAATACACACCAGGTGGTTCAATTTCCTAATAGAAGTTGTTATCCTGTAGCGGATGTAAACGTCACTCCAACATTTCAAACGAAAATAAATCTCACATCAAAACAAAAGAAAAATCCTAAACGCATACAAGTGGACGAGAGATAATTGACTTCCATGGAAGATAAGGTGGATAAAGGCACTATCCTTCCTCATAATTGTTCTTAAATAATTAAACAATATTTTGATAACAAATCCAAAGCCGGTAAATGCCAATTGTTTTTATCTTTGCTTAAGTCTAGAAATATGGAAACCGTTAGAAGAAATTTAGGCATAAGAACATTGAAGAATATCGAATCAAGTAATCACATTTTAAAATATCTTGCTGCTGCATTCACATCAATTGGTTAAAAAACTTGTTCACAATACTATAATGTGGCTCACCGCGTCTTGGCTGAATCAATTGTACATAAATCCACAAGACAACATCATTTACTTAAATGCACATCACAAATTGTTCCTTTACATCCAAAGACACTTAAAAAATATTGAGTAAGAAGAGACATCCTTGATGTAGAGGGACAAATGGAAACATTATGGGCATTTAGCAGTAGGTTTCCCCACAAAGACATGAAGTTAGTCGAAGCAGTGAAGGGACTAGAGCACACATTTTGGCATGATAACACTAGGCCTTCTTCTAACACAAAGGATGTGTTAAAAAAATGTAGGGGTTCTATGAACAATGAACCTCATGTTAAACATTATCTTGACATGACACAAACTCAATTGTTTGATATGTTTAAATTTTCCCATGTAGAGCTAAGGCTTGGGAAAAGATATTTTGAAAAATGCAAGCCTTGGTATGTTAGAATCAATACCATCTGGAACACTTGTTGTTGTATATACCACATAGATTTTTATGTATATTATCATACATTTGCATGTATACATCGTTTTATGCATCCTAACCATGTGCAAGAATGCTCAAGTACAGTACTGCCAATGCCATCCAGAGATTTCATCCATAGTATGATGTGTCATAGGAAAGATGGGAAGACACATTACTTAAAACAATGTGTATAGGGTTCTTGTAACAATTGTGGAGGGCTATCATTATGGTCTGATTGCATCCATGAGAGTGAAGATCAAGCATTCGGGAATGCAATTGTCAAGAAGCAAAACTATCGGTATGAGACATATCAGCTACATAATGGTAAAGAAAGTAGGAAGATTAAATTGGCGACTTCATGTACATTAAGTTGGTGACTACATACACATATTTTATGTAGTTTTATAACACTATTTATTTTTTTACGCCAGGTGTAAGTATGTAATTTTATTTCATAGTTTCATGGAAAGATCCCATAGTACATTCAACATGTCAATATGGAACGGTGGCAAGATGAGCAATTCAGAATATGTCGAGATGCCTTCCCTCTAGGAACAATACCATCAGTGGTTGAATTTGCAGAAAATTACACCCTAAAACCACAAAATGAAATACAAAGTCAATACTATCACTCAGAGCAGGTAGGCATAATGGTCGATATCGCGTATCAACATGGGCCAGATAGCAATGAAGAGAAACATGTGATACTGAAAGAAAGTCACTTCTACATAAGTGACGACCGGGTCCATGAAATCCATTACATGCAACATTGCTTTAAATTATTCTATGATCATGTCATAGCTATGGATATACCATTTCATCATCATTTCAGTTGGTCAGATGGTTATGTTGGAAAGTTTAAGAATGCACGTGTATTTCAATGGTTGTGTTTGTTGCACATAAAATAAAAGGTGCCACATATATGGAACTACTTTGAAAATGGCCATGGAAAAAGAGAGCACAATGGTGCTAGTGTATGCATAAAAACTGCCCTTTGAATGGAAGATATGAAGTTTATAGGTGCTCGGTTTTGAGACGTTGCATCTATAGTGAAATGGTGTGCATCTATCATGGTAGAAAAAGCGACAAGGAAACACCTAGTACAGAAAATATTCTAGGAGGAGACCAATGTGGAACGATCCCAAACACAGTGCATGGAACTCAACAGTTTCAATCAATTAGAAGCTCATACAACTCGACCCTACAAATTTGGACAAGATTGAAGGCTCGCTTTTGCAGTTCCTGTAGCATCGATGAATGGGATGATTGTGAGCATACATATCCAGTTGATACATGGGATTGAGTGACACTTGGCACTGATTTCAAGGGGGTTAATTAAATAGACCATTTAGAAGATGACTAGACACACATTTCTACAGACTATGATCACATATCGGATCTTATACAAGCAGGTACAAAAAAGTAAATTAGTAGTACCTAAATTAGAAAATTTAATTTATTTATTGTTAACTCGACCTGTTTCCTTTCATAGGTCAGATATATGTAGTGGTTTCCCCAAAAAATAATGAATGGGGTTCTGACTATTGGTTGTCACATTGCTTAGAGGGGAAACAAACCATTCTTGAACCTGTTACAGACAATGAAAATATTGAATTCCCAACTGGATCGATGGTTAGAAAAGGGGAGTACTTGACACTAGCAGCACAACAAAAAAGGAAGGGTGGGTATGTATATCAGGATTATAGACCAGGAGCTATTATATACCACTTCACCAAACTAGTAGTTGGTATAAAAATCAAGCTGTGCACACTTTCTAACAAATATAGGTCTCATGTATGATATTTTCTACGTCATATAGAGCACGAAATATTGATGAACACCATCGGTAGTAGAGATGATCCAGATGGCCTAATTGAGTGAGTGCATTGTCAGGTGTTACTGGATTGTCCAGTGTGGCTAGATTGTCAGGTGCATTATTTAACCTTTAAAGTGCATGCTGAAGCACAATTTCAATTATTTAGCAATAATTTATTCCCAATGTAATAAACATGTGATTAACGGATACTATTTAGAGACATAATATTTTTCGTAGGATACTGGACACTATAAACATGATCGTACAACCTCAGGTGAGTTATCTATATATCATGTTTGTACATTTCCATTGGGTTCTATTTATTTTCTTATGGGAGTACTAATGTTTAGCCTTTCATGTGCCTGGGATACAAACACCATCTACAACACATTGGAGGCACCAAGAACAACCCGGTGTCTTTAGACACCAACAAATAGAAATAAAAAAATAACATGCTATCGAGTTGTTGAAATTTACTTTTTTGATGTTTTTTATATGAATTTACATTTAATTACATTGTTGGTAGGGTTCCCATATCGTTCTTTGCCGTACATACTTGTAGGAGTCAACGACATGCAATTTTATTGCTCTGTTTGTTTTTTTCGCTCCCGGACTAAAAGCCATAAAGTGTCCCTGAACGACATTTTCATGCGACTTTCAACTGGACATAGCTCAGAAATCAGAGGTTGTATAGAATAAATATTGACTCTGTTGGTATCTTGGCATGCAATTACTTCTAGGTGGTCCTCTCCCTCTTATTTCCAAGGCCAACTGACTTCATTGTGCATTGATTTTGTAAACTAGGTTTTTGATCAATTTCATGCAATGCAAGTCTAGCATTGGTGGGTAAATGCATGAAAACCATCAATCGTGGTTGTGTTGGAAGGGTTCCCATATAGACTTGCAGGATCCAATGCCATGCAATTTTTCTACTCCATTTGTTTTTTCACTCCCAGACCGAAAGTCACCAAGTGTCCCTGAATGACATTTTCATGTGACTTTCAACTGGACATAGCTCAAAAATCGGATGTCGAATCGAAGAACCGTTGAATCTGTTGGTATCATGGAGTGCAATTACCTCTAAGTGGCCCTCTCCCTCATGTCTTCAAGTCCCAATGACTTCATTGTACATTGATTTTGTAAACTAGGTTTTTGCTCAGTTTCCTTCAATGCAACTCTAACATTGGTGGGTCAATGCATGAAAACCCTCGACCGTGGTTGTATTGGTAGGGTTCCCATATCGTCCTTGCCCATACAGACTTGCAAGAGCCAATGACATGCAATTTTTCTGCTCTATTTGTTTTGTCTCTCCCGGACCGAAAGTCACCAAGTGTCCTTCAACAACATTTTCATGCGACTTTCAATTGGACATAACTCAAAAACCGGAGGTCAAATCGAAGAATTGTCAACTTCGTTGGTTTCATGGCATGTGATTACCTCTAGGTGGCCCTCTCCCTCATGTTTTCAAGTCCCAATGACTTCATTGTGCTTTGATTTCGTAAACTAGGGTTTTGTGAAGTTTCATTCAATGCAACTCTAGCATTGGTGGGTCAACTCTGCAAAACCCTCAAGTGTGCTTGTGTTGGTGGCGTCGACAAGCTATATTATTCTCATACTAAAGTATAATCCAACAACCCACATAATAAAACTAGGGTTCACAAATTGAGGCATGGAACTACAAACTAGGCTTTTATGGCCTCTTTATGTTTGAAGATCAAATTAGATTTCTTAGTATCATTTAAGTAGAAACCAAAAGGCCATATACCTAGTCTATGCACATACATGAAACAAAATGAGTAGGGTTTAACATGGATCACAAGTAAAATTTCACATGCATGCATGACCTATAATTTGAAACACATGTACATGAATAACAAGCAAAATGGACTAAGGTTTATATGACCTCTTTTGGTTTATATCATTAGATTGGTTTTATGACCTATTTACAAGTTATGAGATGGAACTAGGGTTTTATGACCTCTTTAAAAGTTATGAGATGGAAGTAGAAACACATGTACATGTACAAAATGAAAACCAACTAGGGTTTCATGAACTACAATTACATATTATAACCAGGGTTGAGAAGTTATGATATGGAACTAGGGTTTTATGACCTCTTTACAAAGTTATGAGATGGAAGTAGAAACACATGTACATGTACAAATTGAAAACCAACTAGAGTTTAATGAACTAAAAATTTCATGATATAACTAGGGTTGAGAAGTTATGAGATGGAACTAGGGTTTTATGATCTCTTTACAAGTTATGAGATGGAAGTAGAAACACATGTACATGTAAAAATTGAAAACCAACTAGGGTTTCATGAACTACAATTGCATGCTATAACTATGGTTGAGAAGTTATGACATGGAACTAGGGTGTTATGACCTCTTTAGAAGTTACGAGATGGAAGTAGAAACACATGTACATGTACAAATTGAAAACCAACTAGAATTTCATGAACTACAAATTGCATGTTATAACTACGGATGAGAAGTTATGAGATGGAACTAGGATTTTATGACCTCTTTAAAAGTTATGAGATGGAAGCAGAAACACATGTACATGTACAAATCAAAAACCAATTAGGGTTTCATGAACTACAATTGAATGCTATAACTAGGGTTGAGAAGTTATGAGATAGAACTAGGGTTTTATGACGTCTTTACAAGTTATGAGATGGAAGTAGAAACACATGTACATGTACAAATTGAAAACCAACTAGGGTTTCATGAACTACAAATTGCATGCTATAACTAAGGCTAAGAAGTTATGAGATGGAACTAGGGTTTCATGGCCTCTTTACAAGTTATGATATGGAAGTAGAAACAAATGTACATGTACAAATTGAAAACCAACTAGGGTTTCATGAACTACAACTGCATGTTATAACTAGGGTTGAGAAGTTATGAGATGGAACTAGGGTTTTATGACCTATTTACAAGTTATGAGATGGTATTAGAATTAGAATTCCATTTAGACCTTCAAGAATATATTTCTAATAATGTTTGTAGTAAATGGATAATGAAGAGACAAGCTGAACAAAACAAACCACACAAGAAACATATGAGTATTGCTCAGGAATTTGTAGTATCATTCACAATAATAATATCTGGTGTTACAATAGTTTACATAGGAAACAAATTCGAATCAATTAGGGAAATATTTGAATCTATCCATTGGATGTGACTGTATCTAACTGACCATCTAACTCATGGTGTATCAATCAATATCCGAGTCCAAGAAATAAACTATGATATGTCCAACAACTCAATCATTTAGTGATATCTAGTTAACTCAATGCAACTAAGTGTGGTAGCTGGGGAAAGGCGCCTACTCCACATGCAGTCATGCATTAGCCATGAAAAGATTGCGCTAGCTAATTGATTGTGGCATAACTGAAAGTAACTGGGGGCTAACTAAGACAAACTATAAGTAACTCCAACTAACTAAAGTCAGTTGGTGTCAGGACTCCCAATGGTTCATAAAATGTAGGGATTCATCTAGGAGGCGCCCAAATTGGTGCATTCACATGTAGTAAAGGAAAGTTATCCTCTATCAGTGTTCCCCACACTTTAGTGACTAGTACATGTGGCCCCATTAGGCCAATTGGAACCAATTGTACTAGTGGACCCAATTAATTATTTGAGGTTCCTAACTTAGGCTAAATAATCTAATAAACAATATGTTCAAGGGAGGATTAATAATCCTAACACCCCCCATGAATCCTGACATGGAAAACTATGGGCCTCAGTAAAAATACCATAGGTCACCCAAATACAATATAAAATACATAATTTTTCTTAATACAACTGAAGAAATAGGGGAAAACCTCATGGGAAAACCCATGCCTCAAAGTAAGCAGAAATACAAATTTTGAAAAAAACTTGTGAAATTTTTTGCTGCGATTTGCAGCACTATGAAACAATAGTATCTTGGTTATTCTGTACAAGTGAACCCATGAATCCAAACAAATTGATTATGTCCAAACAAATTGCTTATGGAAAGGACATTCTTCTCATCCTTCCACTCTATTCGGCACTTTCTGCATTGAAGTACTAGAGACTTGAATTTAGTAAAGAATTGCTCAATAGTCTTCAAACTGCTAGGATGTAAAGATACCAACTCATTCTCCAAAATGTGTCCCCGGAGCTCATCTTGTTTGTTAAACAAGCTATTGATATTCTCTCAGGATTCTTTGGGAGTCCACAAGCCTTCTTGTTGGAAGAGGAGATCTCTGGATATATAAGTACATAAGTATGTGAATGCTTCATCACAACGGTTCAGAAACTTGTTCCTTTCAACTAGCTGATGAGACTCACGTTCCCATCCATGTATGATCCTATGATATCCATGCTTGTGCAAGTCTAGTTGGATATCAATCCTCCAATCAATATAATTGGAAGGTGTGAGGATCTGTGGTTCAGGATTTTGAGAACTCATAATTTCTCTAGCTGAAAGACTGCAAAAAATTCACACAAGGTACATAGCACCTGTATAATTTCACTCCACAACACACTAAAACATTTGAACTGTTGGAATAATGATTTTCCTCTTGACATGAACATGTTTTCAGGGTCCTTCATGCACTCTCCATTTCTCTGAATAAATCCAGAGCTAGCAAATCATCATAGGGGACTTCTGTGGAAACCCAACTGCTTTTGATGTTCAATGGGGAGAAACAAGCATGAAACCTTCCTGAAAAGGATCTGATACCATATTATAATTTGAATTCCATTTAGATCTTCAAGAATATAGTTTGAATAATGTTTGCAAAAAATGGAGAATGAAGATACAAATTGAACAAAATAAACCACACAGGAAACATACAAGTATTGCTCAGGAATTTACAGTATCATTCACAATAACAATATCCGGTGTTACAATAGTTTACACAGGAAAATAATTCGAATCAACTAGGGATGCATTCAAATCTATCCACTGCATGTGACTATATCTAACTAACCATTTAAGTCATGGTGTCTCAATCAATATCGGATTCCAACAAATCAACTCCCAGATGTCCAACATCTAAATCAATTAGTGATAGGTAGTTAACTTAGTGAAATTGAGTGTGGTAGGTGGGAAAAGGTTCCTACTCCACATGCAACCATGCATTAGCCATTCAAATATTGCGGTAGCTAACTGATTGTGAACTAAATAAAAGTAACTGGTGTTAAATTTTCATATTCTTAGATAAGACATCAGTATTTCATTTCACTTTTATAACAAAAGCATATAAATAGGATCACTAAAATATAGAAAAGCACAACCATACAAAAGGAACACAACAATTTATCCTGGGAAAACCCTAAAGGGAAAAACCCAGCAAAAGCTTCCTCAATATAGATGTCCCAAAAAGATAAAAGATAAAACCAGTAATGAGATCAAATCTTGATCCTCCTCCTTCTCCAGCTACTTCTCTTCTCCACTAATGCACTACACAAGTGGGAGTGTGTGTCTCAAATGAGGAGAGCTACACCTCTATTTATATTCATCCGTTCACTTCAATTAACTCATCTGACATGTAGGCTCGAGTTAATCATATAGGCTCAAGTAACCACACTGGGGTGCTAATGAACCACCTTTACAATTAGAGGGGACAACCTCATGACTCTTATTAGTTCTTTCGATTAGAAGCATCGGGGTACAAGATAATACAAGTGGTTCTCCTGGTAGGACCATCGGGGACCACAAAAGATACCTATAGAATATTCTTTGAATTTAAAATATTTCAACACTCCCCCTTAATGAGAAGGGTATTCTACAACAACAACAACAATAGTAGGAGAGGACATCATCAACATCATTAGGGTAACACATCTATAAATCATTGGAAGATTTTCAACATCATATAGTCTTCGTCTTCAATTTTCAACGACAACAACTCTTTGATCAGCATCAGCATCTTTTGACCTTATGATCAACAACATATTCAACACTTTGACCTTTTGATCAGTAACAACTTCAACAACATCTTCAGCAACATCTTCAGCACTTTGACCTTTCGAACAACAACATATTCAGCACTTAGACCTTTCAATCAGCAACAACATCTTCATCACTTTGACCTTTCGATCAGCAACATCTTCAGCATTTTTACCTTTCGATCAGCAACAATATATTCAGCATTTTTATCAACAACATCTTCAGCACTTTGATCTTTCGATCAGAAACAACATCTTAAACATTTCGATCAGCAACATCTTCAGCACTTTGATCTTTCGATCAGCAAAAACATCTTCAACATTTTGATCAGCAACATCTTCATCGTCATACTCTGATCTTTCGATCGGTACATCATCATCATGGTCTGATCTTTTGATCAATACATCATCATCATCATACTCTGATATTTCGATCAGTACATCATCATCATCATAAAAAAATCATTATCATCAAAACATCAACATCATCAAAACATCAACATAATCCTTCCTTTCGGAATTACAGGATTTAGGTCTTTACGGAGTTACCAATGATCCTTCCTTTCGGAATTACGGGATTTAGGTATTTACAGAGTTACTAATGATCCTTCCTTTTGGAATTACGGGATTTAGGTCTTTACGGAGTTACTAACGATCCTTCCTTTCAGAACTACGAGATCAACACATTTGTGGAACTCAGACAATCCTTCCTATTGGAATTACGGGATCAACACATCTGTGGAACTCAGACAATCCTTCCTATTGGAATTACGGGATCAACACATCTGTGGAACTCAGACAATCCTTCCTATTGGAATTACGGGATCAATGTAATGATCCTTCCTTTCGAAATTATGGGATTTAGGTCTTTACGGAGTTACTAACGATCCTTCCTTTCTGAATTATGGGATCAACACAAATGTGGAACTCAGACAATCCTTCCTATTGGAATTACGGGATCAACACATCTATGGAACTCAGACAATCCTTCCTATTGGAATTACGGGATCAAGTCAATGATCCTTCCTTTTGAAATTACGGGATTTAGGTATTTACGGAGTTACTAATGATCCTTCCTTTTAGAATTATGGGATCAACACATATGTGGAACTCAGACAATCCTTCCTCTAGGAATTACGGGATCAACACACGTTTTTGAGTACCGAAGTCATCGGATCCATTCTGAACCAAAGTTCAAGGATGATACAATCCTACCAAATTCACAGGGACCGAGATCTTCGGATACATTTTGAACCGAGGTTCAGGGATGATGCAATCCTACCACTTTCATGGGGGCCAAGACCTCTGAATACATTTTGAACCGAAGTTCAGGGATGTTGCAATCCACCACTTTCACGGGGGCCGAGACCTATGGATACATTTTGAATCGAGGTTCAAGGATGATGCAATCCACCACTTTCACGGGGGCCGAGACCTTTGGATATATTTTTAACCGAGGTTCAAGGATGATTCAATCCACCACTTTCACGAGGGGCAAGACCTCCGAATACATTTTGAACCGAATTTCAGGGATGATGCAATCCTACCACATTCACAGGGGCCGAGACCTCTAGATACATTTTGATCCGAAGTTCAAGGATGATGCAATCCCACCACATTCACGGGGGCCGAGACCTCCGGATACATTTTGAACCGAAGTTCAAGGATGATGTAATCCCACCACATTCATGAAGACCAAAGTCATCAGATATATTTTGGACAGATGTCCCAGGATGATACAATCCCTCTTCATTCTCGAGGACCGAGGTCACCGGATCACTTTTAGACAGATGTCCTGGGATGATACAATCCCTCTTCATTCTCGAGGACCAAGGTCACCAGATCACTTTTGGATAGATGTCCCTGGATGATACAATCCCTCTTCATTCTCGAGGACCGAGGTCACCAAATCACTTTAGGGCAGATGCCCAGGGATGATACAATCCCACTGCAACATCACTACTCCCCCTTTCAAGGAAGGTTCTTCTGAACCTCACCAAGCTTGTCTCGAAAGTGTTCAAACTTTAATCAAGACAGAGGCTTCGTTAGCACATCAACAACCAAACCATCATCATCTACATCTTCAGTATGTGAATACTAAACTATCACCATCTGTATCTCTAGTATGTGAATACTGAAAGCATCATCATCTATATCTTCAGTATATAAATACTGAAAGCATCATCATCTCTATATTCAGTATATAAATATGGAATCACCATCATCTACATCTATAGTATGTAAATATTGAAACATCATCTATATCTTTAGTATGGGAATACTGAAACATCATCATCTATATATTCGGTATAGAAATACAGAATCACCATCATCTACATCTACAGTATGTAAATACTGAAACATCATCTATATCTTCAGTATGGGAATACTTAAACATCATCATCTCCATCTTATCTCGTATGTAGAAATACCGGATTTCTATGTGTTACGACGGAACACAGGGTTCTCTGTCATCACAACTATGGTTATCACATAGAATCATTGTACTATCCATCTTCAGTTCAAAGAGACCTGATATCAGCTTCCAAAGCCATATGGCTTCACAACATAGCAGGGAAATCTGCTATGTATCTTGCTTCAGCCATGCTACAAGAAACAATGGACTGTTTCCTACTAAACCATGAACTCATAGCAGACCCCAAACAAAAGCATCTACCTAATGTGCTTTTCCTGTCTGAGATACTTCCATCCCAATCTGCATCTGTGTAGCCATACAAT
Organism: Pseudotsuga menziesii; assembly: GCA_001517045.1. Classification (NCBI taxonomy): domain Eukaryota; kingdom Viridiplantae; phylum Streptophyta; class Pinopsida; order Pinales; family Pinaceae; genus Pseudotsuga; species Pseudotsuga menziesii. Next base: position 86,918 of record LPNX011210979.1, on the reverse strand, counting down.
CTATACTCATGGCTATCATCATAATATAAACCAAAGTCTATAGTCCCTTTCAGATATCTCATCACATGTTTTGCAGTTACTAGGTGAACCCATCTTGGTTGAACAAGATATTGACTTAAGGTGTTCAAATCAAAAAAAACGTCTGGTCTAGTATTTGTTAAGTACATCAATGACCCAATGATCTGTTTGTAATGAGTCATATCCACTAACTCTGATGAGTCATCAGCTAACAGCTTCAGGTTGGAGTCCATGGGTGTGGCCATGGCTTTGCATTCCAACATATTGAATCTCTTCGATATCTCTACCGCATACTTTCCCTGGTTGAGAAATATTTATTTTGAACTTTGCCATACTTCCAGACGTAGGAAATAATGCATTAGCCCAAGGTATTTCATCTCAAATTCTTATGCTAGTTTCTTCTTTCTTTCCATGACATGTTTCTCATTTCTTGTCAAGGATAAGTCATCCACATATAATAACAGGATGACAAGTTCATCTTCTACAACCTTGAGATAAAGGTTAGGATCAGCTTTACTCTTGGTAAATCCCATGCTTGACAAGAAACTATCTATTCTTCCATACCAAGCTCTGGGAGCTTGCTTCGGGTCATAGAGGGCCTTCTTCAACTTGCATACGTGATTCCATCTGGATTCAACTTCATATCCTCATGACTATTCGATGAAAAAACTATTTCTCAATCATACCATTAAGGAAGGCTTGTCTTTACTTCACCATGGAAGAAACTACCATGATAGTTCTGAAGGAAGTGTACCTTACTTCCTGGAGTAAATGTCTCTTCAGAATTAATTCCCTCTTTCTGAAATAAACCTCTAGCCAGAAATCTTGATTTATACTTCTCAATACTTGAGTCAGCTGCATGCTCTATTTTGTATATCCATTCGGAGGATACAATACTCCTTCCTTCTGGTTTGGGAACTATATCCCATACATCATTCTAGTATTCTTTCGTCATGAGTTCGTCTTGTTAGATCATCAACATATCCTAGTCTTCTGCATTCAAATTTGAAGGTTGGAACCCACTTTATTGTTGGTAAAGTCTCGATCCATTAAGAAGCTATCCATCATGTCGTACCGTGTCGAACTCAGATATCTTCTGTAGTCACTCTCCCTGAAGTGGAGTATTATCTTCCTTCTTCATTCTGTACATGTGGTTCTATGCTTGATATATACTGGTCAATAGAGTATGTCATGTCATATTCTATTCTTTCTGAGGCAAATCATGAACCTTTATTTGTACACTTGTTCTTGTAGATCCATATGGAGGATACTATGTACTTCCCTTTATGTCTCGAAATCATATCGTATACATCATTCCCCATGATC
>LPNX011210979.1:65066-85511 GCA_001517045.1 Pseudotsuga menziesii | reverse complement strand
AACTGTTATTCTTTGATCATAGTTTCTTTTATAGCATTCTTTTCTTCGTCTTGAGTTATCTCTCATACCCATGGTGGTCTTCATCCTTTGAGGTGGATCTACCAATTTCTGAATCTCTTTCTTCCGTCATGGTGTCTCTGACCCTGGGAGCTTCAGATTCATGTTTATTGAATTGTCATGACTTGTTCTTCGGAACAAGTCTTGTCCTTCTTTTCTTGTAGGAGGTTGTACAGGACCTTTCCATGACATCATTGAGATTGTGCACTAATCCAATATGTCAGCAAAGAGGTTTGATAAGTAGCACTGGAGAGTTGTATAGCGCCATGAGCTACTTACCCATCACATGCATATTAGTAGTATTAATGTAAACAATCTATCATGCATAACACATCAACTGAATATAATCAAATGTATAACAAAATAATATCATGAAATGGCAACTGAATACTTATCTTTTATTTGTTTCATGGGTAGACTCCATCTTGATCATTCTGCTTTATCATCTTCTTCATTCATGAAATCATAATTTCTTATCCAAATGATAAGATGAATAAGAGGTTCTTCAAGAATTGAGTTTTTCATATTCCTCATCACTTGAGGGATCTTCTTTGAATGGTGAGAGCTTGATCTTCAATTGCTCCCATCTTGTTCTTCTCTTCTTATTAGTCGAGCTGAGAGTAATCACTTACTTCTGGCATACATTCTTCTTCTACCGCTTCAAGTTGTTCTGCATTCTAGATCTTCACATTATTCAACTGTTTTCTCAAAGCCATCTTCTGATTTAAGTTCTTATCTTCAAATAGCTTGATAAAAGAATCAAACATCTTTGGTGTATTTAGGGAAGAAACTTATGGTATAATTTGATTTGTGATTGAATCAACAATGATCTTCTTGGCCTTGATCAAGTTCTTCTTGTGTAAGGCTTTGAGCCTCATCTTCGTATGGAACTAGAACCTCTCTACTCGTGTAGGTGTCCAATTCATTTTCTTCAGAGAGATCAAATAGTTCCATTCTTGGAATTTGTCAACTGATGTGATATATCACTTTGAAATGAGAACCTCAAATGCAAATAGGAAAAAGATTAGATCTTACCGATTTGAGGTGTCCATCCTGCTTCTGGAGCTCGCTGATCTAGGGTTTGTCAGAGAAACCCTAATTTTAAAAACCTGGAATCTTTTAGATATGATTGGATAGAAATATATATATCTTCAAATGGATCTGTCCAATGTACTCCTTTTCTAAAAACAGTGGAGGGAAGCTCCCGGAACAGGAAGCCCTAGTTTTCCAATTTCTTCTGCAGAAATTCCTGTTACTGTTTCTGTGATATCTCCGAAATTACTACTCCTCTATGTTTGAAATTTATCACTTAGGTAACCTCGCATGTCCCTGATCCAAAACAATAGGTTTCATCAAAATTGGTTTCACCAATTGGGATTTATGGTCATTTTCCCAAGGTGACATGTTACGGGACTGTTCAGAACAGTGAGGTTGTACAGAATGCCACATGTCACCGGTTCATCTTCAAGTTCTAAAATTAGGACCAAAGAAATTAAAGTCTGTGCTCTTTTTGGAACATCTTTAGTAATTCCATTTTGACCTCTGTAGCCCATGCTACAGCAATTCTCCCTAGGTGTCATGTTTAGGGATGAATTCTGGAAGAGGATGGAACCCTAACTTGGAGGGGTCATATCTCCCATAATATAGAGAATATGAGGCTGAATTTTGGACACAGTGTAAATCAGGATTTTATCTGTGGTCTCTGCAATTTTTCACTCCTGATCCTTTTCCAATCGCAGGATATAGTGAATGTACCAAAACTTATCAGTTTTAGTATTTAGGGTTTTTCCTGAAGTTTCACCCAACCAAATTTCTTGATGCAGGTCTCTAAACTTTGATTTTGATGAGGAGAAAAATCCTATGCTGGGCTCAATCAAAAATTATTCTTCTGTAGAAAGCCCTAATTTTCCACACCAAAACTGAAAATTCTCGGAATCGAATTCCGCTTCGACAGAAAGATGCGCCGTACAATGGAGAGTCAATCTAGCCTTCTTTTGCTGATCGATCATTGATAGAGACCCAAAAAATAAAAAGCCATAGATTCTTTAGCTGCATAATTTCTTCTTTCAGGATGGCTCTGATACCATGTTAAATTTCATATGCTTAGCTAAGACATCAATATTTCATTTCATTTTTATAACAAAAGCATATAAACAGGATCACTGAAAGATAAACAAGCACAACCATACAAAAGGAACACAAATATTTATCCCGGGAAAACCCTAAAGGGAAAAACCCAGCAAAAGCTTCCTCAATATAGATGTCCCAAAAAGATAAAAGATAAAACTAGTAAGGAGATCAAATCCTGATCCTCCTCCTTCTCCAGCTACTTCTCTTCTCCACTAATGCGCTACACAAGTGAGAGTGTGTGTCTCAAATGAGGAGAGCTACACCTCTATTTATATTCATCCCTTCACTTCAATTAACTCATCTGACATGTAGGCTCGAGTTAATCATGTAGGCTCAAGTAACCACACTGGGGTGCTAATGACCCACCTTTACAATTAGAGGGGACAACCTCATGACTCTTATTAGTTCTTCCAATTAGAAGCATCGGGGTACAAGATAATATAAGTGGTTCTCCCGATAGAACCATCAAGGACCACAAAATATACATATAGAATATTCTTCGAATTTACAATATTTCAACAACTGGGGGCTAACTAAGACTAACTTGTACTAACTCCAACTAACTGCGGTAGGTTGGTGCCGAGACTCCCAATGGCTCTTAAAATGTAGGTATTGGTCCAGGAGGCTCCCAAACTGATGCATGCACATGCAGTAAGTGGAATTTATCCTATAGTAGTGTTCCCCACACTCTAGTGACTGGTACATGTGGCCCCATTAGGCCAAGTGGACCCAATTAATTAATTAAGGTTACTAAGTTAGGCTAAATAATCTAATAGATAGTATGGTCAAGGGAGGATTAATAATCCTAACAGATGGAAATAGAAACACATGTACATGTACAAATTGAAAACCAACTAGGGTTTCATGAAGTACAAATTGCATGCCATAACTAGGGTTGAGAAGTTATGAGATGGAAATAGGATTTTATGACCTCTTCACAACTTATGAGATGAAACTAGAAACACATGTACATGTACAAATTGAAAACCTACTAGGGTTTCATGAAATACAAATTGCATGCTATAACTAGGGTTGAGAAGTTATGAGATGGAACTAGGGTTTCATGAGCATATACCTAGGCTATGCACATACATGAAACAAAATGATTAGAGAAAAATTAAGATACTTATGTGAAAAATTTAATCCCATTGTCAACTAAAATCATAAGAAATTGAGTTCAGATTTGTATGTGTTTTGTAGTAAGGTTCAAGCACCAATGTAGGATATTCGATGGACTTATGATTTACCCTTTATGTCCAATCAATTCACCTTCATAGTAAGAAATAAGCATTTGAACAAACTTCAGATTCTATTTATAAAGCAACAATAAATAAACGATTTAAACTCAGAATTTGTAGTTTGAGGTAAATATGGTAGGGGAAGGTTCTAGGGTAATCTAGGATGGTGTACATGGTATGGTTATGATGTTATGATGTTAGTATGGTATTGTATGGTATGGTATGCTATGGTATGGTATGTTATGGTATGTTAGTATTGTAGGGTATGGTATAGTATGTTAGTATGGTATGATGTTAGTATTACAGGGTATTGTAGGGTATGATATGGTATGTTATATTAGTATGGCATGGTATGTTAGTATGGTATGATGTTAGTATCATAGGGTATTGTAGGGTATGCTATTGGTATTGTAGGGTATGATATGGTATATTAGTGTGGTATGCTATGTTAGTATATTTAGGTTTAGATCATTATATTGCTAGTATCATTTGAGTAGAAACCAAAAGGACATATAAGTAGGCTATGCAAATACATGAAACAAAATGAATAGGTTTCTTCCATGACTCCCAGTGGCCTCTAAAATGTATGGATTGGTCTAGGAGGCGCCTAAATTGATGCATGGACATGCAGTAAGTGGAAGTTATCCTATAGCAGTGTTCCCCACACTCTAGTGACTGGTACATGTGGCCCCATCAAGCCAATTGGAACCAATTGTACTAGTGGACCCAATTAATTAATTAAGGTTCCTAAGTTAGGCTAAATAATCTAATAAACAATATGTTCAAGGGAGGATTAGTAATCCTAAGACCCCTCCTAAATACTAACTTGGACAACTACTGGTCCCGGTAAAAAGACCATAGTTCACCAAAATACAATCTAAAAGACAGAATGTTTCTTAATACAACTAAGGAAATAGGTGAAAACCTCATGGGAAAACCCCTGCCTTAAAATAAGCAGAAATACAAATTTTGAAACAACTTGTGAAACATTTTGCTGCTATTTGCAACACTCTTCAATAGTAGTATATTGGTTCTTCTGTACAAGTGAACCCATGAATCCAAACAAATCTCCTATGTCTGGAGGAATATTCATCTTTGGAAGAATAACAATGTACTTAACTGAATCAGAAATATAAACAGTTGCACGGTGAAAACTGGACCCATGTAGAGTAGCTGAAATCAATTGATGAGAGAGAAAAAGGTATTGAGAATTTGAACCATGTGAGGAACACACAATAACCCAATATATTTCAACCTTGAACAGAAAACCATGACTGGAAAAATAATCCCCAAGTGTCCAGGCAGATGCAGAATGTCTTCCTCTTTACTAGTTCATTGAGGGGATGAGCATGCGACCAAAGGTAGAGAAGCCCTGGGACCGTGGAGAGAAAATTATTGAGCTCCATAATCTGATATATATTCATAAATAACCAATAATTCACAAAATATGATATCATAAAACTCATAAGAGAGAACTAAGATCGAATCCTCAACAACAAAATTGAAGGAGACTTGCGGTGCTTGATTTGTCACACCAAAATTGATGAAACTAGTTACAAGCAATAATAAAAGATATTGAATATTAAAAATTGAAACACATATTATCATATCAGTAAATAAATCTTATCCAAATATATCCATATCAAATCCAAAACTTTGCTCCACCGAGATGGTAGCTGCACAATTTTCTCCTTCTTCAAAATTATGATTTTTGGTGCATGCAATCCTATACGAATTTACTGGAAGCTCTAGATTAATGAGAGTGAATGGATCACTCTTATAATATGATATTATCTCCATAGTATCAATTTTATTACTTATATTCACACCAGAAACATCATTATATATAGAGAAATAAAATTCCTCTACCGTTTCTAAAACAGTCACCGGTACAAAATTTAAAGAATTACTGGAGATCTTTTGCAAAGAATAGAAGGAGTGTTTTTCTTCAGAAATAGACTTTCAAATGTCTTCTTCTGGATCAACCATGTGGGGAGGTGAGATATCAGGGATCTCATACACTTCTGGAGTAGCAGGAGAAAGATTCACTTTAAGGAGACTTTCTTCCATCGAATTGACTGTAGGAAAAAATATGCTTCTTCTTCATCTTCAACAATTTTCTTTTCTGTAGGAGAGGGCATGAAATCATCAAGTTAGATTTTATCTAAACCTCTCTCAACATATGGGATTTCAGATTAATTTTCCATATGAATTCTAGGTGCTCCTAATAGAGGTAAGGTGATGAAGGATTCCCTAGAAGCAACCATGTGGTTGAATGCTCCATAATCTATCACATAAGCCTTCGATGGAGAGAGTATTTCATGCAAGAATATCTCATATTATTCAGTATACTATGAATCATATAACATTAATGATATTTGTGGAAGGAAAATATTGTCCTTTACACATAGATATTTCATCTGGTTGAGGGTCTTGTTCATGCACGAGTCTTCTGGATGAAAACCCCTCATACAGTAGCGACACTTTTTCATTTTCTTCTTAGATCCGGATGCTCCTTTGGAAGTTTTCTCATTTTGTTTAAGATTTGAACAAGCTTCTTTTGGCTCCTTCTTCTTTGATTTCCTCTTTTCTTGAGCTTTGGAAGAGTTAGTAATTAGGAGATATTGATCATTGGAGGTCTTGATGAATCCCATTCGAATCAACTTGTCTTGCTCCTTGATTAAGGACTCAGAAAAAGAATCTAATGAAGGAAGTTTCCAATCAGGAAAGCTTTTTGGCTTGGAATGAATTATGGAAAAAAATACAGAATAATCAGGTCCTAGTTTACTGAGTTTGGAAAGGGCATTCTTCTAATCCTTCCACTCTATTCTACATTGTCTGCATTGAAGTACTAGAGACTTGAATTTAGTAAATAATTTCTCAATAGTCTTGAAACTACTGGGATGTAAAGATACCAACTCATTCTCCAAAATGTGTCCCCAAAGCTCATATTGTTTGTTAAACAAGCTATCAATATTCTCCAAGGATTCTTTGGGAGTCCTCAATCCTTTTAGGTGGAAGAGAAGACCTCTAGATATATAAGTACATAAGAACCTGAATGCTTCATCACAATGGTTCAGGAACTTGTTCCTTTCAACTGGCTGATGAGACTCAAGTTCCCATCCATGTAAGATACTGTGATAGCCATGCTTGTGCAAGGCTAGTTGCATATCAATCCTTCAATCAATATAATTAGAATTTGTGAGGATCCGCGGTTCAGGATTTTGAGAAATGATAATTGCTTCGGCTGAAAGACTGTAAGAACTTCACAAAAGGTACGTAGCACCTGTATAATTTCACTACACAAAACAATAAAACATTTGAACTATTAGAATCATGCTTTTCCACTCGATATGAACATGTTTTCAGGGTCCTTCATGCCCTCTTCGCTGATCTGAATAAATATAGAGCTAGAAAATCATCATAGGAGACTTCTGTGAAAACCCATATGCTTTTGATCTTCGATGAGGAGAAACAAGGATGAAAACTTCTTGAGAAGGATCTGATACCATATTATAATTTGGATGTTGTTTATATCTTCAATCAGATAGTTCTAGTAATGTTTGCAGAAAATGGAGAATGAAGATACAAATTGAACAAAACAAACCACACAGAAAAACATACAAGTATTGCTTAGGAATTTACAGTATCATTCACAATAATAATATCCGGTGTTACAATAGTTTACACAGGAAACGAATTCGAATCAATTAGGGATGGATTCAAATCTATCCATTGGATGTGACTATATCTAACTAACCATATAAGTCACGGTATCTCAATAAATATCAAAGTCCAATAAATCAATTCCCATATGTCCAACAAGTCAATCAATTAGTGACAACTAGTTAACTAAGTGAACTAAGTTTGGTAGGTGGGGAAAGGCGCCTAGTCGACATGCAAGCATGCATTAACCATTCAAAGATTGTGCTAGCTAACTGATTCTGAACTAACTAAAAGTAACTGGGGGATAACTAAGACTAACTAGTACTAACTCCAACTAACTAAAGTAGGTTGGTGCTGAGACTCCTAGTGGCTCTTAAAATGTAGGGATTGGTCCAAGAGGTGCCCAAACTAATGCATGCACATTAAGTAAGTGGATGTTTTCCTCTTGCGGTGTTCCCCACACTATAGTGACTGGTACATGTGGCCCCATTAGGCCAAGTGGACCCAATTAATTAATTAAGGTTCCTAATTTAGGCTAAATAATCTAATAGACAGTATGGTCAAGGGAGGATAAATAATCCTAACATATGGAAGTAGAAACACATGTACATGTACAAATTGAAAACCAACTAGGGTTTCATGAACTACAAATTGCATGCTATAAATATGGTTGAGAAGTTATGACATGGAAGTAGGATTTTATGACCTCTTCAAGACTTATGAGATGGAACTAGAAACACATGTACATGTACAAATTGAAAACTTACTAGGGTTTCATGACCATATACCTAGGCTATGCGCATACATGAAACAAAATGAATAGTGAAAAATTAAAATACTTATGTGAACAATTTAATCCTATTGTCAATTGAAATCATAAGAAATTGAGTTCAGATTTGTATGTGTTTTGTAGCAAGTTTCAAGCACCAATATATGATATTCGATGGACCTATAATTTACCCTTTATGTCCAATCAATGCACCTTTATAGTAAGGAATAAGCATTTTAGCAAACCTCAGATTTTGTTTATAAAGCAACAGTAAATAAATGATTTAAAACGAGAATTTGTAGTTTCAGGTAAATATGGCAGGGGAAGGTTCTAGGGTAGTCTAGTATTGTGTACATGGTATGGTTAGAATGTTATGATCTTAGTATGGTATGGTATGGTATGGTATGATGTTATTGTATGGTATGTTATGGTATGTTAGTATTGTAGGGTATGGTATGGTATGTTAGTAAGGCATGATGTTAGTATCATATGGTATTGTAGGGTATGATATGGTATGGTATGGTATATTAGTATGGTATGGTGTTAGTATATTTAGGTTTAGATCATTATATTGGTTAGTATCATTTAATTAGAAACCAAAAGGACATATAAGTAGTCTATGAACATACATGAAAGAAAATGAATAGGTTGACACCATGACTCCTAGTGGCTCCTAAAATGTAGGGATTGGTCTAGGAGGCTTGCAAATTGATGCATGCACATGCAGTAAGTGGAAGTAATCCACTAGCAGTGTTCCCCACACTCTAGTGGCTGGTTCATGTCGCCCCATTGAGCCAAGTGGAACCAATTTTACTAGTGGACCCAATTAATTAATTAAGGTTCCTAAGTTAGGCTAAATAATATAATAAACAATATGTTCAAGGGAGGATTAATAATCCTAACACCCCTCCTGAATCCTAACTTGGACAACTATGGTCCCCGGTAAAAAGACCATAGGTCACCCAAATAAAATCTAAAAGATAGAATGTTGCTTAATACAACTGAGGAAATAGAGGAAAACCTCATGGGAAAACCCCTGCCTCAAAATAAGCAGAAATACAAATTTTGAAAAAACTTGTGAAAATTTTTGCTACTATTTGCAGCACTATGCAATGGTAGTATCTTGGTTCTTCTGTATAAGTGAACCCATGGATCCAAACAAATTGCTTATATCTAGAGGAATCTTTCTCTTTGGAAGAATAACTATGTACTCAACTGAATAAGGAATATAAGTAGCTACACAGTGAAAACTAGACCCATGTAGAGCAACTGAAATCAACTGATGAGAGAGAAAGCATTATTGAGAATTTGAACCATGTGAGGAACACCCAAGAACCTGATATATTTCAAAATTTAACAGAAATCCATGAGTGGAAAAATAATCCCCAAGTGTTAGGAGCAAGTGTCCAGGTGGATGCAGAATGTCTTCCTCTTTACTAGTTATGTGAGGGGATGAGCATGTGACTAAAGGTAGAGAAGCCCTTCGACAGTGGAAAGGAAATTCTTGAGCTCCATAATATGATATATATTTGTCAATAACCAATAATTCACAACATATGAAATCAGAAAACTCATAAGAGAGAACTAACATCGAATCCTCAACAACAAAATTGAACGAGACTTGCGGTGCTTGATTTGTCACACCAAAATTAATGAAACCAGTTACAAGCAATAATAAAAGCTCTTGAATCTTAAAAACTGAATCACATATTATCATATCAGTAAATAAATAATATCCAAAACTTTTCTCCACCGAGATGGTAGATGCACAATTTTCTTCTTCTTCAAAATTATGATTTTTGGTGCATGCAATCCTGTAGGAATATACTGGAAGCTCTAGATTAATGAGAGTGAATGGATCACTCTTATAATCTGATATTATTTCCAGAATATCAATTTTATTACTTATATTCCCACCAGAAACATCATTATATATAGAGAAATAAAATTCCTCTACTGTTTCTGAAACAGTCACCGTTACAAAATTTAAAGAATTACTGGAGATTTTTTGCAAAGAATAGGAGTGTTTTTCTTCACAAAGAGAGTTTTGAATGTCTTCTTCTAGATAAACCATGTGAGGAGGTGAGATATCACTGATATCATACAATTCAGGAGTAGCAGGAGAAGGATTCACTTCAAGTAGACTTTCTTCCATCGAATTGACTGTAGGGAAAAATATGCTTCTTCTTCATCTTCAACAATTTTATTTTATGTAGTAGAGGGCATGAAATCATCATGTTATGTTTTATCTAAACCTATCTAAACATATGTGATTTTAGAGTCATTTCCCATATGACTGCTAGGTTCTCCTAATAAAGGGAAGGTGATGAAGGATTCCCTAGAAGCAACCATGTGGTTGGATGCTCCATAATCTATCACATAAGCCTTCAACGGAGAGAGGATTTCATGCAAGAATATATCATATTCTTCAGTCTGCTATGAATCAGCTGACATTACTAATCTTTGTGTAAGGGAAATGTTGTCCTTTACAAATAGATATTTCATCTCGTTGAGGCTCTTCTTCATGCACGAGTCTTCTGGATGAAAACCCCTCATACAGTAGGGACACTTTTTATTTTTCTTCTTAGATATGGAGGCTCCTTCGAAAGTTTTATCATTTTGTTTAGGCTTTGAACCAGCTTCTTTTGGCTCCTTCTTCTTTGATTTCCACTTTGATTGAGCTTTGGAAGAGTCGGTAACTAGGAGATATTGATATTTGGAGGTCTTGATGAATCCCATTCGAATCAACTTGTCTTGCTCCTTGATTAAGGACTCAGAAAAAGAATCTAATGAAGGAAGTTTCCAATCAGGAAAGCTTTGCAGCTTGGAATGAAACATGGAAACAAATACAGCATAATCAGGTACTAGTTTACTGAGTATGGAAAGGACATTCTTCTCATCCTTCCACTCTATTCTGCACTATCTGCATTGAAGTACTAGAGACTTGAATTTAGTAAAGAATTGCTCAATAGTCTCGAAACTATTGGGATGTAAAGATACCAACTCATTCTCCAAAATGTGTCACCTGTTATAGCTGATTTTACCACACCAGGTGAATCACACTGGTATGGCCTTCCCCTATCCCTCTGTAGACTCCTTAGATCCCTTGGACCAGTGTTTGTCCTTTGATGTTTCTTGGACCATCCCTAAAAAGATGTGAAAATTGCTATACGTGACTTTTAAACCCCTTATCACGTATATACGTGAGTTTGACCCCTAAAACTGCGTACATCGGGATGTGTACAAAATCCAAATCCTTTTGGAGTTTTTATTGACATGGATCTGACTCACTTGNGACCTTTCATTACCCCATTGAAAAGCTATATAAGGAACCCTTTGGATACATTGAAGGCATAAGAGAATTGAGAGCAAAGAAACTATAGTCCATTGTTGCGGGAACTTGTGCTTGAGTCTGCATCCCTTTGTCCCTTGGAGCACTTTAGTGTTCTTCCCAAGCTTGCATTTTGCTTGTGAGCTTGCTATCAAAAGATGGAGGATTGAGGTGGTGGAGGCCCAAGTGGGGGATTCAGTTTCTCCGATTCACAGACGTGCCGATAGAGGTTGTATTCATTGTAATCTCTAAATTTATATTAATAGAAATATCTTTTCCTGTCCAATAATGTATGCTTGAATGAATATTTTATCCATGGATGATTTCAAATGCTCATATGTTGTTTATTATATATGCCAGAGTAGATCCAACACCAATATATATAGTATTCTTGTCTTGTTTACTTGTTGTTGAGGAAGTGATTCATCAATTCAAGATGAAGTTGGAAAGCTCAACGGAGATCTACTTCAATCGTCTCGAATAAGGTACGAGGTATGATCCTTTAGTGTTAGATATTTGATTTCTATTGCATTATGGAAAGGATTGATTTTTGGAGTTAAGCTGTCTGTTGTGGTACCCCAAGCCATGGGAATTTCTCTCCATAATAGAATTGGAGACTCCACTGGGGAGTTCCTAGTAGTTGTCCTTTGGGGGTTTCTATCGGCATTCAATGACTTTGAATTGATCTTTTTTCTTTGTTTCTGTGTTGGGTATGGGGGCGTGTTAGCCTGGTAGTGTCTGATTCGTGTGAAGATGGTCTCAGCTTATCTGTTTGCTTTTATTTTTATGCACTTTTCTTCTTGTATGCGAGTTTTTAACTCACAGTCACGTATATATGTGGGTTTCACTGCTATTTCCACATACACACGTAGGTTTATTGTGAACAGTCGTGTATGCCCTTAGTTTTCCATTCTAGAGGAAGATTGATTGTTTCTAGGTGAATTTTGGTTATTGCTGAGTCTCCTTTGACACTGCTAGAGTCTGTATACACCTTTATTTCTGACTAGAGACGTTTTTTCAGGGAAAAATTTCTTTTTTGAAAAATGTTCTTGTCATTGCATTTTTTTTTTGGGGGGGATTAGTGCATTAGATTTCTTTCAGCTTAGTACTTTTCTTGAGTGTTTCTTGATTATGCCTACAGAGTTTGGGGGTTGTAGAATCATTATTTTTCTTTAGTATCTCATTTTTATTTCAAAAAATCCAAAAATATTTGCTTATCCGTATGCATTGCATTGTGCATTTTGCATAGTACTTGCACTAGATTTGCTTTGAATTATTAGTCAGGATTTCATATAGGAAATCTTGCATTTATCATTTGAAGAAAATTGTGTATTTCACATAGTAGCATACCCTGTTTTTCATGGACACAATGCATTTGCATTGATTGTTAGGTGTGCATTTTGCTTCATATTGTGTCATAACACCATTAGTTGCACGACCATCTACCTCTTTTGAGTAATAAAGAAAATTAAAATCAATGCTTAAATAAAATGAACTACACTATTTTATTTGATAGGGTTCACCAACAAGATTAGGTTTTAGGGTCTTGGAATAGTTCATTGTGAGTAAATTCTCCAAGACCACTAAACAACAACATGTATGTGTCTGTCCAGGTGAGAGTGTGAAATTACTTGGTATAATTGGTGTTTCTTAGGATCCTCCTCTCAAAAGGGAGTTAAGCACGAGACAATGTGAGCAGTTATTGATTGGGATGACCCCTAGTCACAACTAAGTAGCACCAGAGATATTTCTAGGATTTTATTCGTATCTGGGGGCTCTTTCGAGAGTTTCAGGCTTTGCTACCCTGCCCATACGGTCAATCCCACCTGCGACTGTCCACCTGAGAATTGATTATATTGAGGTGAATTTAGTGGCCTTACTTAGGATATCGAGGGGTTACTCAGCAGGGGTTATTCTGTGGGTATCCCAGCCAGGTTAGGGTTGGACAGCACAGTCGCTTTACGCGTTGAAGATGAGGGCCACAATAATTGGTTATGTACCTCTACTTGTTGTGTATGGGAGTATTAAGCCTCTCCTAGGAGAGACATACTTGCTTCATTGGGGAGCTCATTTATCCTACCCTTGATTGCTTGTGTTTGGATTTAGATTTTATTGGTGTATGCTCTGTGCACGTTAGCTTTCCTAGGGTTTGTGTAGTTAGAGAGTCTTTTTACATTTTTTGAGTCATTGTGGATTCGGGTCCGGATCCTCGCTGTTCTCATCATTTAGCATGAATTCAACCTTTTACATATCCTCCTCCTTTGGGATAGAGAGATAGAAATTCTAGGTGGACTACTTCGCACATTGATTCACACATGATGGGAGAGCATGAAGAAGGTATTCCTGAACCACCCTCTCCCATTCAAGTGGAAGATGGGGAGTTTACTCCTAACTATGATCCTTCATCTGATTTGACTGAGTTAGGTCCTGTAAGTTCTGAGATAGGTACTTTTCATGATAGACCTACTTGCTCTAGTGTTGATCCCCCATTGACGCATCGCTGGTATGGAATGTTGGAAGATGCTGAGACTTATTTTGAACCCGTGAGCACTAGTTATGGTAGTTATGGTATGTTTGGTTTTCCCACACATGATTTGGCATTTCATGTCGAGTCTGAGTTCGAGCCTAACACTATGCCTGGGGGAACTCTCATTCCTTACCATGTGGAGAGGTTTGGGAGCACAAGTCACATTGCACCTTCCATCCCGACGGTGGAAGCTACATCACATATTCCTGCTAGGCCTAGGGTTAGTTATCCTTTTAGGATACCAGATCCAAGACGAGTGACTATAGGGAACAACATGTACATAATTTCACAGGTCCCTTCATCCTCTATCCCTAGTTCTTTGAATGTTCACCCTCCACGTCATTCACATGGTCCTTCCGGCCAAAATGTTTCTATGAGTCATGCCCGTACTGCTGCTTCTCGACCAGTTGTGTCTTAGGTTCAAGTACCGCTCGTTGTTTCAAGAGGTCGTGCTTATACTTCTAGAGGTCATGTTACTACTTTTGGAGCGTATATTCCTACTTTCAGAATGGATATTCCTACTTTCGAAGCGTATATTCCTACTTACGGAGTGTCTCATGTGACATCTCATGCGATGACTTATGGACCTTATTATGAGGTGCAGTATGGACAGGGTTCTTCACCTTATGAGTATGGGTATCAATAACTCACTTACTCTCCAAATTATGGCTTTGTAGCCTCGAATAGTCAAGGTACACCACATTATGGTGCTTCCATGCCACCCTACATAGGTCAAATGGGAGGAGGGAACTATGGTCAATTCCATGGTGGTTATGGTAATCAGACCTATGTGAATCAAAACTATCAGGGAGTGGTGCACCAACATGCTCATCCTAGGCTCCCTTTCCTTGCAACACTAAATCTTCCTGACTTGTTGAGATTGACGAAATATTTTGTATCTCATGACCTGGCTTGGTCAGTTGTCCCCACTAAGCTTCCCTCAGACATACCCAAATTCAAGGGAAAACCGGGAGATGATCTGAGTGAACATGTTACTACCTTTCACCTATGGTGCTCTTCAAATTCTTTACACCAAGAATCAATCTGTTTAACGCTGTTTCAACGCACCCTTACAGGGATTGCCGAAAATTGGTATATAGAGCTACCTAGGGGGGCATTCGCTTTGTTTGATGACCTAGCGATGACTTTTCTTAACCACTTCCAGCTACCAGTGGGTTACAATGTTGGTACGGAACTCTTGTTGACATTTTAGTAGGATAAAAACATGCATATCTTGGACCATATCCAAGAGTGGCGTAGACAGAAGAGGTTGATTAAAGCCTTTATACCACCATAATTCCTCCTCGAATGGTTCCTTAAGTCGTTATTGCCTTATATAGCGAAGGATGTTTGTACATTCGGAGTGCAAAATGAGGAACAAGCCATTTTTAGGGTGCAGGAACTGGATTTGATTTATGCTCAATCCAGTTTGTTATATGAGATCATCCCCAATGCTCCGTGTTCTAGTTTCGACCCCAAAGTTAAACCTGGACCACATGCCGATGGCATTGTTGGTTGTGCGAGTGCTAAACCTGCGAATTCGGTTGTGAAATAGGTCAGTCAATTGTTAATCAACCAATATGCTTCAGGAAAATCCACATCTTTGTATCAACCCACCTAAACGATGAGTGTTCTTTCGGTGCAATCGTCAGACCAGAAGGGTAACCAGCAAACTGAAAGGAATAAAAATAAGGGTAAGAACAATCGTAAGGGTGGGCATAGGACTGAAAATGCTAATACTAATGACAAGAATTCCTGTAATGCTGGGGGGACAAGGAATATAAAAGTAAGGTTAAGTTTCCTTGCAAGTTGTGTAAGGACGATCACCTCACTTACTTATGCCCTCGTATCGATGAAGCCTCAAGATTATTAGCATAGGGCCCAGCTGTGCTGACTAACCCTTTGCCTCACAATCAAAACATGAACTCGAGGACCCATGATCAGTCTGGTGGTGGTCAAGATCCATCGGAAGGTAGTGGTCATGGTTTCATTAACATGGTGCATGATACGAAGGTTGTGAACCATGCGAAGGACTATGGTTCATCACAACCCAACCCAAGAAAGGAACCTGATCCACCAGGGCTCCTTTGAGTATTGAAAAACCTATGGATAAACCTAAATTTGCACCTCACATTCCTAAGGGAGTCCTTAAGCATTCAGGGCACAATCCTAATTCCTGAGCCACCCAGAACTATTCTATTATTGAGGATTTGGGCCACACTCCTTGTGCGATGTCTGCATTAGAAGTACTTTAGGGTTTTCCTTTGCAAAGGAAGGCTTTGCTTTCTACCCTTGGTGTGAATTATGATAATTCTTTCTCCGTGATTAAATTCAAAACCGTAGGACTTCAGCCTCACTTGCCTTACTATGTGTCTTTTTTTATTCATGTAGAATGTCTTAACATGACCGTTAAGCGCATTATGATTGATAAAGGCGCTGCTACTTCTGTGATGTCTTTATCATGTTGGAAAGGTTTAGGTTCCCCTGAGTTGTCTAAATCTACTACCATGTTAACTATGTTTGATGGGAGATCGTTTAGGCCGCACGGGATCCTTCTTTCCCTTAAATTCCATTTGGGAGGGAAGACCATTGCAATAGAGGTCGAGGTGGTTGATGAACCCCTTGACTACAATCTCTTGCTGGGTAGGAATTCAATGTACAGTATGCAAGCCATAGCTTCTTCACTATTTCGCGTTGTATGCTTTCCATTTAATGGGAAGATAGTTACGATTGATCAAATATCATTCAAGAATCCATCGATTACTGCATATTTGGGAGCTTCAATCCCTATTGTAGAGCACTCTTAGCCAAAAACTGGGAGTGTGGGTGTGGGCATGTATCCATCCCTTATCGAACGCTTTGGTTGTCCTGTACCTGTCCTTATGATAGGGTCTAGTTTCGGTGAGGCTTCGACATCTGTGAGATTGATGTATTTTTGCACGAGCCATATGAAAGATCCTTGGATTATTCCTACACCGAATACTTCAAGTGAGCCCATCATGACAGACCTGCCGTTGCCTGCAACTATGGTAGCTTATCAAGCTAATGTTGGGTGTGTTGCAAAGCCTAGTCCATCCTCTTCGCGGATGGAGGAGGAGGACCCATATGTGCTGCATGCATGGGAAGTTCAGTCTTCTCATGCGTATGAATGCCTTGATAGTGTTTTTCTTTCAGATGAAGCAATTATTGAGGCCATGTTAGGGGTTGAGCCACCTTGGAAAGAGTTGCATCATAGATCTTATTTTCTTCCCGAGCTTGACCGCTTGGAGCATGAGGACTTTAGGGAGGTTCTTAGTGAGAGAATTGGTAGTCCCATGGTTCCATTAAGCTCTCCTGGTCTGATGGATGATGAGAACATGGCGAATATATCTCCTACCATTCCTATCAATATCTCTTGCGATCCTGGAAGGATAGAGAATGTCTATATTGGGGCAGAATGTTCCCATGTTGAGATTCAAGAATACACTAAGCTGTTTAAAGAATTTTGTGATATATTTGCTTGGTCTTATGATTAAATGCCAAGTATCGACCCTCGCATTGTTGAACATGATATTAAGACTTATCCCAATGTTAATCCTGTTCGACAACGCTTGCATGCAGTGAATCCTAGGAAAGCACCCACGATTAAGGCAAAGATAGAGAAACTGTTGAAAGTTGGTTTTATCTATCCTATTCCCTTGACGAAGTGGGTTTAAAACCTCATTCTGCTTGGTAAGAAGCAAGGAGCGATCTGCATATGTACTGATTTTTGTGATCTGAATCATGCCTGTCCGAAGGACAATTTCCCCACACCATTTATTGATCAGATTTTGGATGAGTGTGCAGGTAGCAAGGTTTTTTCCTTTATGGACAGATTTTCTAGATACAATCAGATACAAATTAAACCCGAGGACCAACATAAGACCACATTTATTTGTCCTTGGGGAACTTTTTCATATTGAAAAATTCCTTTTGGCCTTCAGAACACTGGAGCTACTTTTCAGTGAGCTATGACCTTGATCTTCCATGATCTCAAATCAATTATTGATGTGTTTTTGGATGACCTTGCTGCTCATTCTCATATGAGAATGCGTCATTCCTATCATTTGAGATTAGTATTCGAAAGGTGTCGCCATTATTTGGTTAGGTTAAATCCTCACAAGTGCATCTTTTGTGTGAAGTCTAGTCACTTATTAGGATTCATTATTTCCAAAGAGGGTATAAGAGTCAACCCTTTGAAGGTGGAGGAAATACTTCAATTGTATCCCCCGAAAAACATTAGACATCTTCAATGTTTGCAAGGCATGGAAAACTTCTTATAGAGATTCGTTGTCAATTTTTCCAATTTGACTAGAGGATTTATGCATCTTTTGAAGAAGGAAACCACCTTTTGTTGGGATGAGCGAGCCCATGAATCCTTTGATGCACTCAAGTGAGCCCTAGCATCGGCCCCGGTGGTTAGTCCCCCAGACTATAGCCGTGATTTTCTACTTTATGTGGCCACGTCCATGGAGATGATTGGTATGGTTTTGGTTCAAGAGGATGAGGAGAACCAAGAGCATGTCATATACTATCTGAGCCAAAATCTTATTGACGTGAAGATTCATTATTCCCATGTTGAGAAGCTTGCCTTAGCTACCATACATGTGGTTCAACGGTTGAGACATTATATTCTCCCTTGCCAGACCTTGGTTGTAGCCCATGTCAATCTATTTCAATTCATCCTCACTCGAAGGATGATTGGGGGAAAGTATAATAAATGGATTGTCATTTTGCAATAATTTGATCTCGAGTTTGTTTCGGCAAAATCGAAGAAATCGTTAATTTTGCGGAGCTTATATCGGATTTCCCAAGCAAAGCTGAGGAGTTGGTTTGTGAAGATACTTTCATCAATGAGCACATATTCTTAATATCAAATTTATACCCATAGTATGGGGATATTATTATATATTTACAAACATTAAAGGTCCCCACTCACTTCTCATGGGATGAACGACGACGATTACGTCACGTATCCAAGAATTACCTCATAGTGGATAACACTTTGTACCACCGTGGGGTAGATTCCATTTTAAGCCGTTGTTTAACTCACGAGGAGGTTTAGCTTGTGCTGAATGATTTCCACGGAGGGGCGTGTGGTGGTCATTTATCTAGGATTTCTATAGCCCAAAAAATATTAAGAGTGGGTTATTTCTAGCCATCGATATTTAAAGATTGTGTAGGTGCGGACAAGAAGTGCCACCCTTGCTAGGTGTTTGCATGAAATATGCGCTCGTGACCTACCCCATTACATCTCATCATCACTGCTGGTCCCTTCACTAAGTGGGGGATTGATTTTATGGATTGCAACCCAGCTTCAGCTGGGGGGCATCATCATATCATAGTGGCTGTTGACTACTTCATGAAATGGGCTGAGGCTATGCCTACAGTTAAATCCAACAGTGAGATAGCCACACACTTCGTATTCAACCAGATTATTACTCGGTTCAGTATTCCGAAAGAGCTTGTCACTGACCATGGTTCGCACTTTCAAAATCGTATGATGGAAGAGTTGGCATCAATGTTAGGGTATAAGCAAGAGAATTCCTCCTCTTACTACCCTCAAGTGAATGGACAGGTAGAAGCAATGAACAAATCACTCAAATCCATTCACCAACGAACCATTGCACAAAGCAAGATGAATTAGCACATCATGTTATATCCTGCTTTGTGGGCTTATAGAACCGCTATTAAGACTGCCACGGGTTTTTCTCCATATCAGCTTGTACATGGAGTGGAGTTGGTATTACCAGTTGAGTGTGAGATTTCTTCATTGAAGCTAGCCACAAAGCTCTTACCAGACACTTCCCCATTGGAGGAGCATTTGGTCCACCTAGAGCAACTTGATGAGCAGTGCCAAGATGCCTTGGTGGCTCTAGAAGTGAATAAGAATCGCATTAAGGTCCAGTATGATAAGTCTGTCCATACAAGGAGGTTTAGTGAGGGAGACTTGGTCCTTTTGTGGGATCAACTAAAATAACTCTTGGGGGTAGGAAAGTTTAACCCCATGTGGCATGGTCCTTACGTCATTAAACATGTGTTAGAGAAGGGCACTTATGAGTTAGTGGATTATGAGGGAATGGCCTTGGTGGAGCCTAGAAATGGGATCTATCTCAAAAAGTACTATGCATGATTTTCAGCCAAGGCTGGTTATTGTATATTATTGTACAATTTTGCATAGGTAGGTATTTTTCTTATGGTGATCGGGTTTGTGATTAGTTCCCATTTCTTTTGGTAGATGTCAATGGAATCTTCCAGCTTCATAGGATTCGCGGATGGTGCGAGCCATCACACTCAACACTCAACCTATGCTGCTTGGGTGATTTATACTCCTATGGGTCAGGTATTGTCTTCAGGAGGCGTATGTTTATGGCCATCTTCAAATAATGTTGCTGAGTATAGTGTTGTTATTGAAATTCTACGAGATGCCATTTCACATGGTGTTCTCTCTCTTGAGGTATGACTTGATTTGGAGTTAGTAGTGTCACCACTTAATGGTTTTTACCATGTTAGATATCTGACATTATTAAGAAGATTCTTACGTGTGAGATTATTAGAACGACAATTTGACAATATAACATACATACATGTTCCAAGAATTAATAATCAAGTTGTTGAATCATATGCTAACTATGTGTTAGATTGGCATTTGTTTCATACACAATAAGCTCATCACAAACATAAAATTTTTACACATGTAAATAAAGAA
>LPNX011210979.1:2975-53387 GCA_001517045.1 Pseudotsuga menziesii | reverse complement strand
TTAATTAATTAAGGTTCTTAAGCTAGGCTAAATAATCTAATAGACAATATGGTCAAGGGAGGATTAATAATCCTAACATATGGAAGTAGAAACACATGTAGATGTACAAACTGAAAACCAACTAGGGTTTCATGAACTAGAAATTGCATGCTATCACTAGGGTTGAGAAGTTATGAGATGGAAATAGGATTTTATGACCTCTTCAAAACTTATGAGATGGAACTAGAAACACATGTACATGTCCAAATTCAAAACCTACTAGGGTTTCATGAACTACAAATTTCATGCTATAACTAGGGTTGAGAAGTTATGAGATGGAACTAGGGTTTCATGACCATATACCTGGGCTATGGACATACATGAAACAAAATGAATAGGGAAAAATTAAGATACTTATGTGAACAATTTAATCCCATTTTCAATTTAAATCAGAAGAAATTGAGTTCAAATTTGTATGTGTTTTCTAGCAAGCTTCAAGCACCAATGTATGATATTCGATGGACTTATGATTTACCCTTTATGTCCAATCAATGCACCTTCATAGTAAGCAATAAGCATTTTAACAAACTTCAGATTTTGTTTATAAAGCAACAATAAATAAACGATTTAAACTCAGAATTTGTAGTTTGAGGTAAATATGGTAGTGGAAGGTTCTACATAGTCTAGGATGGTGTACATGGTATGGTTATGATGTTAGTATGGTATGGTATGGTATGATGTTATGGTATGGTATGTTATGGTATGTTAGTATTGTAGGGTATGGTATGGTATGTTAGTATGGTATGATGTTAGTATCATAGGGTATTGTAGGGTATGATATGGTATGTTATATTAGTATGGTATGGTGTGTTAGTATTGTAGGTTATGGTATTGTATATTAGTATGGTACGGTATGCAAGTATTGTAGGGGATGGTATATTAGTATGGTATGCTATGTTAGTATGGTATGATGCTAGTATATTTAGGTTTAGATAATTATATTGGTTAGTATCATTTAAGTAGAAACCAAAAGGACATATAAGTAGGCTATGCACATACATGAAACAAAATGAATAGGATGGTGCCAGGACTCCCAGTGGCTCCTAAAATGTAGGAATTGGTCTAGGAGGCACCCAAACTGATGCATGCACATGTGTAAGTGGAAGTTATCCTCTAGTAGTGTTCCCCACACTCTAGTGACTGGTACATGTGGTCCCATTAGGACAAGTGGAACCAATTATTCTAGTGGACCAAATTAATTAATTAAGGTTCCTAAGTTAGGCTAAATAATCTAATAAACAATATGCTCAAGGGAGGATTAATAATCCTAACACCCCTCCTGAATCCTAAATTGGACAACTATGGGCCTTGATAAAAATACCATAGGTCACCCAAATACAATCTAAAAGACAGAATGTTTCTTAATACAACCAAGGAAATAGGGGAAAACCTCATGGGAAAACCCCCGCCTCAAAATAAGCAGAAATACCAATTTTGGAAAAACTTGTCAAACTTTTTGCTGCTATTTGCAGCGCTATGCAATAGTAGTATATCGGTACTTCTATAAAAGTGAACCCATGAATCCAAAAAAATTTGTTATTTCTAGAGGAATCTTCCTCTTTGGAATAATAACAATGTACTCAACTCAATCAAAAATATAAATAGCTATATGGTGAAACATGGACCCATGTAGAGGAACTGAAATCAACTGATGAGAGAGAAAACGTTATTGAGAATTTGAAACCTGTGAGGAACACCCAAGAACATGATATATTTCAAACTTGAACAGAAAACCATGAGTGGAAAAATAATCCCTAAGTGTTAGGAGCAAGTGTCCAGGCGGATGCAGAATGTCTTCCTCTTTACTAGTTTTGTGAGGGGATGAGCATGTGACCAAACGTAGAGAAGCCCTAGGACCGTGGAGAGAAAATTATTGAGCTCCATAATATAATATATATTCATCAATAACCAACAATTCACAAAATATTATATCAAACAACTCATAAGAGAGAACTAACATCGAATCCTCAACAACAAAATTGAAGGAGACTTACGGTGCTTGATTTGTCACACCAAAATTGATGAAACCAATTACAAGCAATACTAAAAGCTCTTGAATATTAAAACCTGAATCACATATTATAATATCAGTAATTAAATCATATCCAAATATATCCATATCATATCGAAAAATTTCCTCCACCCAGATGGTAGATGCACAATTTTCTCCTTCTTCAAAATTATGATTTTTGGTGCATGCAATCCTGCAAGAATTTACTGGAAGCTCTAGATTAATGAGAGTGAATGGATAACTCTTATAATATGATATTATTTCCATAATATCAATTTTGTTAATCATATTCACACCAGAAACATCATTATATATAGAGAAATAAAATTCCTCTATCGTTTCTGAAACAGTCACCAGTACAAAATTTAAAGAATTAGTGGAGATTTTTTGCAAATAGTAGGAGTGTTTTTCTTCACAAAGAGAGTTTTGAATGTCTTCTTCTGGATCAACCATGTGAGGAGGTGAGATATCAGGGATCTCATACACTTCTAGAGTAGCAAGAGAAGGATTCACTTCAAGGAGACTTTGTTCCATCGAATTGACTGTAGGGAAAAATATGCTTCTTCTTCATCTTCAACAATTTTCTTTTCTGTAGGAGAGGGCATGAAATCATAATTTTAGATTTTATCTGAACCTCTCTCAACATATGGTATTTTAGAGTCATTTTTCATATGACTTCTAGGTCTTCTTGATAGAGGGAAGGTGATTATGGATTCCCTGGAAGCAACCATGTGGTTGGTTCCTCCAGAATATATCACATAAGCGTTTGACGGAGAGAGGCTTTCATGCAAGAATATCTCATATTATTCAGTATACTATGAATCATATAACATTACTAAACTTTGTGGAAGGGAAATATTGTCCTTTACACATAGATATTTCATCTAGTCGACGGTCTTCTTCATGCACGAGTCTTCTGGATGAAAACCCCTTATACAGTAGGGACACTTTTTCTTTTTTTTCTTAGAGCCAGAGGCTCCTTTTGAAGTTTTCTCATTTTGTTTAGGCTTCAAACCAACGTTTTTTTGCTCCTTATTCTTTGATTGCCTCTTTACTTGAGCTTTGGAAGAGTCAGTAACTAGGAGATCTTGATCTTTGGAGGTCTTGATGAATCCCATTTGAATCAACTTGTCTTGATCCTTGATTAAGGACTCGAAAAAATAATCTAATGAAGGAAGTTTCCAATCAGGAAAACTTTCCAGCTTGGAATGAAATATGGAAACAAATACAAAATAATCAGGTCCTAGTTTGCTGAGTATGGAAAGGACATTCTTCTCACCCTTCAACTCTATTCTACATTGTTTGCATTGAAGTACTAGAGACTTCAATTTAGTAAAGAATCGCTCAATAGTATTGAAACTATTGGGATGTAAAGATACCAACTCATTCTCCAAATTGTGTCCCCGAAGCTCATCTTGTTTGTTAAAAGGATATCAAGATTCTCCTAGGATTCTTTGGGAGTCCTCAAGCCTTCTAGGTGGAAGAGGAGATCTCTGGATATATAAGTACATAAGTACCTGGATGATTCATCACAATGGCTCAGAAACTTGTTCCTTTCAACATGATGATGAGGCTCAGGTTCCCATCCATGTATGACCTTGTGTTAGCCATGCTTGTGCAAGGCTTGTTGGACATCAATCCTTCAACCAATATAATTGGAAGTTGTGAGGATCCGTGGTTCAGGATTTTGAGAACTCATAATTGCTCCGGATGAAAGACTACAAAAAATTCACACAAGGTACGTAACACCTATATAATTTCATTGTACAACACACTAATTTTTTTTAACTATTAGAATCATTATTTTCCTCTCGACATGAACATGTTTTCAGGGTCCTTCATTCCATTTCCACTACTCTGAATAAATCCAGAGCTAGCAAATCATCATAGGGAACTTCTGTGGAAACCTAATGTTCCCATGTTGAGATTCAAGAATACACTAAGCTGTTTAAAGAATTTTGTGATATATTTGCTTGGTCTTATGATGAAATGCCAAGTATCAACCCTCGCATTGTTGAACATGATATTAAGACTTATGCCAATGTTAATCCTGTTCGACAACGCTTGCATGCAGTGAATCCTAGGAAAGCACCCACGATTAAGGCAGAGATAGAGAAACTGTTGAAAGTTGGCTTTATCTATCCTGTTCCCTTGACGAAGTGGGTTTAAAACCTCATTCTGCTTGGTAAGAAGCAAGGAGCGATCTGCATATGTACTGATTTTTGTGATCTGAATCGTGCCTGTCCGAAGGACAATTTCCCCACACCATTTATTGATCAGATTTTGGATGAGTGTGCAGGTAGCAAGGTTTTTTCCTTTATGGATAGATTTTCCAGATACAATCAAATACAAATTAAACCCAAGGACCAACATAAGACCACATTTATTTGTCCTTGGGGAACTTTTGCATATCGAAAAATGCCTTTTGGCCTTCAGAACACCGGAGCTACTTTTCAGTGAGCTATGACCTTGATCTTCCATGATCTCAAATCGATTATTGATGTGTTTTTGGATGACCTTGCTGCTCATTCTCGTATGAGAATGCGTCATTCCTATCATTTGAGATTAGTATTCGAAAGGTGTCGCCATTATTTGGTTAGTTTAAATCCTCACAAGTGCATCTTTTGTGTGAATTCTAGTCACTTATTAGGATTCATTGTTTCCAAAGAGGGTATAAGAGCCAACCCTTTGAAGGTGGAGGAAATACTTCAATTGTATCCCCCGAAAAACATTAGACATCTTCAATGTTTGCAAGGCATGGAAAACTTCTTATAGAGATTCGTTCTCAATTTTTCCAATTTGACTAGAGGATTTATGCATATTTTGAAGAAGGAAACCACCTTTTGTTGGGATGAGCGAGCCCAGGAGTCCTTTGATGCACTCAAGTGAGCCCTAGAATCGGCCCCGGTGGTTAGTCCCCCAGACTATAGCCGTGATTTTCTACTTTATGTGGCCACGTCCATGGAGACGATTGGTATGGTTTTGGTTCAAGAGGATGAGGAGAACCAAGAGCATGTCATATACTATCTGAGCCAAAATCTTATTGACGTGAAGATTCATTATTCCCATGTTGAGAAGCTTGCCTTAGCTACCATACATGTGGTTCAACGGTTGAGACATTATATTCTCCCTTGCCAGACCTTGGTTGTAGCCCATGTCAATCTATTTCAATTCATCCTCACTCGAAGGATGATTGGGGGAAAGTATAATAAATGGATTGTCATTTTGCAATAATTTGATCTCGAGTTTGTTTCGGCAAAATCGAAGAAATCGTTAATTTTTGCGGAGCTTATATCGGATTTCCCAAGCAAAGCTGAGGAGTTGGTTTGTGAAGATACTTTCATCAATGAGCACATATTCTTAATATCAAATTTATACCCATAGTATGGGGATATTATTATATATTTACAAACATTAAAGGTCCCCACTCACTTCTCATGGGATGAACGACGACGATTACGTCACGTATCCAAGAATTACCTCATAGTGGATAACACTTTGTACCGCCGTGGGGTAGATTCCATTTTAAGCCGTTGTTTAACTCACGAGGAGGTTGAGCTTGTGCTGAATGATTGCCATGGAGGGGCGTGTGGTGGTCATTTATCTAGGATTTCTATAGCCCAAAAAATCTTAAGAGTGGGTTATTTCTAGCCGTCGATATTTAAAGATTGTGTAGGTGCAGACAAGAAGTGCCACCCTTGCTAGGTGTTTGCACGGAAAATGCACTCGTGACCTACCCCATTACATCTCATCATCACTGCTGGTCCCTTCACTAAGTGGGGGATTGATTTTATGGATTGCAACCCAGCTTCAGCTGGGGGGCATCATCATATCATAGTGGTTGTTGACTACTTCACGAAATGGGCTGAGGCTATGCCTACAGTTAAATCCAACAGTGAGATAGCCACACACTTCGTATTCAACCAGATTATTACTCGGTTCAGTATTCCGAAAGATCTTGTCACTGACCATGGCTCGCACTTTCAAAATCGTATGATGGAAGAGTTGGCATCAAAGTTAGGGTATAAGCAAGAGAATTCCTCCTCTTACTACCCTCAAGTGAATGGACAGGTAGAAGCAATGAAGAAATCACTCAAATCCATTCTCCAACGAACCATTGCACAAAGCAAGATGAATTAGCACATCATGTTATATCCTACATTGTGGGCTTATAGAACCGCTATTAAGACTGCCACAGGTTTTTCTCCATATCAGCTTGTACATGGAGTGGAGTTGGTATTACCAGTTGAGTGTGAGATTTCTTCATTGAAGCTAGCCACAAAGCTCTTACCAGACACTTCCCCATTGGAGGAGCATTTGGTCCACCTAGAGCAACTTGATGAGCAGTGCCAAGATGCCTTGGTGGCTCTAGAAGTGAATAAGAATCGCATTAAGGTCCAGTATGATAAGTCTGTCCATACAAGGAGGTTTAGTGAGGGAGACTTGGTCCTTTTGTGGGATCAACTAAAAGAACTCTTGGGGGTAGGAAAGTTTAATCCCATGTGGCATGGTCCTTACGTCATTAAACATGTGTTAGAGAAGGGCACTTATGAGTTAGTGGATTATGAGGGAATGGCCTTGGTGGAGCCTAGAAATGGGATCTATCTCAAAAAGTAATATGCATGATTTTCAGCCAAGGCTGGTTATTGTATATTATTGTACAATTTTGCATAGGTAGGTATTTTTCTTATGGTGATCGGGTTTGTGATTAGTTCCTATTTCTTTTGGTAGATGTCAATGGAATCTTCCAGCTTCATAGGATTCGCGGATGGTGCGAGCCATCACACTCAACACTCAACCTATGCTTCTTGGGTGATTTATACTCCTATGGGTCAGGTATTGTCTTCAGGAGGCGTATGTTTACGACCATATTCAAATAATGTTGCTGAGTATAGTGCTGTTATTGAACTTCTACAAGATGCCATTTCACATGGTGTTCTCTCTCTTGAGGTACGACTTGATTTGGAGTTAGTAGTGTCACCACTTAATGGTTTGTACCATGTTAGATATCTGACATTATTAAGAAGATTCTTACGTGTGAGATTATTAGAACGACAATTTGACAATATAACATACATACATGTTCCAAGAATTAATAATTAAGTTGTTGAATCATATGCTAACTATGTGTTAAATTGGCATTTGTTTCATACACAATAAGCTCATCACAAACATAAAATTTTTACACATGTAAATAAAGAAATCGATCATCATAAAAGTTTTTATAAACATCCAAAATGTGGTAATACATAGTGTCATAATACAAAAATGGGGCTCTCGAGCCACCAAAATATAAATACACGGTAGTACAAAATGTATCACTCCCATGTATCTAAGCCTGTGGAGGAGGAGGGGGGTTGTGATCATGGAATGTCACTACGGCTCTAGCTAGCCGTCAAAATAGACACACCCATGCTCATGGTACAGCCACCACCTAGCGCTGCATGGCCTCAGGCAAGTCCTCAACTTGCGCCATGGGTACTCTGTGTGTCGGTTTCACGAAGTTCGTATGAATTCTTTGGATCGTCCACTCCGCATCCACACCCATGTTATTGTCTCCTCTTCCCCTCCGTCTATGATGAGGGAAGCCTTCAGGTCACCGTGGTCCCACATCTGCATGCATATGGTAGATGTCACTATGTATATTCACCCAAAAACATGTCTTTTGGTTCCACATAATCAGAAAACACAAAAAAAATTAAATAACTCAAACATTTTATAAAGAGGGTCGAGATTCATTGCCAATGTCACTGTATGCCGATCTTGGTGGTAGCGGCATGTCTGGGTCTCCCTAGAAATATATCCCTGCATAGGGGTAGTCATCGATGGAAACTATCTTTCATCGCTACCATGGAAAGAAATCAATTGGATAGGGGTTGGACACCCTACCTCCACCCAGTCTGTGTATGGAATTCACTCAATGCCGTTGGGATAGATCTCAAACCCCGTGTAGAGGAACGTCAACTCTAGGGCTCAATCTTGGAACACGCTCAAATAAAAACGTGCTCAGTATACTGTTGAAATCGAAGTTTCGCACTCTACCCATCTTGCACCCACTGAGCTGGTGTTTCATGTTTCCCAGTAGCGCAGTGCTCCAATCGTACATAGTGGGTCTCATGCACTCCACTGCATAGAACATCAGAGGCCGCGAGGCTTGGTGGAGTGAAGCTAAACCTGCTATCTTGCCCAGCGTCAGTGGGATGGCTTTTAGGCCTAGTACCTATATGGATTTAGTTGGGATCTTACTCCCCACCTTCTCTGTGTCTAGATAGTAGTACACCACAATGTACTCATCTATAGTCAGGCCACCTCTGGGCCCATGAGAATGTAGGTTCACCACTCCCCCCCAGTCAGGAAAGTCCAGTAATAAAGCATATGTCCTTCACTTCTATGGTGAGGGACATCCCGTCTATTTGGAACAACTCTAAGTATGGATCCCAGTAGTCCACCAACATCTGCAACAGTCTCGGTTTGGCTCTTAAGCCACCGAGACACCAAAATTTTGTAAAGCTCGCATGCACGTAACGCTTGTTGAGCCATTATATCTACCCTTACTGCCTCTTCTACATCACCATGTTCATGTTCTCTCCATTCTAGGACCATCCTGCACATAAAATTTGAGTTTTATCCTTTAGAACACTTAAAATTCATTGAGCATAGCCGTGTACGTGACTGTTTGCTAAACAACAGCATATGTACATGACTTTGAGGGAGTTTTCCACGTATATCTAGCCCTATACGTGGAAAAACCCTCGATTTTTGCGTGGGCCATGGCGCGCACCTTATACTGGCCTAGAATCCTAATTACACCATGGAATTTGACAAAATTTGCATCAAAATGAAAGAATAGAGCATGGGTAAGTACCTAGAAAAAACGGTAGTGGATTCCGTCGGCTGGATCTCTTGGAATTCGCTGTTGAAGTTCTGAGCTCAAATGGGTAAAAATTTCAAATGTTTTATTATGTTTTGTATTTTTTACTATTTATAGAAATTTTTCAAATTTTTTCAAATTTTTACCCCCTTTTCTATAGTTTGGACCATTTCTAATCCTTTTGGACCATTTTTGGACTAATTTATGATGTACCCTAGTTAGCTCCTTATTTGCATTTGGTACCCATGCCGACATTTTGTCCCTTAGGGTGTGGGAGTCTGTTGTATAGTATTGCCTTAACATTTCACAAGAGGCTCATACTCCTCTTGATCTTTTGCTGGCCTATTTCCATCAGGACTCCCTTATGTCAAGTTGTAATTGCATTATCATGAGCTTTTCCTACCTTATTGAGCCTCATGCCAGCTTCCCTGACATTGAGTTTCAGCCATATAGCCCGAGCTTGTCTCATGTCTAGCCATGCAGAGCCATTTTATATATCCTTTGTAGCTTGATTCCCTATTTTTACCAGGAGGGGACTTTCCCTCGAGTGTCGCTATCCTACACATGTATCCTTGCATTGAGCATAGGTATGTTCCACTGCTTGGAACTAGTTTGTTTTCCCATTATGACACTTGTCTCCTCCTAGTCTGTAACTATAAAGTAGTTTTATTCTTTTTCAAGCTTTTTAAATATTTGAAAAAGTCCAAAAAAATTAAAAAACCAAAAAGATGGACAAGAAAAGATGTTATCTTTTGGTAGATATCGAGTCATGTCACCTTCAAACAGATCATTGTATATCACATCCATTGGTTGGGTTTATAGTTTGACTTTAGGAGCTGTACTTGTTTATCTGAGTTTATCTCCACCGACTGGTTAAGCTTCTAGTTCCCATGGAGCCTCTGTCGATGCCTCTTGTGTAGTAGAGATGTCCCAGTTTTGTATATCGAGTCTATGCTGCCTTTATTTAGTTACCACTCGTTGTTATGCTCTTGTTTGAAGGAAGTTGAAACCTGAGTCGACCATTCCTCAGTTATCTTGAATTTGCATACCGGCCATTCCTGGTACAGTTACTAGTCCGTGCACCTTATGATCAAGTCCTTCCACATTATACAGCTTCACTGAGTACCTCGTGTTGGATGATGGGGGATTCCTTAATGCCCTCGTTCTAGTGGATTTCATCCCATTGACTTCAGATCATTTATTCTGGGATTGGAATCTAGAGTCATTTTTGAGTGCCTTGAGACTTGCAGTCATCAGTGGCAGGTTCTCTCGCCATCGACAGTTTTTTGGAATACATCAATGTCCCCTAATCGATGGGTCCTCTCAAGTGTTTGACCTCAACACATTTATTCACACTTGTTAGTTTACACTCTAGTACCTTGATTCCCATTATCATTATCGGTGGGTGATCTCGCATCTGTTAATGGTATACATCAATGACCGATAATCAGACGATGGACTACTATATTTGACCTCGACCCCTCTATTCACATAGTAGGACTTGTGCTCATAGCAGTTTGTGTAGAATACATTCTAGATTGGTGGCATATCTTATACGCTACCTCCTTGATCGTGCCAGTGTTCATGAGATTTCAGCTCTCGTGACTTGATTCCAATATGTGTCAGACAATTCCATCTATTATGGAAATCTTGATCCATTGTATATCTTCAGCCATTATGGAGATCATGATCCTTTGTATATATTCATCATGGATATTCTAATTTATGTATATTGTATGTGGCGATGACCACTTATGTCATGTTTTGTATCATGCCTATTCATGGCCATTGTACTCTTATGTATCTGGGACTGCTATATGTATTTGCAGTTATGTGCAGAGTTGTATCATTGTACTATGCTAATTGGGTGGCTGGTCTTCCATTTTGGATTCTTCATCACTCCACTTCTGGGATGGACTTATAATGTATTTCGGCCATCGTATTACCCCTCTAACCTCACACATTAGGGGGCATCTATTATAGCTGATTTTACCACACCAAGTGAATCACACTTGTATGGCCTTCCCCTATCCCTCTGTAGACTCCTTAGACACCTTGGACCATTTTTTGTCCTTTGATGTTTCCTGGACCATCCCTAAAAACATGTGAAAATTTCTATACACGACTTTTAAACCCCTTATAGCGTATATACGCGGTTTTGACCCCTAAAACCGTGTACATCGGGATGTGTACAAAATCCAAATCCTTTTGGAGTTTTCCTTGACATGGATCTGAATCACTTGTCTCCTGGCCTTCCATATGCCTTGAGATTGCTCAGATTCGTCCTTTCATTACCCCATTTAAAATCTATATAAGGAACCCTTTGGATACATTGAAGGCATAAGAGAATTGAGAGCAAAGAAACTATAGTCCATTGTTGCTAGAACTTGTGCTTGAGTCTGCATCCCTTTGTCCCTTGTAGCACTTTGGTGTTCTTTCCAAGCTTTCCTTTTGCTTGTGAGCTTGCTATCAAGAGATGGAGGATTGAGGTGGTGGAGGCCCAAGTGGGGGGATTCAGTTTCTTCAATTCGTAGACGTGCCAACAGAGGTTGTATTCATTGTAATCTCTGATTTTATATTAATAGAAATATCCTCTCCCATCCAATAATGTATGTTTGAATGAATATTTTTTCTATGGATGATTTCAAATGCTTATACGTTGTTGATTATATATTCTAGAGTAGATCTAACACCAATATATATAGTATGCTTGTCTTGTTTACTTGTTGTTGAGGAAGTGATTCATCAATTCATTCTGAAGTTGGAAATCTCAATGGGGATCTACTTCAACCATCCGGAATAAGGTACGAGGTCTGATCCTTTAGTGTTAGATATTTGATTTCTCTTGCATATTGGAAAGGATTGATTTATGGAGTCAAGCTTCCTATTGTGCTACCCCAAGCCATAGGAATTTATCTCTGTAACATCGTCGAAGCTCATCTTGTTTGTTAAACAAGCTATCAATATTCTCCCATGCTTCTTTGGGAGTCCTCAAGCCTTCTAGGTGGAAGAGGAGATATCTGGATATATAAGTACGTAAGTACCTGAATGCTTCATCACAACGGTTCAGAAACTTGTTCCTTTCAACTGGCTAATGAGACTTAGGTTTCCATCCATGTATGATCCTATGATAGCCATGCTTGTGCAAGTCCAGTTGCATATTAATCCTTCAATCAATTTAAGTGGAAGTTGTGAGGATCTGTGGTTCACGATTTTGAGAACTCATAATTGCTTCGGCTGAAAGATTGCAAAACTTCACATAAGGTACGTAGCACCTGTATAATTTCACTGCACAAAACACTAAAACATTTGAACTATTAGAATCATGCTTTTCCTCTTGACATGAACATGTTATCAAGTTCATTCATGCCCTCTCCACTGCTCTGAAGAAATCCAGAGCTAGCAAATCATCATAGGGGACTTTTGTGGAAACCCAGCTGCTTTGGATGTTCGACGGGGAGAAGCAAGCATGAAACCTTCTTGAAAAGGCTCTGATACCATATTAGAATTTTAATGCTATTTATATATTCAAGCAGATAGTTCTAATAATGTTTGTAGCAAATGGATAATAAAGATACAAATTGAACAAAACAAACCACATAGGAAACATACAAGTATAGCTCAAGAATTTACAGTATCATTCACAATAATAATATCCGGTGTTACAATAGTTTACACATGAAAATAATTCGAGTCAATTAGGGATGGATTCGAATCTATCCACTGCATGTGACTGTATCTAACTAACCATCTAAGTCATGGTGTCTCAATCAATATCGGAGTCCAATAAATCAACTCCTATATGTCCAACAACTCAATCAATTAGTGACAACTAGTTAACTCAGTGAAATTGAGTGTGGTAGGTGGGCAAAGGCTCCTACTCCTCATGTAGTCGTGCATTAGCCATTCAAATATTGCGCTAGCTAAATAATTGTGAACTAACTAAAAGTAACTATGGGATAACTAAGACAAACTGGTACTAACTCCAACTAATTGAAGTAGGTTCTTGCCAAGATGTTAGAATAATCAACCCATAGTTAGCTACCTTAGACATTAATTAATCCATTTTTGTCTTATTTGCCTAGTTTCCATGTTCCACCTTATGTAAGTTGTCATCTACACATCCATAGTGGTCAAAATTGCTAATTTTGACTCATGGAGTGCTTGGGAAATCTCCTGGAATCAAATCTACTTTATTCCTGGCCTCCTAAGCGCACTTCTACTTTTTCTGCTTTATTGCCTGCTTTTTCAATGCTTTAAGGCAATTGGGAAAGTTTGACTAGGTGAGGTTAACTAGTTTTTTGTACTCCACATCCTCCACTCTTTTCTCCTATGAAAAGCATGTATGATTTGTCCTTCCATTACCTTTTAGATTTCCCAAGTGATTTTTCCAATTCGTGAGCTCCTTGACAGTTTTGGAAACTGCTTTATGCACCTATGGGGGATTTGCTTAATTTTAGTAAGCCTGATTTTGACTAGATTCGAATTGCCTCCTCATGCATTCGAATCCCTTATGTAATTATTTATTGTGGCAGCCTATGATGTTACAGGGTTGGCTATTGTACACTGATTCAATACAGTTTAGTGTTCAGCTCCATATTCAGTCTCTTTTGTGAGTGATTTTGCATGTACAATTGATAATTGTTGTGAGTGTAATTGTTCTATCACTGGGTTCAATTTACACATGGTATTAGAGCATTTGTAGATTGATTTCTCTCCTTCCAATTTGTTTTGCAGGTTCAACATCAGTGACTGGGATCCTTCTACTGACAGCCGGGACAATTTGTGAGCTATGGATCAATCTCAAAAGATCATCTTGACTCCCTTCAACTTATTTGAATGGAAAGCAGAGATGGAGATACTGTTGAGAGAGAAATGCCTCTATAGAGTGACTATGCAAACAGAAGCAGAGCCCAATGCAGCTGCAGAGAAGATAAAATGGCACAACAGAAGGGATGAGGCCTATGGTCTCTTGTGTCTGAGTATATCCAGAGACCTCCTTTTCCATCTTGATGGATTGACATCACCGAATGAAGTATGGGAGAATCTTGTTGATATTTTTGGAAATACAGATGAGATGAGGGGACATCAAATCGAAAATGAACTGATCTCCCTGAGTCCAAATAGCTTTGAATCCCTGCAACTCTATTTCTCCAAGTTCAAAGCACTTGTTTTGCAGCTAAAACAATGTGGGATCGAAAAGAAGGATGATCAGCTGGTCTTGGACATACTCTCGAAGCTTGGCCCTGACTATTCAGTTTTTCTTTCGACCTTATATGCCACAAAGTTGACAGCTCGAACCTGGAAGATGCCTAGCCTTGCAGATTTCATGGAATCTCTCACACAAGAACAAGATAAGTTGGTGATGATGGGCACCATCAAACCTTCCAAATACCAAGCTCTGGTTGCTGGAGATTTGAGGGTGTATTCAAAAAACAAAAAGAAAGCTAAAAAGCCACCTGAGCAAAAGAGAAACAAGAACAAGTGTCCGAAGGAGCCTCAAGGTTCCAAGAAGAACTACCAGAAGAAGAAGAATAAAGGAGAAATGAGCAAGTGCACATACTGCAGTAAGGGCAATCATTCTAAGAGGTCCTACATGAATAAGCAAATAGACATGCTGACCCAACTCCTGGAGAAGAATGGCATCTCCCTTCCAGACAACTCAAAGAAGAGAGAAGGAGGATCAAGTTCAAAAGACAGAGAGAGAGTTCATGCATTGGTGCTGGCACATCAAGCTCACCTAGTTTCATCATTGATTCTGGAGCTTCAAGACACATGGTTTCGACCAAGGAGGCATTCACCTCACTTGACATGTCGAAAGGTCCACCAATAGTACTGGGAGATGACTCTCTCAATGAAATTTTGGGCAAAGGGAGGATTGATCTTGATCATGGTCAGTTCAGCAATGTGTTGTATGTTCCTGGTCTTTCCTCCAACCTCTTATTAGTGTATCAGATGAGCCACACTGGGTCTCCAAAGAAGGTCATATTCTCGCCTGATGAAGTTGAGATCATAGAGATCTCAAGTGGTAAAGTCATTGTAAAAGGAGTTGCAAATCATACTTCGAAGGTATACATGTTCTCACACTTCCTACCCTACTCAAACCCCTCTGCTCTTCTAATTCATGCTAATGAGGCAAGCAAGATTTGGCATGAAATATTTGGCCACCTAAATTACAATTATCTTTCTGATCTTAGTGAAAAAGAGATGGTCATAGGGTTACCAAAGATAAAATTTTCCAGAGTCTGTCAAGGTTGCATCCTAGGAAAACACCCAGAGCATAAATTTGAGAGAGCTAGTCATGAGAGAACCTCTGCAACCCTCGAGTTGATCCACAGTGATGTTTCTGGACCATTGCCTCATATGTCCATGATTCAGGCCAAATATGCATTGACTTTCATAGATGACTTTTCCAGGTATTGCTGGGTTTACTTCCTGAAACACAAGTATGAAGTTTTTGGCCTCTTCAAAGTCTTTAAGGCTTTGGTTGAAAACCAGTCTGGGAGGAAACTCAAGGTACTAAGATCTAACAATGATGGTGAGTATGTCAAGTCTAATTTTATTGAATATTGTGCAGATGCAAGCATTCAGATGCAACATTCTATCCCTTACAAACCACAACAGAATGGTGTTGCAGAGAGGAAGAACAGATCACTGAAGGAGATGGCAACATGCATGATGGAGGACAAAACTTTGCCACCAAAGTACTGGGCCGAAGCTATAAACTGTGTAGCTTATATCCAGAATAGGGTGCCTCATAAACATCTTGATGGTATGACTCCTTTCGAAGCATGGAGTGGGCAAAAGCCAGATGTGACCCATTTCAGGATTTTTGGCTCAAGGGCTTGGGCTAGAATTCCAACAGAAAAGAGAAAGGCTTTGTAGCCCCAAAGTCAAGATTGTCTATTTGTTGGGTACAAGCTGATAAATTTGAGCACAAACAAATCCTTCATTTAAAGGTGTGTTCAGTTTCAAGAATAACCCCTAGTAGCAGTGGAAGTTGGAGAAGCCTCTTCACCACCAGATCCTTTGAAAGTAAGTGAAGAGATTATTGAACATGCTTATTCTGATATGTCTGATAGTGATGAATTTATTACAGATCCTAACAGCCCTACAAGGCCAAAATGGGCATCCAAGACTATTCATGCAGCAGGAGAGCTAGCTGGGAATCCTAATGACCCTAGGAGGACTAGATCTCAATTTGAGAGTGCTCTGTGCATGAAGGATCCTATGTTTGTTGAGAAATTCTATCTGATGGTGGAATCAGATCCTCATACATATGAATATGCAGCAGGAGATCCAAGATGGCAAGCAGCCATGAAGGAAGAGTTCAGCTCACTCCAGAAGAGTAACACTTGGGAGCTGGTTGATCTTCCCCCAGGGAGGAAGCTAGTTCAGTGTAAGTGGGTCTACAAGAACAAATTTTCTGCTGATGGTTCACCTCTTAAGTACAAGGATATATTGGTAGCCAAGGGCTACTCATAGGTTCATGGCATATATTACAATGAGACCTTTGCACCAGTGGCAAAGATGGACTCCGTCAGGATAGCCTTAGCCATTGCAGCTTCAAAGCAATGGGAGGTACATCACATGGATGTAAAGTGTGCCTTCCTGAACAGAGATCTCACTGAAGAGATATACATACTCAATAATTTTCTACTAACCCATCTCTTGTGTGCAGGATAAGGAAGTCATTGTATGGGCTAAAGCAAGCCCCCAGGGCTTGGTATGCCAAGATTGATAGCTTCTTGCTATCACTGAATTTTGTTTGATGTAAATCAGATCCAAATGTCTATTTGAAGTTAATTAATGGTTCATTAATGATCATTGTGTTATATGTTGATGACCTTCTCATTACAGGAAGCTCAAAGGATGAGATTGCTTCCTTGAAGGGTGCAATGAACCAAGCCTTCTCCATGACAGAGTTGGGGCTCTTAAGCCAATTCTTGGGGCTTGAGATTGCTCAAAACAAATATGGAATCAAGGTGCACCAGTACAAGTATGCCTTGGATTTGCTGAACAAATTCAGAAAGAAGGACTGCAAGCCAAGCAAGACTCCTTTCCTTTCAGGAGTGAAGCTTGAAGAAGCTGATTCTTCACCTATGGTAAACAATACACTGTATAGGCAATTGATTGGATGTTTGTTGTATATTAAACATACTAGACCTGATATTTCTTATGCAGTAAGTGTGTCTTCTAGATACATGGATCAGCCTCATGAGATCCATTGGAAAGTAGCCAAAAGGATCCTTAACTTTCTTCAGGGAACAAGGACACATGGGATCTTCTATAAAGCTAAATCTGATCTTGATTTGATTGGGTTTACTGACAGTGATTGGGCAGGTGATAGCACAGATAGAAAGTCCACATCAGGATATGTGTTCATGCTTGTAGAAGCACCAATCAGCTGGTTAAGCAAGAAACAGAGTGCCATTGCACTCTCATCCATAGAAGCAGAGTACAGAGGAGTTGTAAATGCAACAACTCAATGTTTATGGTTGCAGGGGTTACTTAGAGAGTGTGGCTTCGAATCAGAATACTCAACTACTATCTACTATGATAACCAAGGTACCATTCGAATCTACAATGATCCAGTTTAGAAGCAAAGAACCAAACATATTGAGATCCATATGCACTACATCTGAGAGCTTGTGCATGATGGCACCATTCACCTACTCTTCTGTTCATCTTCAGAACAAGTAGATGATATCTTCACCAAAGCATTTTGTGAGAAGACCTTCAAAAATCTCAAATCACTGCTGGGGATTGCTGATCATGCTGTGAAGCATGAGTGAAGACAAGATTTCCAAATTTTGTTTTACATTCCATGTTTAAGGGAGGATTTTCCCACTGGGTTTTTGCCTCTTTCCTTGGTTAAATGGACATGCAGTATGTAAAGGGTGAATAAGCCTTGTTGATAGGCCCTATAATTTTCTGATATATTACTCATAATTCAGGCTTAAGGGGGGGTGTTAGAATAATCAACCCATAGTTAGCTACCTTAGACATTATTTAATCCATTTTTGTCTTATTTGCCTAGTTTCCATGTTCCACCTTATGCAAGTTGTCATCTATGCATCCATAGTGGTCAAACTTGATAATTTTGACTCATGGAGTGCTTGGGAAACCTCCTAGAATCAAATCTGCTTTATTCCTGGCCTCCTAAGTGCCCTTCTACTTTTTCTGCTTTATTGCCTTCTTTTTCAGTTCTTTAAGGCAATTGGGAAAGTTTGACTAGGTGAGGTTAACTAGTTTTTTGTCCTCCACATCCTCCACTCTTTTATCCTATGAAAAGAATGTATGAGTTGTACTTCCATTACCTTTTAGCTTTCCCAAGTGCTTTTTCCAATTCGTGAGCTCCTTGACAGTTTTGGAAACTGCTTTATGCACCTATGGGGGATTTGCTTAATTTTAGTAAGCCTGCTTTTGACTAGATTCGAATTGCCTCCTCATGCATTCGAATCCCTTATGTAATTATTTATTGTGGAATCCTATGATGTGTCATGGTTGGCTATTGTACACTAATTCAATACAGTTTAGTGTTCATCTCCATATTCAGTCTCTTTTGTGAGTGATTTTGCATGTACAATTGATAATTGTTGTGAGTGTAATTGTTCTATCAGTGGGTTCAATTTCCACACGAGACTTCCAATGGCTCTTAAAATTTGGGGATTGGTCTAGGAGGCACCCAAACTGATGCATGGACATGCATTAAGTGGAATTTATCCTCTAGCAGTGTTCCCCACACTTTAGTGACTGGTACATGTGGCCCCATTAGGCCAAGTGTACCCAATTAATTAATTAAGGTTCTTAAGCTAGGCTAAATAATCTAATAGACAATATGGTCAAGGGAGGATTAATAATCCTAACATATGGAAGTAGAAACACATGTACATGTACAAATTGAAAACCAACTAGGGTTTCATGAACTAGAAATTGCATGCTATCACTAGGGTTGAGAAGTTATGAGATGGAAATAGGATTTTATGACCTCTTCACAACTTATGAGATGGAACTAGAAACACATGTACATGTACAAATTCAAAACCTACTAGGGTTTCATGAACTACAAATTTCATGCTATAACTAGGGTTGAGAAGTTATGAGATGGAACTAGGGTTTCATGACCATATACCTGGGCTATGGAAATACATGAAACAAAATGAATAGGGAAAAATTAAGATACGTATGTGAACAATTTAATCCCATTTTCAATTTAAATCAGAATAAATTGAGTTCAAATTTGTATGTGTTTTCTAGCAAGCTTCAAGCACCAATGTATGATATTCGATGAACTTATGATTTACCCTTTATGTCCAATCAATGCACCTTCATAGTAAGCAATAAGCATTTTAACAAACTTCAGATTTTGTTTATAAAGCAACAATAAATAAACGATTTAAACTCAGAATTTGTAGTTTGAGGTAAATATGGTAGGGGAAGGTTCTACATAGTCTAGGATGGTGTACATGGTATGGTTATGATGTTAGTATGGTATGGTATGGTATGATGTTATGGTATGGTATGTTATGGTATGTTAGTATTGTAGGGTATGGTATGGTATGTTAGTATGGTATGATGTTAGTATCATAGGGTATTGTAGGGTATGATATGGTATGTTATATTAGTATGGTATGGTGTGTTAGTATTGTAGGTTATGGTATTGTATATTAGTATGGTACGGTATGCTAGTATTGTAGGGGATGGTATATTAGTATGGTATTCTATGTTAGTATGGTATGATGCTAGTATATTTAGGTTTAGATAATTATATTGGTTAGTATCATTTAAGTAGAAACCAAAAGGGCATATAAGTAGGCTATGCACATACATGAAACAAAATGAATAGGATGGTGCGAGGACTCCCAGTGGCTCCTAAAATGTAGGAATTGGTCTAGGAGGCGCCCAAACTGATGCATGCACATGTGTAAGTGGAAGTTATACTCTAGTAGTGTTCCCCACACTCTAGTGACTGGTACATGTGGCCCCATTAGGACAAGTGGAACCAATTATTCTAGTGGACCAAATTAATTAATTAAGGTTCCTAAGTTAGGCTAAATAATCTAATAAACAATATGCTCAAGGGAGGATTAATAATCCTAACACCCCTCCTGAATCCTAAATTGGACAACTATGGGCCTTGATAAAAATACCATAGGTCACCAAAATACAATCTAAAAGACAGAATGTTTCTTAATACAACCAAGGAAATAGGGGAAAACCTCATGGGAAAACCCCCGCCTCAAAATAAGCAGAAATACCAATTTTGGAAAAACTTGTCAAACGTTTTGCTGCTATTTGCAGCACTATGCAATAGTAGTATATCGGTACTTCTATACAAGTGAGCCCATGAATCCAAAAAATTTTGTTATTTCTAGAGGAATCTTCCTCTTTGGAATAATAACAATGTACTCAACTCAATCAAAAATATAAATAGCTATATGGTGAAACATGGACCCATGTAGAGCAACTGAAATCAACTGATGAGAGAGAAAACGTTATTGAGAATTTGAAACCTGTGAGGAACACCCAAGAACATGATATATTTCAACCTTGAACAGAAAACCATGAGTGGAAAAATAATCCCTAAGTGTTAGGAGCAAGTGTCCAGGCAGATGCAGAATGTCTTCCTCTTTACTAGTTTTGTGAGGGGATGAGCATGTGACCCAACGTAGAGAAGCCCTAGGACCGTGGAGAGAAAATTATTGAGCTCCATAATATAATATATATTCATCAATAACCAATAATTCACAAAATATTATATCAAAAAA
This sequence comes from Pseudotsuga menziesii, assembly GCA_001517045.1. Taxonomy (NCBI): domain Eukaryota; kingdom Viridiplantae; phylum Streptophyta; class Pinopsida; order Pinales; family Pinaceae; genus Pseudotsuga; species Pseudotsuga menziesii. Next base: position 32,695 of record LPNX011210979.1, on the reverse strand, counting down.
CTCATAAGCGAGAACTAACATTGAATCCTCAACAACAAAATTGAAGGAGACTTACGGTGCTTGATTTGTCACACCAAAATTGATGAAACCAATTACAAGCAATACTAAAAGCTCTTGAATATTAAAACCTGAATCACATATTATAATATCAGTAATTAAATCATATCCAAATATATCCATATCATATCCAAAACTTTCCTCCACCGAGATGGTAGATGCACAATTTTCTCCTTCTTCAAAATTATGATTTTTGGTGCATGCAATCCTGCAAGAATTTACTGGAAGCTCTAGATTAATGAGAGTGAATGGATCACTCTTATAATATGATATTATTTCCATAATATCAATTTTGTTAATCATATTCACACCAGAAACATCATTATATATAGAGAAATAAAATTCCTCTATCGTTTCTGAAACAGTCACCAGTACAAAATTTAAAGAATTAGTGGAGATTTTTTGCAAATAGTAGAAGGAGTGTTTTTCTTCACAAAGAGAGTTTTGAATGTATTCTTATGGATCAACCATGTGAGGAGGTGAGACATCAGGGATATCATACACTTCTAGAGTAGCAAGAGAAGGATTCACTTCAAGGAGACTTTGTTCCATCGAATTGATTGTAGGGAAAAATATGCTTCTTCTTCATCTTCAACAATTTTCTTTTCTGTAGGAGAGGGCATGAAATCATCATGTTAGATTTTATCTGAACCTCTCTCAACATATGGGATTTTAGAGTCATTTTCCATATGAATTCTAGGTCTTCTTGATAGAGGGAAGGTGATTATGGATTCCCTGGAAGCAACCATGTGGTTGGTTGCTCCAGAATATATCACATAAGCATTTGACGGAGAGAGGATTTCATGCAAGAATATCTCATATTATTCAGTCTACTATGAATCATCTAACATTACTAAACTTTTTGGAAGGGAAATATTGTCCTTTACACATAGATATTTCATCTAGTCGACGGTCTTCTTCATGCACGAGTCTTCTGGATGAAAACCCCTTATACAATAGGGACACTTTTTCTTTTTTTTCTTAGAGCCAGAGGCTGCTTTTGAAGTTTTCTCATTTTGTTTAGGCTTCAAACCAACGTTTTTTTGTTCCTTCTTATTTGATTGCCTCTTTACTTGAGCTTTGGAAGAGTCAGTAACTAAGAGATCTTGATCTTTGGAGGTCTTGATGAATCCCATTTGAATCAACTTGTCTTGATCCTTGATTAAGGACTCGAAAAAATAATCTAATTAAGGAAGTTTCCAATCAGGAAAACTTTCCAGCTTGGAATGAAATATGGAAACAAATACAAAATAATCAGGTCCTAGTTTGCTGAGTATGGAAAGGACATTCTTCTCATCCTTCAACTCTATTCTACATTGTTTGCATTGAAGTACTAGAGACTTCAATTTAGTAAAGAATTGCTCAATAGTATTGAAACTATTGGGATGTAAAGATACCAACTCATTCTCCAAATTGTGTCCCCGAATCTCATCTTGTTTGTTAAAAGGCTATCAAGATTCTCCTAGGATTATTTGGGAGTCCTCAAGCATTCTAGGTGGAAGAGGAGATCTCTGGATATATAAGTACATAAGTACCTGGATGATTCATCACAATGGCTCAGAAAATTGTTCCTTTCAACATGATGATGAGGCTCAGGTTCCCATCCATGTATGACCCTGTGATAGCCATGCTTGTGCAAGGCTTGTTGGACATCAATCCTTCAACCAATATAATTGGAAGTTGTGAGGATCCGTGGTTCAGGATTTTGAGAACTCATAATTGCTCCGGTTGAAAGACTACAAAAAATTCACACAAGGTACGTAACACCTATATAATTTCATTGTACAACACACTAATTTTTTTTAACTATTAGAATCATTCTTTTCCTCTCGACATGAACATGTTTTCAGGGTCCTTCATTCCATTTCCACTACTCTGAATAAATCCAGAGCTAGCAAATCATAATAGGGAACTTCTGTGGAAACCCAATTGCTTTTGATGTTCGATGGGGAGAAACATGCATGAAACCTTGTTGAGAGGGCTCTGATACCATATTAGAATTTGAATGTTGTTTAGATCTTCAAGAAGATAGTTCTAATAATGTTTGCAGCAAATGGAGAATGAAGATACAAATTGAACAAAACAAACCATAAAGGAAACATACATGTATTGCTCGGGAATACACAGGAAAATAATTTGAATCAATTAGGGATGGATTCAAATCTATCAACTGGATGTGACTGTATCTAACTAACTGGCTAAGTCATGGTGTGTCAATCAATATTAGAGTCCAATAAATCAACTCCCATATGTCCATCAACTCAATCAATTAGTGACAGCTAGTTAACTTGGTGAAACTAAGTGTGGTAGGTGGGAAAAGGCGCCTACTCCACATGCAGCCATGCATTAGCCATTCAAACATTGTTCTAGATGACTGGTTGTGAAATAACTGAAAGTAATTGGGGGCTAACTAAGACTAACTGCTACTATCTCCAACTAACTGAAGTAGGTTTGTGTCGAGACTCCCAATGGCTCTTAAAATGTAGGGATTGGTCTAGGAGGAGCCCAAACTGATGCATGAACATGCAATAAGTGGAATTTATCCTCTAGAAGTGTTCCCCACACTCTAGTGACTAGTACATGTGGCCCCGTTAGGCCAAGTGGACCCAATTAATTAATTATGGTTCCTAAGTTAGGATAAATAATGTAATAGACATTATGGTCAAGAGAGGATTAATAATCCTAACAGATGGAAGTAGAAACACATGTACATGTACAAATTGAAAACCAACTAGGGTTTCATTATCTACAAAGTGCATGTTATAACTAGGGTTGAAAATTTATGAGATGGAAATAGGATTTTATGACCTCTTCACAACTTATGAGATGGAACTAGAAACACATGTACATGTACAAATTGAAAACCTACTAGGATTTCATGAACTAAAAATTGCATGCTATAACTAGGGTTGAGAAGTTATGAGATGGAACTAGGGTTTCATGACCATATACCTAGGCTATGCACATACATGAAACAAAATGAATAGGGAAAAATTAAGATACTTATGTGAACAATTTAATCCCATTGTCAATTGAAATCATAAGAAATTGATTTTAGATTTGTATGTGTTTTGTAGCAAGTTTCAAGCACCAATGCATGATATTCGATGGACTTATGATTTACCCTTTATGCCCAATCAATGCACCTTCATAGTAAGAAATAAGCATTTTAACAAACTTCAGATTTCGTTTATAAAGCAACAGTAAATAAATGATTTAAACTCAGAATTTGTAGTTTGAGGTAAATATGGTAGGGGAAGGTTCTAGGGTAGTCTAGGATGGTGTACATGGTATGGTTATGATGTTATGATGTTAGTATCATAGGGTATTGTAGGGTATGATATGGTATGGTATATTAGTATGGTATGGTATGTTAGTATTTAGTATGGTATGGTATGTTAGTATGGTATCATGTTAGTATATTTAGGTTTAGATCATTATATTGGTTAGTATCATTTAAGTAGAAACCAAAAGGACATATAAGTAGGCTATGCACATACATGAAACAAATTTGGGTGCTCTTTAAGAACCACTTTCTCAATATCAAGTTGCATAAAAAATATATATATGTCAATTTCAACAAATCAATGGGTGTACGAAAAACATACTTGCATGTAAAAATAAAACTATACTACATGGAGGGAAAATGATTTTTTCAAAGAAAGCGAGAGATACATGTACCTTGGGGGGGGGGGGGGGGGGGGGGGGGGAGGTGGGGGAGTGACGACCCCGATTGGGTGCTCTTCAAGCACCACTCGCTCACTACCAAGATGCTGTTGAGGCTTGGAAATTCGCAGGCAACAACAGCAAGGGATTCTCCCCAGTCAACGTTCCCAACTAGCCCGTGACTATTTGGTATGGGGAATCCATCTGGTTTGTGGTTCGGCTACTGTAGGTCAAGTAACAAAACAAAGGTTTACTGGTTGTGGCCCGGCCCACTGTATATTTTTTTGTATTTTTGACTTAAAGTATGATATGCACATGCCTAATTAACAATGCAGGGTGATAAACGATGCAAGGAGTAGTCACAAAGTGATGCGCAAGTTCTTACCTCTCGTCTTAGAACTCACAAGCATCTAAATCACATATAAAGTAATGAAGTAAAACTAACTATCTACCTATCCCCGGGGAGCCGAATTGTAACTTATTTATGAGTAATGTATATTGTGCATGCATTATAAAGAGAAATTACAGATAGATGATATTCCTTCCCACAACACATGAACAGTTAAGATATTTAAACAATCAGATAGCTAATTGTTTATGAACAACATTCATTAATCATGGCCGTAATTTCACCGAATAACCAGAAGTCATTCAAACAAGAACATAGGCTCTAAGAGTAAGAGCGATCTCACAGTTAATGGACAAAAAGCTGGAAAAACAAAATAGTTCATCTTTCACCAATCCATAGCATAACATTTGAATGTCCCACCAATCTTTCTCCGACAGGCAAAAAATAATTCTTTATTGCAAAAAAAGTAGTTCTTCTTACAATCTCTCGTTACTTGTCTAACTGGGAAAAATCCCTTTGTTCTTCTAAGTCCTCTATATTTATACAAAAGGATGAGACTGTTGGGCTACCCACAAATTAACCCTTGGGCTTCCCAACTCTTCGCCTCCCAAAATTTCACTTTCATTAAGTGTTTACAAAATTGTTACATATTACAAAAGTGAACCATCATTCACAAGGAGGGGCCCCACTTGAGCATTCAGAAATTTCTTCCAAGCTAAAGCCTCTGAGGCGATGCCTTCAAACTTAGAAGCTTCCAAAAAATGAATGTTTATCTCAAATTTCACAGCCTGGTTCTTAATGGCTTCAATTCTAGCTGCACTCAAATGAAGCTGATCTTCTAATAGTTGCACGCTAATTGCGGAATGGTCTACCTCATTTCATAAGGTCTGGTCATCAAGAGATTTAATGTGCTGTATTTTTGCTTCTTCCTCTTGGTACCTTTTCTGCAAAGTCTCCATAAACAGGTTGTGTTCCGGAAACGCATCTATCCTCTGCTCAGCTTCGACTTGGCATCGGTTATAGGTAATCAGGAGCCTTTTGAATAATTCTTTGCATGCCCCTTTTGTCTTTCTAATAGCCTTTTTAAATTCCTTGGCTGTGTTAATAGAAAAATCCAATAAGTCATAATCCTGCTTTAGGGCCTGTCTATCTTTCGAGGGCAGCTCTGTAGGAGTTTCTTCATCATTCTCTATCCTTTCCATCCTTGCTGTCAGGACTTCCAGGATGTACTGAGATCTATCAACAAAATAGGAGGAGGTCTCCAGAATCTCCTCCAATCAACCATCTACTTGCACCACCTTGCACCTTTCCTCTTCGATTGTTGTCTGCAGCTGAAGCATCTTGGCCTTTTGTGCCATCACATGTTACTTGAATGGTTGGAGATTAACTTGATGCTCTTTTACTTCCTCCAAAGTTGTTGTGAGTGAAGTGATCTGCTCTTGAAGTTTTGTCTCTTGTTCTTGAGACTGCTTCTCACTTGCCTCCAAGGTGGTATTTTGAAGCTCCAGATCCTCTATCTTCCCAAGCAACTATTCTTTCTCTGCCCTTAGCTCTTGATACTCCTGCTGCATTTTCTCCAGACACTCTTGTGCAGTATCCATAGATCTTCTTTCTGCTTGGAGAACCTGCAGTTCAGCCTTTGAAGACTTCATCTCTTTCTGCATGTCTTCAAATTTATCTTCAACTTACTACTTTTTTCTCTCTCCTTTCTTAATGTGTCTTTCAGCTGAGAAGAAGACTTTTTAGATTGCTCCAGATCCGTCATTATTTTGTCTACATTATCCTTCGAAGCGTGGATCAGTGCAGCTCCTGCTATAGTGGTGAATCTGGGATCTCAATCTGTTCCATATACAACGGTCGTATCCATTATCATTTTCTCTGAAAGACCTCCTGTTGCAACCTTCTTTTCATTTATCTTCACTATCCTCTTGGTTTCCTTGTCATAGAAGATAGTATTAAAATCAGGGATTTCTTCCCCTATCTTCTGTTCAAAGGGGACCAGTTTAAGTGTGGGGACCATGGATTGTCCAGGTGTGCCGAAAACAGGTACTTCTGGGTCCTGAACCTCGGAGTTCTCCACGTCCTGGGTCTGAATGTCAGTTGTGTCAGAGGCTGACTATTTTTTCGCTGTCTGGGTCAGCTTCATCCTTTCTGCCTCCTATTTCTGAAGCTCCTCATCAAGCTTCCTTTTCCTTTCTTCTTCTTCATTTCTTGCATCTTCTTCTGCTTTCCTGGCAGCCTCTTGTGCAGCTCTTCTTTTCTCTTCCTCTTCTCCCTTCATCCATCCTTTAGCCTCTTGGGATAACCTTTGGGCTTCTTCGTTTATTTTCTTGGCTTCTTCATTGGCTTTTGCTTGTTCATCCTACCCCTTCCCACCTTTGGTGATGATCTTCTTTTTGAAATTTTTCCTCAAGGCTATTATGTTCAATGCACTGTGAAAGACGGACTCTTCTCTGTCCCAATGGTGAGTGTATTTGAAATGGACGTTGTTCTCTTTGTAGTGTTCAGCCACTTTGCTATGGGAGTCATTTATGTGGAAGGGCATTTCACCAAAATGAACCTATCCAAATCTTCCACAAACTCATCTGCTTTCTTCACTCTGGTAAACTTATAACTTCCTAACTTGAAAGGCGACGGGGGATAGGAAGCCTTCTTATGTTCAAATAAAAAGATCCATATGCCATCCAGGAAGACTTGCCTAACTACCTCTTTATGAATGATGTAGTCTGTGGCATATTTGGGTAGTAGGGAGGGTGCTCTGGAACCTCCAAACATTCTGAAGTAGAGCCCATCCTCAGTCAAATAATAATCCGCATATTCTTCAATTACCTGCAATGCCTCTTCTGACATGCAATCACATTCTTTTAGGAAAATGAGAGTATACAATGGCATGATAAAATGTTCACAGACCTCCTTGTAGTGGTTGTCATACTTGTGAGCCCACATTGTCTTGTATGCAGAGTAAAAAGGCATCCTGTCCCTGTCCCAGATGCACCTTAGGCCGGGAAAAGGTTGATTGCACAACTCATGTAAAATTCAGACCTCTTTTGGGACACTCGTCCAAAAGTTGAGGCCATACAGGATGAAATACTATTTGAAACTATGTTGGACCAGTTGAAAATGGTCCCCTGGGTCGTAACATAAAAAATTATTGGCATCCACTCCAATTTGAATCTTTTTCCATGCGCTCTTCTGAAAATTCTGTTGAGCATTAAGGCGATGAACTTGTATGGGGTCCTTAAGCTTGTTGTGTCATATTCTCTCGTCGGCCTAGTTTTGAAGTTTTTTCCAGGAAACAACATTCTCTTGAGGGTCTCAACAAGGTCCATTCTGATGTTCCTCAACCAATAGTCAGACAAAAATATTTGTGGTTCTGGCAGGTGGTAGGCCAGGGATAAATATCCTGGGCTATAGGTAGCATAGCCTTGTTTTTCAGCATTCTCAAGGATCATAGTGGTTACATCTGCCCGGGGAAGAATCCAACCAATGACTTCAGAGCGTGGGAAGAGCTCTGGTCTTGTAGCAATTTTCATCAGTGAAGACCTTTCTATGTTTTCGTATATGCCTTCTTCTTCAAAGCCTATATTAGGCACCTCTTGGCACATGATCAACCTATAGATGTCTCCCCATTGGTACTCAGGCTCTACACCAGTTATACACTTGGTGTCCTCATAAATATACTCGGTTTTGGTGATATTTTCCATGTCAGATTCCTCCTCGACCACAGGGGCCTTCTTCTTTTGCCTCTTCGACATTTTGAGTTCAAAATCTTCCTGTCATATATGAAATTATAATCATTAAGCCATTTTCGGATAAGTTGCAAACATTGAGACAACAGTGTGTAGTGTTTTACCTCATTTGTGTTTAACATGACAAAAATTTATTAAATGAAGCAAATATGTGTAGGCTAACACTTCTGTCTAATACTAAAAGTAGTTCCATCAACAAATCTCTAGTGGGAAACAAAATCTACATTAAAGTGAAGAGACCTCGGGCTCTCTGTGGGTTCCATGATCATCGCGCTGCGTGGAATAACAGGGGAACTTATTCAAGTTTTTAACGGTGTGCTTCTCAGGAAAAACACTGTCTGCACAATATATGGTCAAGATAAAGCCGTGTGGTGCTATACAACCCCCAACCGACTCGGTTTCAAAATTGACCGCTGACCGGGTCGATTGAAGCAATGTGCTGTAATGCAGCTTTGGTTTGAAGGATACAAGTAACATGAGAGGGGAAACCAGTCCAAAGATCACAGGGAAGCCATGAAAAACCCTTCCCAAATATCTTATCATCAAATGGAGCAGACTGGTGCAGACAACATAACGACCGTCTGCACCAATCTCCCCAACCACCAAGCGTAGGGTCAAAACACATAACGGCCGTGGAGGGAAACTACCCTGTGGGCCAAAAAAAAAATGCCCCCACTGACAGTTATGCTACAAGCCCCCCCACTATATATGCATGTAAACAAAGGGGTCAAGGGAAAACGACCGTGAAAACATCAACAAAACGCTCGAACGGAATGGGATAATGCAAATAAGAGCCTACCTGGCACTACTGCGTGACCGATGGGAATATGACTGTTAATATTCCACGGTTGATCCACCTGAAAACGTGGGTACACCGATAATGTGGGTCCGACCAAGCTCGAATGAAATGACAGCGCATGAAAATGATAGTTCACGATAGTCAAAATAGCAATAGAATAATGAAACTCGACCCCGTATATATTTAGTCAACCATAAGCAGCGGGAGAAACAAATCGGACGGTGGCAGCGCAAGGATCGGAGGTCATAAGGACAGCTCTTCCTGCAACGTCGAGTTGCGAAACAACTCAGGTAGCCCGCCAAGAAATCCGCATCAGAGCTCGCAAGACTAATCGTCGGAGCGATAGTGGAATAAGGAGCCACAACGGCGGACTCAAAAGGGACAAACATTCCGCAATAGGCAAGGTCTAAATCGGAGGAGAAATCAACTGAATGACCGGAAGGCTAGTGATTTTTTTAGCCACAACGACGGAAGCCTAAACTCAAGGATCGACGAAGTAACAAAGCGGGGTTTGAAAAGTCAATCAATAATCGAGGAGCTTCGTAATCTATCGTCTGCAACTGCGGAGAACATAGAAGCAAATCATTCTGATGTGAAACCAAAAGTCAGTCGATTAAGACCAACGCATCGGAGAAAGATATCGAAACTCAAGCTCATTATTTCTCTGCAACTGCGGGAGCGTAAGCAAATAAACTTCCGACTTAAACACTTGAAGAATGCATTCAAAGGCAATGGTAAACTTAAACAAGTGGTGGATCAATTCAAGCATTAGAAAAAGTCTTTCTGAAGAATCATTAGATCAAATCAAATAAGAAAATCAAACCAATATAAGCAAAAGGAGGGTCCCGAATTTTTTTGAATTTTGGGAAAATGTTGCAGCTGCAACAAATGCATAAAATAATATATATGTCAATGTCAACATATCAATGGGGGAAACAAGGAAAAATATACTTGCATGTACAAAAAGCAATATAAGCAAGATAAGCAATATATAAATATACTTGGGGTCGTGAAGAGGTGTGTAACTAGTGGATCGAACAACTGACAACAGGATAAAAGGATTTCTATATGCATTAGTGAAGAAGGTTTCTTGTTCACCAATATAATCAAAATTACGTTCCTAAGTACAAAAGGATAAAGATACAATTAGAAAATTTCAAAGAATTAAAAAAGTACATTCTTAATCATTAAAAGCACAATTAGAAGAAAGCGAGACATAAACGTACCTACTAGGGGGTCAGAGGTGGGTCACCAACAACTTCGATTTGGTTCTCTTCAAGCACCACTGCCTCACTAGAATCCTGTATAAAGTAACATATGTCAATGTCAGATAATAAAAATAAAATGAGACAAATATACTACATGGACAGAAAATGATGTTTTCAAAGAAAACGAAACATACATGTACCTTGGGGGGGGGGAGAGGTGGGTAACCAACAACTTGGATTTGGTGCTTGCACCACTGGCTCACTAGATTCCTGCATAAGGTAACATATGTCAATTTCAGAAAATACAAGTAAAACGAGACATATACTACATCGACGGAAAATGATGTTTTCAAAGAAAGAGAAACATACATGTACCTGGGGGGAGAGGTGTGTAACCCAAAACCTGGATTTGGTGCTCTTCAAGCACCACTGGATCAATAGATGCCCTCATAAATTAACATATGTCAATTTCAGATAATACAAAGAAAACAACACATATACAAGATGGATGAAAAATGATTTTTCAAAGAAAGCAAAACATACATGTACCTTTGGGGAGGCGGGTCTCCAATCACAAAGGTCATTGCGTTGGCATAGATATCATGCTACATAACAAAACATAAACATATAATTAAAAGCATACATGTTGAATTATCAGAAGCATAATTAAAAACGTAATTAAAATAATACCTGTGTCTGGGAATCTTCCTCTACATGTGAGGGACTTGGATGAGATTCCATAAACTCATCCTTCCCACTCTACATAAAACAAATTGTATCCAGATTAGGACATATTGAATGTTGCAATATCTAATATAAATGCGTAAATAACGATTACAAATTAAAAAGTAAAGTTCTTATAGCTAATGGTGAAGCACCAAATCCATATGCAGCATTGACTGCTGCATTAATGTTATCAACATCAATGGACGAACTATGAGAATATCGGGTGTGTTGGGACACAAACTGTATATTTGTTCACATAATTTGTTAGATAATTAAATATAAATAAATTACGAAACAATTTAAAATTGAGATATTAAACAAAATATAAATGAAAATAATGAGTTATACTTACATATCGAAGTAATCCATTGTCCTAGAAATGTGAAGTAGGCCCACAACATATTCCTCCACACACCGTGCAAGGGTGTGGAATAACATGACACTATGAACCCTCTGTGTATCCAATGCAATCTATACCTCGAGTACAGTATGGAGACCTAGTATGTGGATCATGGGTGTGGGATGGGCCAGCCTCAAAAGTGCCAACCCCTTGGCCTACATTTCCTTGGACAACAGTCCCATGTTGAAGCAATGTATCTGCCAAGTCGAATAAGGCCTCATATGTATCATCATTCATAGGACCCGCAAGAGGATATACCCAAGGGGGTTTTGGTGTGCATGGAGGGCATGACACATGGTTAGGATCAATCCTAGCCCCTTCCTTATCTTCGGGCATCCCATGACCTACACCCTGGAACTCTAAAATATCAAAATAGTTAACATGTTTCCACAAGATAAATTCTACATACAACCTCCTCAAGAAATAGAGTGGGATGTCTCTATTCCCTTGAGGGTCTTCATCGAATACCATGTACCAACGATCCATCCAATTGTCTTTCACATTTGGTTCCACGCACCAGTCTATGGAAATGTGTGCTCGACTAGTGGGTGGAACCAATCCGGTGCTAGGGTCCTGGAATAATGAAAACAATTGGTCTTTGGTTATTTTAATTTTTTTGATGTCTTTATAGCTCAAACCATCGGAATAATATTTCCTCATGGATTCGTTGTATGAGATAATGTTGTAGATTACTCTCTGGGCATTGAAAATTGTGTTTGTTATGGTATCCAATTCCCCAGCTAATGATTGTCTCAAATGGTCCCCCCCTCTAAACAATGAGCTAAGGCGCCTCAATGCACCCAAACGAGGCAGAATATTTTAATTCTGGTCTTGTACCCCCTTCATGTTTGGGTTTGATTCTTGGTTATTAGTGGCTTCATTTTGCACATTATCTTCAACATTTTTGTTATATGTTAAGATTAAAACAATAATATAAAAATTGTTTTAATATATCCTTGTTTGATTTAATTCAATTTTTTTTATTAAATTTGTTTTAACAAATATAAAAACTATAAAATTAACAAAAACAAACAAAATTTGAAAGCAATTGTGAAGAAATGAGTACTTACCTTCCATTGGATCCAAGTTTCTGAACTGGCCCTGTTAGCACTCCAGGAAACTCTTCTAGGTTGTAGCTCGAAGATGGCTGGTAACTTAACTATATCTTAATGATTTGCTCAAATGGATCAATTCATATGACTAAATCAAGCCTCACTCACTCAAGACATGCATAAACACAACCAGATCAACAAGGCTTTTAACTATCACTATTCAGAGAGTTGTAAATAAATGAATGTACGAAGAACACTTAATTTACTAGCAGAAACATACACACAAAGTATATATGAATGGCCACATAAACCAAGTAAAGTACTTGCAAATTATAGTTTATGGATGTATTGACAAGTTGACAGTTATCAAATATTAGAAAACTAGAATTAACATGAATTTGACATTTAGGTGCAAGTATAGAATAGACAAGAAGATGAAAATCTGAACAAGTAATGGCAAAAGAAGCTTGTATTACTAATTTAAAAATGAGAAGCTTGAGATTCCAATATATGAAAAATTATAATATTTACAAATCAGTTTCAAGATCCTCAAAATATGGATCTGATAACCTCTTTTCCTATCTCAAATCTGAATTTGTGAGGTGGCTGGAAAATGCACAAATTTTTGGAAATATGCTGCTCAGATATTGACCTATATATCTCAAATCAAAACATATTTTGGAAAACCGGGAGATTTTATTGTTCTTTGGTTTGTTATGAGAAAAAACCTCTCTCAGTTATTTGATATTCGTTTTCATTTTCCTGACATCTGTATTTCAAAAACATGTGTCAAACAGGTGAATTCTGAGATCTGAAATTTAGGGCTCAGAGATGGATTCAATTCTCCTGATATGCGACACATGTAGGAAACATGTGATATATTATTGTTATTTGGTTTGTTATGAGCAAAAAAATATCTCATTTATTTGAGATTCGTTTTCATTTTCCTGACATATGTATTTCAAAAACATGTGTCAAACAGGGGAATTCTAAGATCTAAAATTTAGGGCTCAGAGATGGATTCGATTCTCCCAATATGTGACATATGTAGGAAAAATGAGAGAGGTTATTGTTCTTTGACATTTCAGGCACAAACTTCTCTGACCATTTCTCAAAATGATCCTTCGGTTGCCCAGGATCATCATTTGAAAATGACGACTCAACATAGTAAAAACGCCACATTCTGGAAAACACTGCCTCATATTGCAGGGGCCTTTTGACTACCTTTCCAAGATCTAAATGCAGATATTAAATTACCATTGGAAATTTGAGGATTTCTAGTTTTCAATAGACTATTTTGGCGTGTAAACCGTCCTCTCTGTGGCTGAGAAAATTTAGTTTTCCCAAGGCAGTTTACCATTTGAAAAACCTGTGATTTCGATGGCTAACATAGCCTTGAATTTTACATTTAAGCTGCCGAAAGCTATGATTTCGGTCGTTAATGAACAATTGAAATGTTCTCCTACGCCATCAAAACCTTATTTTTAACCTTTATAAAGAAAAAACAAAATCCAATGTTTTTAAAACTTTATTACATACCTAAATCTCTAAAAAATGAGCCAAAATAAATTTAGAAATTTATTTTTCAATGACTTCCTATCACCTAAAATAAACAAACTTGACTATTTTATTTGACGAGATAACAGACCCTTGTAAATTATCCTCCAAAGGTGCCTCCAAATTCTCAAACTCAAATCATTGTTGCGGTTTTTCGCTGTCTCTATATCGCAGCCTTCACTGTGCAAATAAGAAATTGAGACCAGGAGCCTCTGTTTTTTTTTTTTTATGGTTTTACAAATCGCAAGTGTGATATATCGAACTTGGGATTTGTAACTCTTTAAAAATGCAAGTGTGATATATTTCACATGCGATATTGGCTAACTAACCTTAGCCTCGATTTTGGGCTTGGGTTTTTTGAACGTAGCATCAATAAGGCATATGTGTTATAGATTTACATCTTGGATGTGCATTTTCACTTTCTAAAGTGGCACTAAAAAGTGGAACCAACTTCGTGTGATCACCCACATGAATTGGTGTAAACAATTCCCCCCCTCAATGTTTATAACTAGGCATTTAGGAATAAAAAATCCTCCCCCTCCTTGATTCCCCCTTTAATTATCACCTATTTATATGGCCTATATTTTACACGAGTGATTCAATAAACTAGGGATATGCATGACTAAATAGGTCTTATAATTGTATGCCCATTTACATACATGTGGCATTAAATCCAACTCCATAAAGATTATTAAAACTTTCTTCCAAGGATGTGAAATTATGAATCATCAACCTATTTTATTTACAACATCCATCAAGCTCCAAATACAATGAATTGAATCAAACACTCTTTAATCGAGTACTTTTTCATTCCATATGTTCCATGTGCCTCTTTTGTCAATGATTCATAGTAATGCATTTCCATCAAATTCAATGATCTAAGGCTTGTCATATAAAATAGAATTATAATTCCAAAAATGGATCTACCATATTAAAAATTACAAGCATGGTAAGATAAATAACAAAACAAAAATAAGTTACAATATGAGAAAGATATTTTACCCTTTCCTAGGAAAACCAACACCCACCAGATATCTATTTTTACTTTGTCTAATTGTCCAACACCAAGCACTTGAGAAATTTTCCAATAGAGTTATTAAAGTCTTTAAATAGGATTTATCACATTCTAATTCCATGGGACCACTACCCAAAACCCAGGGCTTGTAAACCCATGAATGACTAAATACACCTTAATCTAAATATTGTTTTACCAAGTCAAGACTATCCCAATATTCCCTCTTGTAAACATGACTCAGGGTAAAAACCAACCCCCCTCAGAGTTTATAACTGAGTATACATGAATATAACATTCCTCCCCTTACTTATAACATAGGTCTACGTCTATACTTTACATCGGTGATCCAATAAATTGGGGGTATGGATGCCTAAATAATTCTTATATATGTATGCCCATTTACATATGTGATTAAATCCAACCCCATAAAAATCATTACAACTTTGTTATGAGCAAGTGATACTATGGACCATAAAATTGTTTCATTATGGGGATCCCTCATGCTCCAAATATAGTGAAACAAATTAAATACTCCTTAACCTAGTACTTTTTCATCTTCTATCTTCCATGTCTATCTTCTACCAATGGTTCACTTTAATACATACTCATAAAAGTCAATGATCTAAGGATTATCTTGTGAAATATATTTACCCACCCAAACATGACTCGGATACCTTATTAATAATGAGAATGGTAAGAGAAATAAAAAAACACAAAGAAGTCACAAGACGAAAAATAGATTTTTACACTTGAAACCATTTATGATGAAAACCAACACCCAATAGATATCTATTATTTCCTTGGAAAATATGACCAAGCCATGGATGATATAGCCTATTGGAACCAAAGGTTCTTTGGTGACTTCATATTGTCAAATCAAGGGATTCTTTCAAGCGATATGGCCACTGACTAAAATAGGTATTGACCATATCCACTTTGTATTTCAAATGCATGTTCTATGGATAGTTGTAACTATTCTAGTCTTGTGGTTTTTGGTTTGGACCATATCTAAACCTATTTATAGATGGTTTATTAGATAGGTCTATCATCATGGGATCATCATATTATTGTGCTCTTATTAGCTTTCTTTATTTCTGTAATGGTGTTTAATGAAACCACAACTACTCTCAAAAAATATTTGTTCTATTTTGTTGTCACTTACCTATTCCGACTACTACATTTGTTTGTGGGGATGAGAAGTTCAGTGAATCGAAACACTTGTTTATGAATTGTTAGTTTCAACCATTCCTTTCCTATCTTTTTTTCTGTGATTTAGTAATTTCCTTGGGTATTACCATTCAAATATCAAGCACTTCGTTGGAAAAATATGTGTAATTATTTTTTCCCTCACTAGATATATTGAGACATATATATTTTGTCTTGATGCCAAAGAAGACCTTGTTGTTATAATACCTGGGTTTCTAAGGGGAATCAACGATGTGTTGGAGAATATCCTAAGGAACTCATATATGATCGATTGGATTGTTAGAAGAATGATCAGCCAGAGGTCGATGCATTGGTAAAACATGTGTTTCCCAAGAAAATACCTTTTGGTTGAATTTTGGTGCCATCGACTAGAGGGTTTGATTAGATGGTGAATCGAATGGATGATCGACTTTAATAATGGAGTAGTTGAATAGTTATTTTATTCGATGTAGTGTGCCTTAATTTATGAAATATGGACATGTTGACTTGTTGAATTCATACATATTGGTCGCATGAAAGTCGTCAACTGAGTATCAATTGGATTATTGCATTTGCTTGAGATAAATTTTTGTACAATGTATCTTTGGAAGTAGTATGGCCCAAATAGTGGATACCTGGCTGGAACCTATCCAAATAGAAGTCTATGTTTCCTAAATAGGGAATCTCAACTTCAATTTCCCCAATCAATTTATGTATTGGAGGGACCGACTAGGATTCCTATAACCAACTGCGATTCGAATGGTGTTTTTTTATTGACGAACACTTGAATTTTCCATTGATTGGTTTTATTTGGGTGATTAACTTATTTATCCATCGTCTATAATATTTTTATAACATTGGTTGATTAAGTATTGAATGACATAATATTTATCTTTTTTGTTCATTGGACCTAAAGACACTTAATTAGGAACAGCAAGTTGTGCCTTTCTTGCGTAAAAATTGGAAAGTATATTGAATATGGGTTCCTTTGACAAAGATGAATCCTTCTTATTGTTGATATTAGAGGATTTTTGTGAGAATAAAGTTGTTTCTTTACATGCATCACATGATCGAATTCAACAAGAGGTTATTTCCTAGTATATTGTTGTTTCTCTCTTGTATATTGAAAATGGAATATTGAAGAATCAATTGAAGATGGATCATACCCACCTTGAGGATGAAGATGTTTTTTAGACTATTGTTTTACAAAGAATGGATAACAAATCTAGGAAGGATTATGTTTTGGAAAACACTATGAAAACTATATTCCAGAACCTTGTGCATGATTTTGGAGATAAATTAGGTATAGTTTGAATATTTGAAGGAGGAGGTTCAGGCACTTTCTCTTACAGAAAAATGATGACTTGAAGGAGAAAATTTGTATACTAGAGGAGACCAATACTTAGTTATAAAATGAGGATTCCCACCTATAGGCCTCTATTGATAAGCTTCATGAATAATATGCTCCTCTTCAAGTAGATAATAATAGTTTTTTCAATGAATATCATTCCTTGAAAGAATATTATGCTACTTTGTTGATGCAACTGAATGAGACAGATGAAACCATTCAAGAATTGTAGGATTGCAAACCAAACCTTGAGTTATAGGTTAGTTGACCATAAAATGATGTGAAGAAGATTGTTGATGTGGTTGAGATGCTAGGATTTCCTCATAATTCTTCCACCTTTGATAATCTTGCTTGTATCCCAACTATATGTAAATTAGATGGTTGTAATAAGGATGTTGTTGATGATGTTTTTATTTCATTTCATGATTTGTTGAATACTAATACTGTTTATCCTAGTTTTGAGAAACATACTACATGTATAGGGTGTTCACTATTGAGTAAGATGGGATATATTGTATGAGGACCTAGGAATAATGGATAGGGTACTATTGTTCCTATTACCCCCGAGTTTTAGACACCTAGAGTAGTTCATGGCTATGATGTTGTTGTTTCCTTCATACCTACACCTTGTTTTGCTGACACTAGCAATGTTATTTGTTTCAAGTGGAGTTCAAATTGAAGTGATGGAAGAACAACCTATTTCTATTGGTGCTAAATATATTGATGAATTTCCTATCCCAAACAAACTGGAAATTGAGAATGTTGTTGAAGATGGCATTATTCATATGTAGGGGTTTTCTACTTTTATCAGTGAACTAGAACCCAATCCTGTATCCCTTGCTAAACACGAACACAAAATTATTTTCCATATAATAATTTTCATCACCAAAATTGGAGTAATTTACGCATGAATCATCATTCTTGGAAAGATGCCAACTTATGCTTTTAGAACTTTGCAGAAAAGAAATGAAATAAATAATTGTGGACCAATGCTAACTACTCATATAGATTTTGGTTGGATTTATGAATAGTCCTGGAATTATTTGAACATATGTTTAAGAAATTCATATAGATGTGTATCTTTGACTATACAACCATACAATTCTCTTCTTTCTTGTCGATGATTTCTTTGGAGTGGTGAATTGTGGCTCAACTTGAGATGTTAGTTGACTAGAGTTTTGAATTAATATTGTGGCTAATTATTATTTTTCTTATATTTTTATATTGATCCATTAGTTGCATTTAGGAAAGGGGAATTGAAGAAATTAAAGTTCTTTTCTATGTAAACCCAACTGATGTCTTATTGATTGAATTGACCAAGCTTTGCTAAGATCAACTGAACCATGTTTGAATGAGTTGCTTGTTGGGATATTTGACTAAGTACTCTTGTTGGTACCTATATTAATGATGGTAAAAAATTGTATTTCTAGATAGATACTACCTATACTTGTCATGCTATTGGCTATTCGATTGATCAACTAGATCATATTGTTTTATTGTCTAGTTCCCTGTTCAACTTGGATTGTTTTGGATAGAAAACTTGAAATTGCATTTCATATATATTTAAGGAGGGATTCTTTATAATGTGTTCTTTCCTCTAAGATGACTTTACAGGGGAGTGTTAGAACCAAAGGTTTTTTGGTAACCTCACCTTGTAGGATCAAGGGATTCAACCATTCAAGGGAGTCGACCACTACCTAAAATATGCATTAAGTGTGTCCAATTTGGATTTCAGATCCACGTTTTATGGAAAATTATAACTACTGTGGTCATGTGGTTATTATTTTGGACCATATGCAAACATATTTATAGATGCAATATTATATTGGTCTATCATCATGGGATAATCATATTATTTTGTTCTTATGATGTTGCTTCATTGATGTAATGATGTCTATTGACACCACCACCGCTCTTGGGAAATATTTTTTCTCTTATGTTTTCACTTAAATGTTCCAACATGGCCAACATCTACTACTCGAGGAATTTTATAATGGAATTATTAAAGGCTTTAAAATGCTTATGATAATACCATGAGAAAATGACATGTGTTACTCAATACCATGAGCTTATATTGAACCACTAATGTTAAACCCATTAATGATCAAATATATGTTAATTTTATTATTGTTTTACCAATTCAAAATAAATCTCACATTCCCCAAGTAAAAATGAGTGGAAGTGCACAAAACATGTTCACACCTAAATTTCCATCCCAAATTTGTAAATGTTCTTCAATTGTGCCACCATTCCAAAATTTACTTGAGCCTATAAATATATCTAATTTCTTCCAAATCAATTTAGTATAAAGACAAAAAAATGAGCAAGTGATTAATATTTTCATAATTTTCTTTGTACAATGAACACCATCTAGTCCCATTTTTGTTTATTTTTTGTAACATATCCTAGAAAAGTACCTTATTATTGAAATATAACCACATAAAAATTATGGCTTTTAAAGGGAATATGTGCTAATTCTTTTCATGCTAAAAGTGCTTAATGAAAAAAATCCATAATCCAAATTTCATCTTATTTTATAGACTACAAGTTTTTTGTGTTTCTTTCTAAATATAAATGTAAAGAAGATAAGTTTCCTTTAGTCCCTCCTCTAATTGAATAGGAAAATACCTCATTTTGTTATTATTTCTAGTTTGTGAAACCTTAAAAAATGAGGTAGGTTAGGTTTTCCATCCTCTTGTGGATTCCCTATTGGATTTATTTGATGGGGCTTGTTAAGATAGTGGCATGAAATGTGGAGTGGGATTTTCACTTACTCTATTGAAGGGACATGACCTCCTTCATGGTAAAGGGGATTTGGGTGTCGGTACGAATAATTGGGATTAATTGTAGGCTCTTTCTATCTTCCAATATATTCCATTGGGAGACACATATCTCATCTCCAAGTTTTTGGTGACTACCTATTTGTGGTTAATTGGATGAAGGACTCCTCGAAGGTTGGGGACATTGATATGTTGTATATTGCGAACCATCTAAAGATAATCAATTGGAATTTCTAGAACATAAGCTTCAATCTTATTTTCAGAGAACATAAGTTCATTGCTGACAACCTTTCGAAACATGGATTGGAGATGCATCCTTTTCTTCTCAACTTGGAAGAGTTAAGAGGAGGAAACCTTGTCTCTTCTTAGCTTTAAGAAATATTTAAGGACATAGTTAATGACCATCTTGTGCTTTTATGGAGGTTATGTTTGGAAAACTCATGAGAATAAATTGAAGCTCTTTTTTAGACGTATTGTATGTCTATCTATTGGAATAATTTTTGGACTGTACCAGATCACCTAAATAGTGTATTTTATTTACATATGAATAGAAGATACAACTTTTTTCCTTGGAAAGAAATTATATTTTAATAGTTTTCAAATTAATAAATGCAAAACAATAACAAACACACAAATATAGATATATTTTTCCCGTGCAAGGGTTGAATGCTCTTTAAATTTTATCAAAACAATATGATATACCAAATCTTTATTAAATCCTCCTAAATCATTATGAAAGAATAATTATATAATGATATAATACAAATCTGAAGAAAAAATTATAAATAACGTGAAAATATAAATAATTATAGTTTTCCCCTCTCTCTCTCTCTCTATGTGTGTGTGTGTGTGGGTGTGTCTACACACACACATGCGATTCTAAAATTTCCACTTGAGATGTACAACTTGAGTGGACCTAATTGTTAAGAACATGTGTTTCCTCCTTGGACATCACAGATTCAAATCTAGAGGGAGATAGGGTATGTATACCTCCATAGAATTTAGCAGTGGAATTGGTGCATAGAGGGTGTCCCTTGTCCCATGAAAAATCGGTTCCCATACACCAATTTGGTGTTTGGATTGGTCATGACCTCAAAACTAGATTATTATTATTATATTATTTATATCTACTTGGATTATATCCAAATGATCAAAACCTCTATTAATTGTTGATGATATCTCAATAGTTTGAGTGTTTTCTAAAATTGGAATTCCATTGTTAATAATTGAATTCATTTCATCATGCTAACTTATAAATTGATGGATTATAGTTTAGTTTAAAAGAAAATAAGAAAAACACCCATCCCCTAATATTAAAAAAATATTTTATATTATTATAAACCACCAATTCCATTCCCTTACAACCTCCCACTTCCCCTTTTCTCACATTTTCCTTCCCTTCCCTTGTGTGCTTCCCCCCTACTCATATCCTGCTTTTCCCTTACAACCTCCCACTTCCCCTTTTCTCACATTTTCCTTCCCTTCCCTTGTGTGCTTCCCCCCTACTCATATCATACTTCTCCCTTATGTATTATAGTTACGACCCCCCTCATAGGTTCCCTTCCCATCCACATATACATTTATTCATCCTATGTAATCCCCTAACCACCACCCTCCACATATTCCCCCTATTTCCATTCCATTCGCACACCCACTTATTCCCATACCCACATATTCCCTCCATTTCCATTCCCATGCCACACCATATTATGATATTTATACACTTAGGAATTTGTTAATATCAACTTGGTCTTATGTATAATTAGGTAAAGTGTGTTTCTTTAGTATGCATTAGTATGCATTTGTACTTATGAACTATGATAGTCACAATATGTTCTAGACACAGAGTGATCCAATAATTCACCTTCATGTTGATATTAATGGTTATTGATCTATGACTTAACACCCGATTGGCTCATGATCTATATTTAAATAGAAAGGAGGGCCATTTTATTGATGATTGATATGGTGAGAAATTCCTATCTAAATATATTTTTTCATTTTTCCTTAATATATTTCCTCAAATAACTATTTGGATGGGATCATAGAGTATTTCCCTCTTTGACGGTTTTAACCATGTAAAATATTGGTACGTTGATCTATGATCTATTTGTGCGAGCAGTTTCTTAAGGTGTTCGACCTATGTGGAAATTAACCTATTTTAATCGAACATGGTATCATAGTTCTTATGAAGACCCCTTCTCATTGTTGATTGAGATCTTGAACTAGTGTGGATTTTTTTTTAACAGAAACTGAAAATAGAAATAAATAAAAAGGGGCTACGCACAGCCATTCGTTACAAAGGAGGTAGCTTCATAAGTTTATGTACAACAAAAAGGCTGCCAAGGAGGGCCAACCATGGGACAGTCCAAAAAACCCTGCAAAATAACTGCTCAAAACTTCTGAAAATGCTATAGGGATAAACCCTCACAAACTGATGACATATAAGGAGGCAAAAAAACATTTAAACATAACGAGAGGGGACAGATTACTGCGTGTTTTTGTTATTTCTAGGCTGGATGACCGATTCCTCCTCCATGGGGAGGGTCGCTTCTGCAACTTCGCCATTGATTTCACCATTAACTCTGCTGGCCTGGTGCATTTCAATGAATCACTGGAGATCCTCTTGAATCCTGTCCACTTTCCCATGTATCTCCCGGAGGCTACTCTCAGTGTCATCTATGTGAGCGTCGTTGTTGCTTACTTGCTGGGAAGTATAGCTAACAGTATCAGCCATTTTCTTTATCTCCTCGCTCATTTCTTTGGTGTCCACAATGTTGATGGCTAGAAGCTCATAAATCCTGCGAAGATTCTTCTTAATATCCGCCCATTCTCTTCCGTGATCTATTTTGATATCCTCAGTCGATATGGACAAACTAGCAAACAGATTGAGAGGGACGCTGACAGAATTGCCAAGAGTTCTGCTATGGAGCTTGACTGAGGGAAAGAAAGATCTGAGCACCTCAAGTTCATGTAACAGAGAGGCTCTACCTGACTGAGAAACATCCAGCAGTCCCCCAGCACCCAGCACCCAGCTCTGTCCGGAGTCCAACACCCGAAAACTCCCTAAAGCGCTTTGCTCTATGACCCGAAGCACTGGATGGATGAATCCTACACCGGAGGACAGAACTGCAAAAACGAGCCAATCTTTTATCACCGAACGTGAGATGGGAAGAACTTGCCAGGGGAGGCCCTGAAGCCACCCTTCACTAACACCCAAGACAACCTGCCCCAAAATTCTCTGAATTTCAGGAAAACCAGAGATTGCTAAGGGGGAATTCTGGAGCGACATTCTGGAATCGAGGAGGGGAGGAGGACCAATATAAGCGGGGCACCAAACATGCGGGGGGTAAATGCAAACATTCCGAAGCCTTGAGAACATTAATACAGTAGCGACTTGATGGAGGAAGGTTCGAGTAGGGAGCCACGCGGCGATGAAGAGGGAGCTGGCCTTTAAATGCATATAGCGGGCGAAGGACGAATGTAATGGATGAACGTTAAGGCATGGGAGGGGAGGGAACGAAGGGAGATTGGAGATATTAGGGAGGGGTGAATCCATACCCATAAAAACCAAGGACATATTCTAAATTCTAAGTCTACCCAACCTTAAAAATGGGGCAATCCAAAATGCAATAAGTAAGTTGAGCCAAATGGAGATCTCCTGTTTCATTACGGGATATACTTGTGAGAGGGGGGCTCCCTATCCTGTTTATAAACTCCTTGAGGGAGGGAGACCCCGATGTTGGCCATAGAATCAGCTGCACTATTGTTCATCCTGAGTATATGCAAGGGATGAAAAGAGTGATGCATAAGGGATTTTACTTTATTATATAGGAGACGACATTTAATTGCTCCCGAGGGGTAACCATTAAACAATTTGGAGATTACATGCTTAGAGTCTCCGAAAATTAGAACCTTGCAAAATTTTTTGGCCTGAAGAATGTGCAGACCTTGAAGCAAAGCCAGCCATTCTGCTTCGTTATTGGTTCTGTTCCCTAACCCCCAGGAAAATGAATGTTCAATTTTTCCGCCAGGGTCAAGAAGGACCCCCCCCGCTCCTGCCACCCCTGAACTAGTGTGGATTATGCAACAAAGGATTTCTATATTCTTCTATCTCTATGCATTTATGGACCACGAGGGGTGTTGCAATATTGTACCCATAGCTTGATTTCAATTAGAAACACTTATGATCCCACTAAAAAATGTGTATGTTTTCCCATTTTACCATATCTAGAGGTATATTGTTTACATTTACATGTTTTTTAAAAGTATTCGTATATTATTTCATATTTTAGCCTAGTTTTCAGTTTTATTCTTAGTTTCTTATATTTTTGGTCTATGTATGCTCTTTTTATGTGTGCTATATGTGAAGTTTGAAAATTAGAAATAGAGAATTGATGGTTTTCTTGACTACTTATGCTCTTTATCGTGTTCCTTGTGCAAACTCGGTAAACCAGAAACAGTGAGAGAACATGCATATGGGTAATCTAACTAAGGTCTAACCCCAAATTTAAGAAATTTTGGTTTGAAATTTTATTTTTTGTGTGCTTTTGTAAACGTTTCCTGCATACCAAAAGAAAGTTTTTTTGGTAGTCATGCTCTCAACAACAATGATAGCAACACTAACAATGCACCCAATATATTCCATAATATTATTAAACCTTTGTTTAACTCACTTGTTTGAAATTTACTTTATTAATTAAGAGGTCTTGGCTTCAAATATTTCATTTTGTTTCTTTTTTGAAAAAAATCATGTAACTTTAAGTTATAAAATAACTTCATTGTGAATGTGCTTTCCACTTGTTTTATAAAAGTGGGTCACTTATTTTGAAAAATAACTAGTTTGTAAAAGTGAGCTTATAGGAAACACTTATATATGGAGTTATTTAATTCATTGGGAACTCATCACCACATGGTTCAACCTCTACCTATCACATGGCACCTTGGTTCCTTTTTTTCCTCATTTTCAAAAAGGCATAACTTTGACATCTGAAGTCTGTTTTAAGTGTCAATTTTTTAATTGCCTATTTTTTTTAGATATTTGCATCTAGACCATTAGTTTCTTATTTTTAATCCATATTAATTTCATATTATAATATGTTTATTGCAAGTGATATCCTTCTTATCAATAGAAAATACTTCTCATGTAGAGCACATATACAGGATGTCCTATGAAGCAGGGAACTTTACTGAATTACCTTGGAAAAAGAAAATACTCCCATTGATGCTAATAACTAAGAAAAATGAGTGGTAAAAATGATGAAGA
Source organism: Pseudotsuga menziesii (assembly GCA_001517045.1). Lineage (NCBI taxonomy): Eukaryota > Viridiplantae > Streptophyta > Pinopsida > Pinales > Pinaceae > Pseudotsuga > Pseudotsuga menziesii. Next base: position 7,538 of record LPNX011210979.1, on the reverse strand, counting down.
TCGTATATTAATCCATATGTCCATCTCTAAAGAATTATGAATACACTTTCAAGGAATTGACTCACTGGATATGGCTTGGGAAAATTTGGAAACCATATTTGATAAGCACAATGAAATTCGAGGTCACCAACTTGAAAAGCACATGGTTGCTTTAAAATTTAAATCCAAATGATTTCTCTTACATTCAAAACTATATATATCAATTCAAAACCCTTAGAATTCTTAGTTGAATAATGCAAGATGTCTAATCTATAAAAGAAATGTATTTATGTTATCCTTGCTAAGGTTGATCCTCCTTATTACATTTTTGTATCTATTTTTTATTCCATCAAAGAATATCTAGGGGCTACTTATAAAGAACCTACTCTTGAATATTTTTTGATGCTTTGATTAGAGAGAAACATAAGGTTTTGCATATTGGACTAATCAACATTGCAAGTACTTATAATAAATCCTTACTGGCACAACATAAGGATAAATCCAATCACCCAAAGAATAAAAACACTCACAAAAGTAGGAAAAACAAGGGTCCCAAATTCCTCAACAAGTTTCTACACTAAATGTTGTTGAAGGCACTAAATTGAAATTTAAAAAGATTTACCAGGATTGCGATTTTCGTGGGAGAGATAGTCGTGTGGAATCTAAGAATTTCAAGAATATGGGAGCCTTGGAATAAATAATGAATAATCATACCATGAACCTCTTATTAGGATTTAAAATCCTCCCTTGTCCAAATTGTCTATTATATTATATTTTCCTAACTTAGGATTCATTTAGTTATTATTGGGTCCACTAGTACCATTGGGTCCACTTGGCCTAATGGGGACACATGTAATAGTCACTAGAGTGTGGGGAACACCTATAAAGGCTAACTGGAACTGAATGCAATTTCATGCATCAATTTAGGTGCCTCCTAGACCAATCCCTACAATTTAGGAGCCATTGGGAGTGTCAACACCAACCTCCTTTAGGTGTTGGCAGTTGGTAACTAGTTAAGCTTAGTTATACTTCAGTTACATTCAATTATGTCTCCTCGATTTTAGTTAGCGCAAATTATGCATGGATGCATGTGGGAATGCATCGGTTCTCACCTACTTCTCACATACCACTATAGTTAGACTTGTTTGATTGATTGTAACTAATTCAGAGACTAGATTAGACATATGGAGTTAGTGAGTTGAACTCTGATAGTGATTTAGACACTTCTAGTCAGCCTTGCAGTCAACTTGAGTTGGTAGATTTGAATTCATCTCTCATGATTCTAATTCTCCTTTATGTATTACCATTGTATACTGCTGGGATGTAATGAATTTTATATTATAATTATAGTGAGAAATACTTGTCAGTTTACTGTGAGATTTGTTTTGTTCAGTGTGTATTATTCATTTTTTTTCACTGCATAATAATTAAGAATATGATTGCACTCATTTCCTGAATATCTAATGGAACAATAATTCTAATAACTTCATTATTATTCTAAGTCTTCTTCTCATGGACATTCACTTATTGCTTCTGGTTATTACTTTAATGAATCAATTCTAATGAGTGGCTCATTAAATTTGGAGAATCTGATCATACGGATTAGGATAAAAACATTTTGTCTACTCTAAATGAACAACCGATAAATATTTGTTGGTGATGATATATCTCTTTATATTGTAGAATATAGAATAGTTCAACAAGATGATGGTAATTTCAAATATGTATTATGTGTTCCAAGTCTTTCCTATAATTCATTTTCAGTCTATTAGATCACTCATTCTAGTGAAGGTAAGAATGTATAATTTACACCTCACCAAGTTGTAATCAAGAATTTCAAATATACTAGGAATGTCCAAGCAATTGTAATTGTTGATTATGTTACTAGTTTGTACAAATTTAACAAATTTGGGTCATCATCTTTTCCCTCCATTTTTATTGTTAATAACAATGACCTGATCAAACTTTGAAATTAATAATTTTTTCATTTAAACTATCACTCTTTCTAGCAGTTATTTAATAAAAAGGTATGTATGGTATTCCTCTTGTTTCTTCCAGAGATGGTGTTTGTACCATGTGTGTTCTTGGGAAACATCATAAGGGTAATTTTGACAAATATGCCCCTTGGCATGCGTCGTCCCCCTTACATCTTGTTCACAATGATTTGTGTGGTCCTCTTCCTTCTACTTCTTTCTTTGGATTCAATTTCTTGTTAACTTTCATTGATGACTTCTCTAAACACACTTGGGCATACATTTTAAAACTAAAAAGTGAATCTTTTGGTATGTTTTTGGCTAACAAGGTCCTTGTAGAAAAGAAACATGGACATAAAATACACAAGTTAAGAACATACAATGGACGCAAATATGTAAAAACTAAATTTAAAAATTATTGCATTGCAAAGGGAATTTAAATGCACCATAATGTTTCATACACACCATATGAAAATGGTGTTGCTAAGAGAAAGAATCACACATTAAAGGGAATGGAAAATTGTATAATCCAATATAAGAGATAGAGTCATCTTTTTTGGGAAAAATAATTGTTCCAATTACATAGTTAATTGCACTCCTATGAAGGATATAAAAGATATAGCATTGCAAAACTATGGGTTGAAATTAAATCTGATGTAATCCATGTTTGTGTGTTTGGTAGTGAAACATAGGATCACATTCCTGATAAAAAATGGAAAGCATTATAGCCTAAGAATGAAAAGTGCATATTTGTTGGATATCATGAAGATGTTAAAGATTATAGACCTATTGATCCTAAACCCAATGGCATTATTATTATAAAAGAGGTTAAAATTGATAAAAATATCTTATCCCATGAGCCTAATTTGATATTTGTTCCATCTTTGGCATGCAAACCATCTTCACAATTGTGACACCTTTCACTAGTGGAAAATGAGAGATTAGTGACTAGGAGACCAAAAAATTTGGTCACCATACATTTTTTCAAGGGATAAATGACCAAAATTGATAAATTTAAGTGATTTAACTAAAAAAGACCAATATAAATGACCACTTTTGGTCACGGGATAAAACTAAACTAAAAAGGACCAAGATAAATGACCACTTTTGGTCACAGGATAAAACTAAACTAAAAAGGACCAAGATAAATGACCACTTTTGGTCACAGGATAAAACTAAACTAAAAAGGACCAAGATAAATGACCAAAATTGGTCATGGGATGTCTAGACTTAAAATGATCACATAATAATTGGTCATTTATTTGGTCATGTTTAGTTGTGTCACTCCGGCAATGGAGAATTCTCTCATAAATTTGCATAGCATCAATAGTTGTATTTTATCATATTTTTGCATGCATAACATGTAATCTATATTACCTTAGCACATAAATATGTAGTGTAGGCATGGATAGTTTCAATCAAAGGATCATCTAACAATTGCATATTCTACTATCCAAAAGATTCATATTCCTTGTGTGTACCATTCATGATCCTTCTAGTGGAAAACACATCTTCTAGAAATTTGAATCCTACTTTGTCAGGAATACTATTTGACACCATTTTTTCATTTTTTTTCAACATAAATGGTCTCTTCTAAAATGTAATATGAGTTGAAGTTGTGTTCAATACTATTTTAATCAAATACTCAAAATGTATCTCACTAACTACACATTTAACTTTTGAGTTATTCACAGTTGATGCCATTTCATTGCTCTAATTCTTTGTATGCGACACATATTGATATCTAGAATCTAATGTTTTTACAAGGAAATACTCTAGCTCAATTTTCCTTGAATTACTAAGATATATATTTTTCAAAGAAAAGTCCTCTTTAGGTAAATGCAATAAGTCTAAATTACTATGCAGTGTGGAAGAAGTAGAGCTTGATTTGCATTTGTCACCTTCATTAGTACCATGGATTTTCTCTTTTTGATGTGAAGCACTTATCACCATAAAATTAGGTTTTGTGATGGTTAGTGATGGTTAGTCATAAAACACTTGAATGGATTCATGTGAGTGAGAGTTCCCTACTTTTATTGCTTAAAATACAATCCAATTTGTGTAGTATTTTTATGTGAATTTTTTATAGTGTTCCTTTCTCTTGTTTGAACATAATTCTTCTTTTTTCCCACTCTCAATTTTCCCGCGTCCCTTAGGCTAGGAAGGAAGCAAGGTATTATAGTAGAATTTCTAATCTGCCGTTTCGATTTAGAGAAGTCAGCCATTTCGTCGATTTGGAGCAGTCCACCATTTTGATTTGGAGAAGACTCAGTCCGCTACCATTCCATTCCAAATGTGTTCAGTAAGTGACATTGACATTGAGATATTTTGATTTGGTTCTGCTTTCATTTACACATCTTCCATGTGTTCATCAGAAATTGTTTTCACTAGCTGTAATGTTCAATCTGATACACATACATATTGCTCCTGTACAAAACACTACCAAGATTTTGTCATGGCATAGGTATGTATGTGGATTTGCAGGTCAGAGACCTCAAAATCGTGGTGGCCTCGGCTTAATCTGGTTACCACTTAACTTTTTTTTTTTGCTTTTCACCCTCTTGGGGATCTTTAGGGGTTACAAGCATTTCTTCAGGCGAGCTATGATGGA
>LPNX011210974.1:206663-268153 GCA_001517045.1 Pseudotsuga menziesii | reverse complement strand
CAGGTGACAGCACTTGGCTCGAGCTTGCCCCCAAGGTCGCACCCAGTGGCTTGAAGATTTCTGCCACGTTACCCGAGGTGCGAATTAGGCGGCAACAGGGACTTACCCCCTTGGCTTCGTTAGGAGTTAGCCTAAACGGAGGAGCTAGGAGTGGGTGACAGTACCTAGCTCTATTTCTACCCCCAGGGTCACACCTCTCCCACTTTCCTAAGTGAGGAGACAGCTTTCGGAAATTTTCTGCTGCTGGTGTGCAATCGGTGGACAACAGAATAAATGACTAATAATTTTTGAGTTTTTCACTCATACCTCCAAAGTTGGGATGGTCGTTGTTGTCCGCCGATTGCACACTAGCAGCAGAAATCTTTCGAAAGTTGTCTCCTCACTTAGGAAAGTGGGAGAGGTGTGACCTTGGGGGCAAGCACAGAGCTAGGTACTGTCACCTACTCCTGGCTCCTTCGTTTAGGCTAACTCCTAACGAAGCCAAGGGGGGTAGTCCCTAACAAAGAGTTTTCTAAGGCTTAATGTGGTTAAAGTGTTTTAATTAGTTGCAGATGCGGATGGGTGTTATTTAGGAGTTATTATGATTAGAAGTGTTTATCTATTATGAGTATGATACTTAATAAAAAACAATCCACATTGCTAACAAGAGATTAACAGATAAACAATGATTCTAGACTTTTAATTGTGCATTCAGAGAAAGAAATTATAATAAACCATAGACAATTGATCAAATAATATAATTATGCAAATTGAAAAAGGACCAGTGCCTTATGGAGACAATGATGCTGAAATGTGCAAGAGAATTAAACACAAGTCCAGAAATCAAACTAGTGAATGTTAGGTGATGCGAGTGCTCTTGGTAGGTTTTAAGGATTTTATGTGTTCTTGATTAAGGTGTCAACGAAGGTTTGTCAAACGTCAGGAGAATCTTCTAAGTTCACTCCGTTGAAGACATGTTGGGCCTGCCCAGTATCCCAGGCTGGTATCGTGAAGATTGACCAGCTAGCTGAGAAGCTTACACAGCAGGATTCCGGCACCTCTACTAGGAAGTACTTTGAAAAATTCCCTACAACGCAGGTGTGTTGGTTGCGGGGTGTTAAATTTTATTAAGTTATTCTTGCGGGGTTAAGGATCTAGTGTCGTTTCTGGGTACTCCGATCTGAGATTGGTCAGAGCATACTCCGGCAAGGAGGGGAAGAAGTCAATTAATTAAGGGGTGTGTGTTGCAAGTTTTATTAAACCAGTTAATTAGGACTCTCCGACAGAGAGCGCTCTTGACCTTGTCTTATGACAAAGGTTCAAGAGACTTAGCTAATCTAAATGTCTAATGCAAGGATGTGCAAATCTAATGAATGCTCTCCGATAGAGAGTGCTCTTGACTTGTGTTAGTGCAAGTTCAAGAGTCTTACTTAATTTGTTAAACTTGGATGAAAGAAATAAAACAATAACAATCTAACTACCCAAGAGTCTCTTTCAGGCTTTTTAGAGCCCTAACCGGGAAAGCAAGGGGGTAAGTATATAGTAAGAAATATGCCACATTCAATTTAAACAATCAAAACAATATTTTTAACTCATTTTCTATGATCAATAAATTAATCAAACATGCACTACTTGACTAAGATTATGTAATTATCCTACACTATTCTACCATTTAGCGATAAAAATGAAAAGCATGAAAGTGAGATGATACAGGCTTCCCCCAAATGGGGGAAGAAGGGTGTGGGGGCCGTAATCCCACTTGCTTTTTATTAATTTTACAATTTTTTGATGACTTGTTCTTTGCCTTTTCTTGGAAGAACAGGGAAAGAAAGGGATGAAAGAAGAGGGAAAATTGTCTTTTTGTTCTTTTTGCTTGCTCTCTTGCTTGTTTTTAGCCTTTGGGCTTTTCTCGATTCCTCCTGCAAATAAGAGCTTTAAACAGTTTAAACGTTATGCATTAGTCAAAACTGTAAAGACAAACTACAAACTAAAAACTCGAAAAAGAGGGTAAAAACCAGCAGTGAAAAAAGAGGGAAGAGAGAGGAGAAAGGCCAAGAAAAGGGAGGGAGAAAAGGTGAAAAAGGGGGCTGTCCTAAAGGTGAAAAAGAGGGCTGTCCAAAAGCGAAAAGAGGGCTGTAAAACAATAAAAAAGAGGGCTGTCCAAAAAGAAGAAAGATAGAGCTGTTCAAAGTGAAGCAAAGGGCCAAAAACTAGGGCAAAAGAGGGTTGTCCAAAGTGAAGAAAAGGGGCTACAAACTAAAGTGAAAAGAGGGTAGCGAAGAAGAAGAAGGAAAGGCAAGCCAAACAAGGCAATGGGAAGGAAGCCTAAGGGTTGAAAAAAGTAAACTAGGGCTTCCTAACTGACCGGTAACCAAAAGAACATTAACTTGTGGATGAGCCAAAGAGAGAGAGAGTTATTCCCAGCTTTCTTTTTGAAGCAAAAGATGACGAACACTGTAGGTTCTGCAATTAAAAATGTTAAATTCCAATGGTTGTTTTGAAGAATGGGATAGAAGCAGCTGAGCTCACACCCTTCTACAATCTGTGAAGCCTGAATCACATCAAAACTTAAAACAAGAAGCGAGATAAAATATATGCTAGTATGTTAGGCAAATCCAATCAAGATCAACATTTTGTATTACTTACTACTCATGTCCATCAAAATATCGATTTACTTTGCATAAATAACCAAATTGAAGTTACAAATGGCTATTCTACTGTGCCAACAATGGCCTTCTTGAGCTAGCAAAATATTTAAACACATACAAGTAAAAAGAGATGAGTTAGAGACAATATCACCTCAACCATGAGGAGTCTAGCACAATCAAGAGCCCATAGACCTCCAAATTCGAATATCTTTATTAACAAAGCTAAAGCAAAATGCTTGATACAATTTTCTCAGAGTAACTTTAACCCAAAAGTTCCATCCCAATAGAGCTAAAGAAGCCTCTATTTATACAATGAAAGAAGAACCCAAAACCCTAAAACCAGAAAACCAGACCTAACCAAACCGACACATCACTGAAAGACCAGACTTGAAGAAGGTGAGCTGGGAGTGAGGGGAGGCCTCCACCTAGGCAAGGCACCCCCACTCCAACCCTAACCACTGCAAACAAGCCATTATTGAGCCCACACGTGTGGATGACGCCCTCATGATGAAGAGGGGCATGAATGATGAAGAGGGGTGTGAGCTGGTAGGTGAAGGCGCCTCTTAGGTATGGAGGAGCCATTGCTAGGTTTGGAGGAGCTTACTGCTGTCAGATCATAATGTTATCACCAGTTCCTGCCTCGATCAAATCATCAAACCAATGAGTGCTCTCCATCTCATCCAATTCGGGAGTTTAGCTGGAGATGATAAGTCTGTTAACTGAATATATCTTTATTGCTCACTGAATGCTGAGTTATGATAACTCCAATCATCATAAATGCCCATTGAGATGTCATTAAGCCTTTTATTTCACTGAATTTGGATTAATTTGGAGAGTTTTAGATTTTCTCCAAAATAATCATTTTTTAATAAAAACTCCATTTTTTCCCCAAAAATGATTTTTTTGAGAAAATGTGCATTATGTGTCCGATTGATGATCTGAAAGTTGGATCTGACTGGTTGGCTAATCAAAAATGATTTTTGGGCTTAAGGTTAGAGCCTTCAATCACGGAAAATGGGGTCCATATGACTAATTTATTACAAACGAGATTTTTCCGATTAATTTATGGAAAAATTAATCAAAAAACTTCGGGAAATAATTATAAAATTAAAAAATTATTTTATAACCCGTCTGAAAAAAAAAATCGGAAAATTTTTAAAGGTCCTATTGACTTAGGACATGACCATGCTTTATTCTAACAATGCCTAGTAGGTTTATATAGACTTAGTTGGGCTCTAATAACCCCCCAAGGCCCAGAATTCAATATCTGGCATTCCAGCTTTGGAGGAAGCGGGAGAAAAGCTCGTCAATTATACTCGGCTATATGCAAAGCATATTTGTCAAGGGCAAAAAACTCCCTAGAATACCTTAGTTGAAATCCTACTTCTTAGGAGACCGAACCACTCAAAACACTCTACTAGCACATTTTATTACAAACCCCGCGAGGCCATGGTCAAAATTATTCAAATGAAAAACTGGCTAGCCAATATGGGCTAGACATGAAGACGGATCAATTGATACATTGGAATCAAACATTGGACATGTTTGTCAACCGGCGGCTCCTCAGGTAACCCAACTATAGTACAAAAATGTTGGCAACATTTGGCTCCAACTATGGGACAGGTACTTGCTTTATCTATTGATCAAAAAGAGTGCCTGAGAATCCTGGAATCTCTGGTACCTGCATGTAAACAGAAGTGTCTCAAGCCCATGTATATGATAAAAATATGCCGTGATGAAATACCAGAAAATATTTTTTGCTTTTTCGAAATAAAGTACATGAAATAAACTTTTTCTTTTTAGCATGTATATAAGTGAAAATATAATACAAATGCTAATATACAAAAATAAGAAATTTTGATACAACATTCTACATGGATATGATACAAAAAATAAAGTACATAAAAATACAACAAGGATGGGTTTAGAAAAGCCCTGGGATGACCCCTTGGTCATCTTGGAGGTTGTTTCGATAAAAGGGCTTCAAGTGTTGATCATTCATGGGAAGGTTTAATATTTCTCCATCCATAGTGTTAAGGAGAAAAGAATTGGTGCCAGCCATGTCGCGGATGATAAACGAGCCTTTCCAAAGGCTGTCAAATTTTCTATGCTTCCCAGGCTTCTCCCTTCTCTTATCCCATAAGAGAACAATATCTCCTATTTGGAAAGCTCTCGGCCTGGCTGACTTATCAAAAGTGCCCTTCATGCTTTCTTGATGTCTGAGTTACTGATCAAGGGCAGCTCTTCGAGATTCATCCAATTCTATAATCTGATTGATCCTCTGCTCCATTTCTACTTGTTCCGTGCCATACTGACTTAACATCCTGAATATAGGAATCTGCATGCTGATCGGAAGGGTGGCTGTGAGTCCATACACCAACTCAAAAGGTGACTTCCCAGTTGAGTTCTTCTTATTGATCTTATCTGCCCACACAGCATACTTAATCTTGCTATCCCATGCTCTTTTATTATCCCCAACAGTCTTCTTAAGGATAGTCATCAAATTTTTGTTAGTGGACTCAACAAGTCCATCTCCCTGTGGATAATAATCTGATGAATGGGATAGGATAATGCCATATTTAAAACATAAGTCAATCATTTTTTCGGATCTAAAAGCTTTGGCATTATCGGTTGTTATCTTAAGGGGAGTTCCGAATCTGGTGATGATTCTTTCCTCGATGAAATCTATAACAACCTTCTCAGTGGCAGTCTTAGTGGGTATAGCCTCTACCCACTTGGTGAAATAATCGGTTGCTGCAAGAATCCAACAAAAACCGTTGCTAGAGTTATCCTTAAATTTTCCAATAAAATCAAGCCCCCATTGCTGAAAAGGGGCAAGGACCACAACCAGAGTAAGGGGAAGAGCAGCCAACTTCTGCTTCCCAGTGAAAAGCTGACACTCCTGGCAACACTTGACATGCTTCTGGGCATCTGAAAAAATAGTGGGCCAATAGTAACCAGCTCTCAAGATTTTGTGGGCATTTGTATTTGTTGCATAATGGCCTCCACAAAATCCTAAGTGAAACTCTACTAAGATCTTCTTGGAATCCTACTCGTTGATGCACCTAAATATGATACCATCTAGGTTCCTCCGACCCAAACCCTCTTGGGTAAAGTAATACCTAGCAGTCTTAAGTCTCAAAGCCCTACTCTTGTGACCTTTGAGGTGATCAGGGCAAGTGAGATGGAGAAGGAAGAAAATGATGTCGGAATGCCGATGATTATCAAGCTCTTGAAGGGTAGGAGTCATGGTAGGCTGAGGGATATCGTTTTCTGCAATCATTTCAATGGCTTCTTCGTTTTTTCTGAGTAAGCATTCTAGCAAGGCCCTGCCCTTTGAGTAATTTAGTTGGCTTTATTTCAAGGTCATACTCCTGGATCTTGGACACCCAAGTACCCCTTATTTCTAAACAATCCTTTTGGGATAGGAAATCTTTAACAGCAGTGTGGGGAACATATCCAATGACCTTGGAATAACCAATATAGGTCCTGAAATGTTTCAAAGATTTGACTAAGGCATAATCCTGCTTCTCCATGATGGTATACTTTAGTTCAGAGTTCTGCAAGGCTCTACTCATAAATGCTATAGGTTGCTCAAACCCTTCGAAGTTCTTTTGGAGCAACACACCGGCAATAGTGTCTTCAGAAGCAATGAAAAGATCATAAAATCCTTCACGTAATCTAGGCTGACTAAGACTAGAGACCTGGTAATGGCATTCTTTATAGAATCAAAGGCTTTTCTTCCCTCGGTGGTCCACTCAAACTTGGCATTTTTCTTAAGTAAGGCCTGCATAAGTTTCATTAATTCGGCCAAGTTTGGAATGAATCTTCTGATAAAATTTATATGACCATTGAAGGATTGGAGGGCTTTAACATTCTTAGGGAGGGAAATCTTTCTTATGGCCTCTACTCTTTCAGGATCAATTTTGACACCGTCCTTATTGATGATGTGTCCTAAGAGTTTTCCCTCTTCTATGCCCAACACCGACTTAGCCGGATTCAAAGAAATGCCATACTTCCTACATCGCTCGAAAATATGCCTGAGATGACCAACATGGCTGGATCTTTCTTTCGAAAAAACAGTGAGATCATCTTGATAGATTTCAATGATTTTACCAATCAACTCCTTGAAAGCATAATCCATGGCCCTTTGGAAAGTAGCTCCTGCGTTTAAAAGGCCAAAGGGCATTCTCAGATATTCAAAAGTGCCCCAAGGAGTTGTGAACGAGGACCACAACCTATGTTGTTGATAAAATCAGGCTCGCTTGTCGACGTATTCGGACCACAACCTTCAGGGTGACCATGCTCCTGAACATAGCACGCATAGTGGCAGCCAGATTCCTCATGGAAATCTCTACATGCTCTAAAAAATGGTTTATACTGCTCAACCATGTTAGCGGCCTCTAGCTGATGAGGAGGCCTCTGCTCATGGTTGGGAGGCTTTCTTTGCCAAGTTGGCTTGGCAGAAAAGGTTCTAGGAGCAGGCTGAGTTTGAGTTCTTTCCATCGTTATCACCCTATTTTGAATCTCCTTCAACTGTGCTAAGTGTTTATGTTCTGCTTCCTCCATATTTTTCTTCATCTTTCTTTTCATTTCAATCATTTGTTTTTCATAGGCATCCTTCATAGCTGATAAATGATCCTTGTCTTTAGGTTCACTAATTTTCAAAGGAGTTGAAGACCTTGAATAACCCTGGAGGTTAGATTCACCAGATGACTGCATGTTCAAATCAATTTTAATTGCCATTTCCTGAGCCTGGAGCAAATTAGCAGGCTCCTTGTCTCTTATCTGGTATTGCATTTTGCCACTAAGTGCCTCAATGTAATAGACCAGAATGGTGGGTGCAGTTGGGGCATAATGAGTAGGGATGGCTTTTGACAATTCAGTGAACCTAGTATTAAACTCCAATTTTTCCATATCCTTCTTTTTTATGTTGGTCAGGGACGCAAGTTGATGCCGAGGTTCTTTCTTTTCACCGAACTTGTTGGTGAAAGAGGTTTTGAAAGCAGCTAGAGTGTCAAAAGCATTATCTGGCAAATTGTTAAACCAGCCGCTGGCCTTTCCATCCAAAGATAGAGCAAATAACTTCATGTATACGTCATCATGTTGGCTAACAGGATCACTGACATAAGCATTGATGCACTTAGAAAAGTTCCTGAGGTGCATGGCGGAGGTAGTGGCATCAGTGTCGGTATACATCAAGAACTTCTCGACAGCTTTGTCTGGAAGACGGTGGGGTTGACCTGCCATCTGAGAAAAGTCGAGCTGAGTAAAATACTCACCCATTATGTCGGAAACAGAGGTATTAGTGTTTCCTGGAAATAAAAGGTGGATGTCGGAAACAGACTCAAATCCAAGTTCTGCAAGGATCCTACGAGAAGCTAGTTTGTTCAATCTCCTCCATAGTTACATATATCGACGATATCGCGATATATCGCGAGTCATTCCCATTGGCGATATATCGCCACTAAAAAATCGCTATACTTTCGATATTTTGAATATATCGCGATATATTCAATATGTCGCGATATATTGGGAATATATCGGGAGATTTTGGAAAATATCGCCCTGCTAAAAAAATTTGCAAGATATTTGAAAAAAATATTTTGAATATATTGCGATATATTGGGAATATATCGGGAGATTTTGGAAAATATCGCCCTGCTAAAAAAAAATTGCAAGAAATTTGAAAAAAAAATTCATGGGTTAAGTTTTTGGCACTGTTATTAAAACTAAATATATTAAATTCTTAAAGTAATAAATGGTAATATTAAATTCTTAAAGTAAAAGTGACATTCTCCTTTACTTTCATTTTCTATCCTTTTACTTAAATTTTTAACATTGCCATTAATAGTTTCGGGATGTTTGAGAGTGGTTCCAACCTCATCGGACTTCATATGCAAAAAGTAGAATTTTAGATCCCTTTTAGAATTCAAGAGACTTAATAGTTTTCAGGATTTCAAGATTTCAACAATTCCACTGGATTTTATCAAGTATGAGGGTATGGGATTGGCATTTAATCAAGCACATCAACCCATCCCTGTACCTTGATGTTGGTTGCATCGACTATTGAAATCTTTTATCATGACCTTAATAAAAATGTACCCTTCACTCATTAAACATGGTAAGTTTCATCAAAATTGTAGAGTATTTGGAACTTCACCATAGCTTAAGTAGTTGGAGCTTCCAATTTGATGCCTAACTCATCCAAAGCACCTACAGGACCCCCTACTACTTCCAGAGGAAGAGTGGTGCCCCTTGCCTATAAAAGGGGTAGAGGGGATCGATGATTTCTACTATTTATCATTGTATCATGTAGTATCTGGATGCTTCATGAGTCATGATGATTAATTTCTTGAGAGACATTTATTTTGACCATTTGATGTGATTTTCTATCATTCCATCAAGAACATATTTCAATATTTTCAGTTTATAACTTTATAGTCGATATGTGATCATGATCCACCATTTGACATCTTATGCATCTTATATATTAGTTGTATTTTAATATTTATGTGGAAATGTGTTTATTTGATGTTGTTGCTTTAGATGTTAAAAAAATTGAAAAAGAATGTTTATTTTTGTATTTTTTAATGCAAAACGACATTTGCCGATATTTTCCGATATTTTCACCGTTGCTGCCGATAAGTTTCATTCCGGACCCCCGGCGATATATTCGCCGACACGATATATGTAACTTTGATCTCCTCCTATAGACTTTTTCAGGGTTAGGGATGAAATCGAACAAACCTTCAGAGTTTCTTCTAGTAGAATACCTTGAGGTGTTAACTGACAGTGGAGTCGCCAAGTGGACTTAAGTCTAATTTCGGAGAGTGATTGGACTAAAAATCTACCAAAAAGGGGAAAAAAGGGAAAAAACTAAAAGAAACAAAGGTCGTCCAAGAACAAAAAGATTTGTCCCTGGCAACGGCGCCAAAAGATGTTGTCCACCGATTGCACACCAGCAGCAGAAATCTTTCGAAAGCTGTCTCCTCACTTAGGAAAGTGGGAGAGGTGTGACTTTGGGGGCAAGCACAGAGCTAGGTACTGTCACCTACTCCTAGCTCCTCCGTTTAGGCTAACTCCTAACGAAGCCAAGGGGGGTAGTCCCTAACAAAGAGTTTTCTAAGGCTCAATGTGGTTAAAGTGTTTTAATTAGTTGCGGATGCGGATGGGTGTTATTTAGGAGTTATTATGATTAGAAGTGTTTATTTATTATGAGTATGATACTTAATCAAAAGCAATCCACGTTACTAATAAGAGATTAACAGATAAACAATGATTCTAGACTTTTAATTGTGCATTCAGATAAAGAAATTATAATAAACCATAGACAATTGATCAAATAATATAATTATGCAAATTAAAAAAAGGTCCAATGCCTTATGGAGTCAATGATGCTGAAATGCGCACGAAAATTAAACACAAGTCTAGAAATCAAACTAGTGAATGTTAGGTGATGCGAGTGCTCTTGGTAGGTTTTAAGGATTTTATGTGTTCTTGATTAAGGTGTCAACGAAGGTTTGTCAAACGCCGGGAGAATCTTCTAAGTTCACTCTGTTGAAGACATGTCGGGCCCGCCCAGTATCCCAGGCTAGTATCGCAAAGATTGACCAGCTAGCTGAGAAGCATAGACAGCAGGATTTCGGCGCCTCTACTAGGAAGTACTTTGAAAAATTCCCTACAACGCTGGTGCGTTGGTTGCAGGGTGTTAATTTTTATTAAGTTATTTTTGCGGGGTTAAGGATCCAGTGCCATTTCTGGGTGCTCCGATCTGAGATCGGTCAGAGCATACTCTGGCAAGGAGGAGAAGAAGTCAATTAATTAAGGGGTGTGTGTTGCAAGTTTTATTAAACCAGTTAATTAGGACTCTCCGACAAAGAGCGCTCTTGACCTTGTCTTATGACAAAGGTTCAAAAGACTTAGCTAATCTAAATGCCTAATGCAATGATGTGCAAATCTAATGAATGCTCTTCGATAGAGAGTGCTCTTGATTTGTGTTACTGCAAGTTCAAGAGTCTTACTTAATTTGTTAAACTTGGATGAAAGAAATAAAACAATAACAATCTAACTACCCAAGAGTCTCTTTCAAGCTTTTTAGGGCCCTAATCGGGAAAGCAAGGTGGTAAGTATATAATAAGAAATATGCCACATTCAATTTAAACAATCAAAACAATATTTTTAACTCATTTTCTATGATCAATAAATTAATCAAACATGCACTACTTGACTAAGATTATGTAATTATCCTACACTATTCTACCATTTAGCGATAAAAATGAAAAGCATGAAAGTGAGACGATACAAGCTTCCCCCAAATGGGGGAAGAAGGGTGTAGGAGCCGTAATCCCACTCGCTTTTTATTAATTTTACAATTTTTTTATGACTTGTTCTTTGCCTTTTCCTGGAAGAACAGGGAAAGAAAGGGATGAAAGAAGAGATAAAATTGTCTTTTTGTTCTTTTTGCTTGCTCTCTTGCTTGTTTTTAGCCTTTGGGCTTTTCTCGATTCCTCCTGCAAATAAGAGCTTTAAACAGTTTAAACGTTATGCATTAATCAAACTTTAAAGACAAACTACAAACTCGAAAAAAGAGGGTAAAAACCAGCGGTGAAAAAAGAGGGAAGAGAGAGGAGAAAGTCCAAGAAAAGGGAGAGAGAAAAGGTGAAAAAGGGGGTTGTCCTAAAGGTGAAAAAGAGGGCTGTCCAAAAGCGAAAAGAGGGCTGTGAAACAGTAAAAAAGAGGGCAGCGAATAGTCAAAAGAGGGCTGTCCAAAAAGAAGAAAGATAGGACTGTCCAAAGTGAAGAAAAGGGCCAAAAACTAGAGCAAAAGAGGGCTGTCCAAAGTGAAGAAAAGGGGCTGCAAACTAAACTGAATAGAGGGCAGCGAAGAAGAAGAAGGAAAGGCAAGCCAAACAAGGCAATGGGAAGGAAGCCTAAGGGTTGAAAAAAGTAAACTAGGGCTTCCTAAGTGACCGGTAACCAAAAGAACATTAACTTGTGGATGGAACCAAAGAGAGAGAGAGTTATTCCCAGCTTTCTTTTTGAAGCAAAAGATGACGAACACTGTAGGTCCTGCAATTAAAAAATGTTAAATTCCAATGGTTGTTTTGAAGCATGGGATAGAAGCAGCTGAGCTCACACCCTTCTACAATCTGTGAAGCCTGAATCACATCAAAACTTAAAACAAGAAGTGAGATAAAATATATGCTAGTATGTTAGGCAAATCAAATCAAGATCAACATTTTGTATTACTTACTACTCATGTCCATCAAAATATCGATTTACTTTGCATAAATAACCAAATTGAAGCTACAAATGGCTATTCTACTATGCCAACAATGGCCTTCTTGAACTAGCAAAATATTTAAACACATACAATTAAAAAGAGATGAGTTAGAGACAATATCACCTCAACCATGAGGAATCCAACACAATCAAGAGCCCATAGACCTCCAAAGTCGAATATTTTTATTAACAAAGCTAAAGCAAAATGCTTGATACAATTTTCTCAGAGTAACTTTAACCCAAAAGTTCCATCCCAATAGAGCTAAAGAAGCCTCTATTTATACAATGAAAAAAGAACCCAAAACCCTAAAACCAAAAAACCAGACCTAACCGGACTGGCACATCACTGAAAGACCAGACCTGAAAAAGGTGAGCTGGTAGTGAGGGGGGGCCTCCACCTAGGCAAGGCGCCCCCACTTCAACCCTAACCACTGCAAACAAGTCATTATTGAGCCCACACGTGTGGATGACGCCCTCATGATAAAGAGGGGCGTGAGCTGGTAGGTGAAGGCGCCTCTTAGGTATGGAGGAGCCACTGCTAGGTCTGGAGGAGCCTACTGCTGTCAGATCATAATGTTATAATCGGTTCCTGCCTCGATCAAATCATCAAACCAATGAGTGCTCTCCATCTCATCCAATTCGGGAGTTTAGCTGGAGATGATAAGTCTGTTAACTGAATATATCTTTATTGCTCACTGAATGCTGAGTTATGATAACTCCAATCATCATAAATGCCCATTGAGATGTCATTAAGCCTTTTATTTCACTGAATTTGGATTAATTTGGAAAGTTTTGGATTTTCTCCAAAATAATCATTTTTTAATAAAAACTCCATTTTTTTCCCCAAAAATGACTTTTTTGAGAAAATGTGCAGTATGTGTCTGATTGATGATCTGAAAGTTGGATCTGACTGGCTGGCCGATCAAGAATGATTTTTGGCTTAAGGTTAGAGCCTTCAATCACTGAAAACGGGGTCCGGATGACTAACTTATTACAAACAGGATTTTTCCAATTAATTTATTGAAAAAATAATAAAAAAACTTAAGGAAATAATTAAAAAATTAAAAAATTAAAAAATAATTTTTTAACCCGTCCAAAAAAAAAAATTCGTAAAATTTTCAAAGGTCTCATTGACTTAGGACATGACCATGCTATATTCTAACAATGCCTGGTAGGTTTATATACACTTAGTTGGGCTCTAATAACCCCCCAAGGCCCAGCATTCAAAATCGGGCATTCCAGCTTTGGAGGAAGCGGAAGAAAACCTCGTCAATTATACTCGGCTATAGGCAAAGCATAATTGTCAAGGGAAAAAAACTCCCTGGAATACCTTAGTTGAAATCCTACATCTTAGGAGACCGAACCACTCAAAACACCCTACTAGCACATTTTATTACAAACCCCGCAGGCCCATGGTCAAAATTATTCAAATGAAAAACTGGCTAGCCAATATGGGCTAGACATGAAGACGGATCAACTGATACACTGGAATCAAACATTGGACATGTTTGTCAACCGGCGGCTCCTCAGGTAACCCAACTATAGTACAAAAATGTTGGCAACAGTCATCTTGGTATGTAAGCCCAGGGGGTTATTAGAGTCTATGTGTCAATGTTTATAAATATGCTAGGCATTAATATTGAGTCATATGGACATGTGTTAGGTCCCCTTAAGTTTATTTTTAAGTTTTGGTAAAATTAATTTTTCTCGTAAACTTAGGCTATTTTTTAATAGTCTAATTGGAAAAATTGGAAATGTAATAAAAGTGTGGTTAGGGATTAGTTTTGTCCTTGGGGGTCCTCGTTTTCTAAATCAGAGCACCCGTTTAACCCAAAAACCCACTTTGCCTAAGTTTTAAGTGATAAATTTATCACTTAAGTAAAAAATCTCCTAAAAATCAAATTTATTAATTAAAAAATGGAAATAATTAATAAATGGAGAATATTCCCAAATTCCTAAATCAGTGGGATTTGCTCTGATTTGACTGAAATCAATGGCATCGACTCCCAACACTGAAGGCGAATTAGACTACTGATAGAGTGGACTGTTTTCCAGTTGGTAGTGACTCAGAGAGTTCACGCAGTCAAGGAGGTTGCACCTCTCTCTCCCCCACACATGTGGGTTAGTTGGCAGCTAATGAATGGGTTGGTTGGTTCACTGAGAGAGGTGGCAGTGAAGTCATCAGTTCTACTCCAAATCAAACTCAGTTCATGCTTAGATCAACCTCAGTTCAACTCTCCTTTAGCTGGAGTCTCTCTCTCAGTTAGGCATGCGCCCCTCTTGGCCGATATGGCTATAAAATAAAGCTTCCTTCTCTCATTTAAGCTAGTTAGAGTTGGGGAGAAAGGCTTTCTATTGTTCTAATATTGTATTGATCATTCTTTTGTTGGAATAAAAGAAAAGCTTTGGAGGCTAAATTGTGGAGTGCTTTCATGTGTGGATCACCATTATCATGCTGCTTTTGAGGTGAACTGCTATTTTTTCAAGTTTTGCTTTTAACTTGTGTCTACCTGAATGATTCTTTGAATCATAGTAATAGATCATTGTAAGTAAAGGTTACTTACTCCTATTTTGCTACATATGTTTGAATGAGTTAACATTTGCATGCTAAATAAGATTATTTTTCATGCTATGTCATCTTTTTTTGCATATGTATCTTCAGATTAAATGAGTTTGTTTGCAGGATTTGTCTTCTAGCTTTCAGGTTTGCCGTGATTGGAAGAGCTGTGGTTCAAGATTGATTCCACTGATTTTCCAACAACTTTGCGAAGATTGTCCTATTATCACCAAACTTGTAGTTGCCTCTATGAGGTGGATCCAGGATGGACGGTAGAGGGATGAGCAACTAAAGAGGTGGAACCAAGATCGCCTCGACTCCCAAATGGATGGTTGTCACGCCAATCGAGGCAATCTTCACTTGATGTTGTCTTAGCCCAAGACAACAATGGGGGAGACCTAGATCTGCTCCCGACAGGAGAGATCAGACCTAAACACCAGATCAAATCAAATGGAGTTGAAGTACGTAAGGTGTAAGGTGGAGGGAACCCTAGATCTATGGATGATGTCACTAGGTGAAGTAGGGCTTGGATAAGGGTTTATGAGATGTGAAATTTAATCCAAGTTCAAGACACAAGTGACCTATAAACCCAATACTAGATCCGGGATCAAGGTACTAGCAAAAGATTAAGATGTCCACTGCCTTGGGAAACGTGACCAATGCAGGGAGGCTAAAAATAGGATTTGGGCTATCTACTACCCAGGAATAGACTCGAAAGAAGGTATGACAATGTCAAAGCACCTGAGCCACAAGAAAAAGGTCAAAACGCAGGAGAAAGAGGCAAAAAGAAGGGTAGCGCTAGGGTTTGGAGACCAGTTCCTTGGGATTTGGGCTCAATCGAGTCACTTTTATCCCAACGTTGAGGAAGACCCACTTAGGGTTTGACCCGGTCTACAAAACCCAGAAATGGTTTGCCTCGAGATCAAGCGGTTTGATCTATAATATTTTTTGTTTTTTAATATTTAGGGTTTTAAGATGAAAATGAAGATGCCAATGGATTGAGATCTAGAAAAGAAACACTAACCTGTAGATCTTACCTAGAAAACATTGTAGATTCCTTGATGGTGATGATCTATGCTGTCTCGATCAATTTGAGAAGATTTAATGAAGTTTCTATGTCCAACGATTTGCCCAAGGAAGCCACTACACCCTCTCTCCTGTACAACAAACGTCAACCATATCAGATTTGCTGCATCATGAGAAAAGAACAAATGCTACAGAAAAATAGCACGATGAAATCATAGATCACATTGATACTAATGAAAACCCCCTGATACAAAACGCATCCAAGCCAAGCGAGTTGAGGAACCCCTGCAAAAATGCCCAAGTTGAAGTCGCCCTCTTGTAGACAAGACAATGTTTCACAAAAATATATAGATCTCACAACAAATACCCAAATGCTAGGAAGAAATAGAGTTTCCAATCACCATCTAAGAACACCAGATGCAAAGGAGATCCAAAAAAATTCCACAAGGGTAGTTTTCTATTATCCAGATCCAAGAGCCAAAGACCCCTTACAAATGAGAAGCTCTCTCCTTTAAATAGGAATGAGAGAACCAAAATTATAACCTTTTTTCAAATGGGTGGCTAAGATTAAAAGATCCAAATTTTTTAATCAATGGTTGAGAGGAGCTCAACATAAAGTACATGGATCAATACAATAATATAATATAAAAATGGACCAAATCACCCTAGGAGAGAGGATCCCACTAAATAAAAATAAATGAAGCTCATGGTGGGTCCAATGAGTGTTAACTAACTCCCCTAGGGTGTCCCCATGGCACAATAAAAATAATATAATTTTTAACTGCAAAATAGTGCCTCTCTGAGGAAATCGTGAGCCTCCAAAAGCTCCAGAAAATAATAAAATATGCACGAAAAATGGATGTGGGCCCATCCAAGTGTTGCAACTGCTGGAGAAGAAGTGGAAGACATCAACTCATCATCAAAACTCATCCCATGCCATTTCCTTGCTTCAGTAGCCCAAATCGAATTCTTTAGTAGCCATTTTAATTATTTTAATTTTGCCTCGAGAAACGTGATATGCCCAAAACTGCGTCCTAGGGTGCCTATGTTATCCAACTGAGCCCACAAGGCTCTCTGGGAGGGGGGTAATATGGTAAAAACAAGTGACTGGACCACCCCCTCCTCATATAGTGCCCTAGGAGATCCAAACAAATCAGCTCTCTGCTCAGACAGGCCATCCAACATGGCAAAACTGCACCAGAATGGTACACTGAGCCAAATCATCCCTGCAACTGCCCGGACTTGAAAGCAAGCTGTCTCACGGAACTCAGGGAGTCCAAATCCATCTAAGGTGCATACTTATACACCCTATATGTCTTTGCATGATCACCTATAATATCCAATATACCTAGACAGACAAAATAATAATATGTAAATGACCACATAATCAATAATATAACCCTAGCTAACATCCATTCACTGCAAGTGTTCAAAGGCTACAACATGCTCTACAAATCATTCAAGTAACAATTATTACAAGTAGCAATCACTTCACTAGCGGTCTATCAACCAAATATATAGGGTTTCACTTATTAATTATAACTCAGACCAGACTTTTAAGACCATACTCACTTTATAGTTGTAATCAATTTGCTAGTGAAGGGTGAAGGCTAAAATTTATAAGGCTAGGCCAAAGGGTGACTACCGACTTGACACTGTGACACTTCGGATATGGAAAGGGAATGCTCAGTGTAGCATATGCAGGACAAGCAATTACATAGGGGATGACAGTGTCTCACAAATGGATAAGCTACTTTCAGAGGTGCTTATTCACCTTGACAAATGCTCACAATCCAAATCAATACAAAAGAGGCCAGCAATCCTTAGATATAACTTTAGGAACCATTGCTTTTTTGGGCCTTTGATTTTCCATAGCCTTGGTCCATGCATTTATTACACGGATTTTTATTATTTTAGGCTTCACGCATTCATGTATGTTTAAAAACACTATTTTTCATGAATGTTTTAAGATATTCATTTCATTATACTTCAAAGCCAATTTCATTAGGCTTGCCTTGCATTCATGTATGTTCAAAAACACTACTTTTCATGAATGGGCTTTTTCATAAGATATTCATTCATTTCCAAATACATTGTATTGATGGCAGCGCTACTTGTTTCAGGTTTAGCCAACACAACCTAGGCAACTTAGAGCCAAGACACAAATAAACAGGGAAGCTTGTCCAACAAAGAGGCTCTAGTGGGGAAAGGTCCTCCATGCCACAAGTCAAGTAGTAGGTCAGGTCGGAAACATAATTGGAAGGTAATGGATGAGTGGAGACGGTGAATAATGAAACCAACACTAGCAAGCCAACGTATGGTGGGAATGACTACCTCTATTCTCCCTAAGGAGGATAAAACCAATGAGTATAAATCAAAAACTTCCAGGTCTGAGTAGGGACATACATACATAATATCAATACATCCAAGTCCACATATTTATATGACCGCCAGATCATGACACTAAATGCTAATACATGCTACAAAAATGATCATAAGAGCAATGGTAACCATAACACAAGATAATATAAGCTGAGTCATAAACATGTAAATAATCCATTTGAACCAACATCTGTCCACTGAGAAAACACTGATACGACTCTGGGCACTACTAACTGCTCTGCAAATGGCTAAATGACTACATCAATCCTCAAATCTGTGTGTCCTGAGACTCAGTCATGGCATGGGAGAGTACTATAGTCCATCAATCAAATAATGATCCATCATAGATGCTCATCTCAGCATCTCATATGTAGGGGAATTGGCTGAAAGGTGTACTGGAATCTGAAAAATAGAATATGGTAGCCCGACTACTATATATGTAATAACATGTCCCTCAATGCTTCACTAACAAGCTTCTTTTGCAGCTCTATTCCAGCAACAAGCACTATCTCTACCTCTTCCTCTTCAAATTCTATTTTTTTCTCAAACTGGTTACCGTTCAATATCTTATTGTTTAGATCTATTTTACAAAGTAAAAATCATACACAACTTTAGTTAGTAAGATCTTGTTAGCTTAGATCTCAATTTTTGCATGCAAAATTCCATTTGATAGAAAACTAGTTCAAATCTTCCTTTTTCCTTGCAAGCATTACAAAGAAATATTTAGCTTGTTTAAAGGTAGTCTTCTGTAAAGTTTAGATAATAAATCTAGCATCTAAGTGCACATTGTATTGGCTGCCCAAAAGGCAAGCCAAGATCCCAAAGAAAGCTTGCTTTCCTTGGTTAAATTTTAGCATTTTTTATAGTTTTAACTGAGGAAATTTTTCATTTTTTTGCGTTGCCCAAAGTCACTTCCAAAGTGAAACTGGGCACTTTGTTACTAATAAAGCTTGTTGTTTTTTAGCAGGTCCATCAAAAAGGAGGAGGAAACTCTAACCAAAAATAGACTTTTCGGCCATCTGGAGCTTCTTAGGGGTGCCCCTTACCCTTGGGTTTCTTTTCTAGCCTTTTTGTAAGCCTTTGTATCCCAAATAACAAGGACCAAAGTGCAATTCTATTAAGCGTTGTAACCGAGTATAATAAAAATATCTTGAGTAGGCTCTTCCGAGCCCACTCCCCCATCCCCCTAGGGGGGATCCACGTCAGTGTTCCTTTTTTGCACTTTTTCTTTTTCTTTATTTTTGTTATAGTTTAGTTTGTTTTATTCACCTGCAGTATAGTATACTTTGTTTAATATTGCAAAATCTTATCATACCATTCGATATCCAAAGTAATACTACAACTTACCCCACGATTTCTCGAGTGACCCGAAAGGGGAAAGAGATTCATGGTAGATCAATTAGATAATTTTCTTTGCATTTTCTTGCATGTTTAATTTCACTATAAAAACATAAATAAAATCTACCCCTCTTTGCTTTCCCGATTGAGGTTCACTTGAACCGAAGAGATTCTTGGAGGTCACTTTTTGCCTTTTTAACAAACAAAACTATTCATAAAATCTTTAAGATCCTTTAGACTCCATTGTGTATGCTCTGCACCACTGCAGTTCAACAGAACAGTTGGTTGCATCAAAAGCAACGTGGGTGACTAGATTAATTAGTTTTCACACCCCAATTAACCTCCCCAGGTGAAAATCCAATGCCTTGATTTAATCCATTGCGGTGGCAAAATCCACAAAGGAAACGGGAACAACTGGGTAGCGACCTCGAGACCCAGTTAGGCTACACCCTTGTTGGTGTAGTGTTGAACACGTCTCCGAGACTCCAACCAGCCCACATATTCCTTGCGAGGAGTTGCATCAGATAATGGTTTTGGACATACTCCTCGTACCTTCGGGTATATTTGGAGTTCCCTTCTCCCCATAAGTTAATCAACTCATCTACACATTAATTTAAAACTGACCAAGAGCACTTGCAACACCCCTATTTAGCAATACAACGACACTTTTTATTTGTGGACTCCATGTTGGCACCGGTTCTCTACTTTATATAATTATATGTTTTTATGTGCTTTATATATCATGCATCAATCTTTATGTTGTTGTGTTTAAATCCTGTTGCAATATCTTGTGTTATTATTAACTTTCATCAAACTGCTAAGTAATTTAATCTTCACCATAACACTAAGCCTTAACATCCTTAGTAACAAAATAGGGTCTACCCCCCTTGGCTTCGTTAGGAGTTGGCCTAAACGAAGGAGTCAAGAACAAGGTGACAACCTTGCCTCGAGACTTTCTCCCAAAGACACACCGAGTGGCTTGAAGATTTTTGCCACGTCCCCCCCCAAGCGTGTCAAAGGCGACAACACTAGGCCCACCTAGGGTTTTTATTTAGTTCCGAGAAAATTATTTTTTCCCCCAAAATTAGGCCATTTTTTAATGGTTTATAAAAAATTTGTAAGTGTAATAGAAGTCAGGTTCAGAATCTGTTTTTGGTGTGGGGATGTTTGTTTTCACACTCAGAGAATCCTCTTTAACCCAAAGGACCCTTTTCATATGTTTCGGGCAGCTAAAACATCTCCCAGGGCATTATTTCTCCAAAAGTGCATTAAAACGTCATTTTAATGTTATATGTGTAACAAATTGGCACAAAAGGACAAAGTTGAAAAAGTCAAAAAATCAAATAATAAAGTATGGGGTGACATGGCAAATGGGTCCCCCATGTCATGCGACCCTCTTCCATGTGAAAACTTTAAAACTTTGGTTATGATTTGAAGGTAGCGAATGGTTTAAAAAAGGATGACGTCAACCATTTGAGATTCACGCCAACACCAAACCAAGCTTGCAATTGCATGTTTAGGTGGACCCCTCTTCATATGTTGAGATTTTAAACCTTGCGTAAATTAAGTTATAGCATGGTATATCTTTTTTTATGAAGAGATGCGAATGGGTTGGTAGAAGACTCGCACGTGTGGATGATGTGACGCCAACCTCATGAGGATTAGCGTGTGGATGATGTGGCTCTTGAAGAGTGGGTTGTTGGAGTTTGGTGGAGAGAGGAGCAGTTGCCTTTCCAGTTCCACTTCACTCCAACTCACTACAACTTAGTTAGACTCCAATCAACTCTACCTCTCTCTGCCAGTGTTAGATGCACCCACTCCCTCCTCTCTGGCCATAAATAAATCCCTTGCCTCTCTCACAAACTAGTTGGGTTTGAAGTAAGAGAGAGCATGCTATTGTAATTTGTTATTCTTTTTCTATTGTGCTTGTAATAAAGAGAAGCTTCGGAGGCTAATGGTGTTGTGCTACTGTGTGTGGGCTAAGGTTGACATGTTTTTTATGAGGTAACCTGTGTATTTGCTCCATTTTTCTTGCATCGCTCTTGGTATAGATCTTGCCTATAAGGATTCCTACGAATCAATAGGAATAGGAATTGAAAGTAAGGTTACTTTAATTTCTATGTTATCATGTATGTTTAGAGGTAAAATATTGCATGTCAATAAGTTTATTTACATGTTATCTTAACCTCTTTTTATATATGTTTCAAGATCTCACAGGTATTGCAAGTGTTTGGTTGGGTTTTAAGATAGATAGTGTGGAAGAGGTGTGGATCTAGGTTGACTCCACCCCATTTCTAACAGTTATGAAAGACATAGCCCCTTGGCATCCCACCGCAAAATTTTCCAAGCAAAACTTTTGTGGCTACATGCTCTTTCTCTTTCCCTTCTCTTCATTTAAAATCAATACTCTCTTTGGTTACTTGTCTTGCCTACTTAGATCTGTGCACCTAAAGATAAATTTGCATTTAGATCTAGTTTTCAAGATTCAAATAGATCAGATCTAGCGAGTGCTTCATTTTTAACTTTAATTCAAGCAGATCTGGCATAAGAAGGCTTATTTTTTGCAAAAGCATTATCAAGAAAATTTCTAGCTTGCATAGGGTAGTCTTCCATTTGAAATCTACAGATTAAATCTTGCATCCAAGTGCATAATTTTATTGGTTGCCCAAAAAGCAAACCAAGATCCCAAGGAAAGCTTGCTTTCCTTGGTTAATTTTTGCATCTCTTTTATCGTTTTAACTTAGTATTTTTTACAATTTTTTTGTGTGTTGTCCAAAGACACTTCCAAAGTGTTTTTGGACACTTTCTACTAATAAACGATTGCTGGTTTTTAGTAGGTCCATCAAAAAAGAGAAGGAAACGCTGGCCAAAAATCGAATTTTGGGTCATCCGGGAGCTTCCAGGAGTTCCCCATCTCTCTGTAGCTCTCTTTCCAAAGATTTGTAAGCCCTTGGGTTCATGTTCTATAAGAACCAAGTGGCATTTCCTAACAATCATTGTAACCGAGCATAATAAAAAATCTCTTGAGTAGTCTCTTCAGAGCCCACTTCCCATCCCCCCAAGGGGTATTTGTGTCGGTACCATTTTTTCATGTTTTGCTTGTTTAGTTTAGTTTCTTTTGCAAAGTAGTCTACTTTGATATGTGCATTCATTTTATATCTTTATTTGATCAAGAGTAATACAAATGCTAACCCCACGACTTTCTAAGTTACCCGAAAGGGGAAAGAGATGTGTGGTAGGCTTAATTAGAAAACCATTGTTTCTTTTAGTACCTTGTGTTGGTTTTTTACGTCTCGTTTAAAATTAACCCCTCCTTGATTTCCCGATTGAGGTTCATTTGAACCGAAAGAGATTCTTGGAGGTTAAATTTTTTCTTTTTAACAAACAAACTGTCTTTAAAAACCTTAAAATCAACAAGACTCCATTGTGTGTGCTCTGCACCGCTGCAGTTCGACCGAACAATTGGCTGCATCAAAAGCAACGTGGGTGACTAGTTTAATTAGTCTCACATTTGAATTAACCTCCCAAGGCAAAAATCCAACTCCTTGATTTGATCCGTTGCAAGGAAAGTTCACAAAGGAAGCGAGAACAACTGGGTAGTGACCTCGGGACACCGTCAGGATACACTCTTGTTGGTGTAGTGTTGGACACGCCCCAGAGACTCCGATCCAGCTCACATATTCTTCGCGTGGAACCGCATCGGATAAGGGTTTTGGACATATCCTCGTACCTTCGGGTATAAATGGAGTTCCCTTCCCCCTAACTTTATTCACTCATTTTCCACAATAATTTAAAACTTACCAAGAGACAATTGCAAAACATCTACGTCAGCATTTTCAGCACACACAATTTTGTGACTCCATCTTATTTCAACACTAGTCTTTATGTTTCTATCTATATAGTTTATGAGTTGAATAATTTATTGAAAACTCTTGTGCTATTTATACTGTTGTAATTGGTTTCTTACCAAACTCTAGTTGTATTCTTGTTGTTTAAAAACTCCTAAAAAACTCACTCATCTAAACCATTACCACTAAAGCCTAATCAACCTTAGCAACTCTTAGGGTCTATCCCCCTTAGCTTCGTTAGGAATTGGCCTAAACGGAGGAGCCAAGAACAAGGTGACAACCTTGACTCGAGACTTTCCCCCAAGGACACACCGAGTGGGTTGAATATTTCTACCACATTCCCCCTGTAATGTCCTCTTCCGATTAGGCCTTAAGGCCCAAAACCGCTAACCTTTGTGATTCCTGTGGGTTCGAGTGGTTACTGACAGTTAGGGAATCATCTAAGGACTGATGCCATCCATAGAAAATCTAGGGCATCATCATTAGGTCAAGAAGGGCCACCGGGGCTAAAGGCCACCTTCGTGCATGCCATCCAAGCATTATTTAATGTTGCATGCACTCATTTAAGTCTCCAGGCACATGCATGCAAGTCAACTGCAAATTAGAAGATAAAGTGACCTAATTAGGTCAAAGATTAGGGTTTTCGCAGTTGAAAGTTAGAAAAGGAGGATAAAGCGAAAGGAGACTTCACTTTTTGATGATTATTATTTTGGGAGCTCTTGAATAGCAACACGGCGTGCAGCACAGCAGTTGGGGTTGGAGACGGCGTCTTCAACTAGCGGGGTTTTAGCAATGAAATATCTGCCCTAGTCTCATTCAGGGTAAGCCATACAGGTTCACCATTTGCTCATTCATAGTTATCCAGTATACGGTGTAGATTGTTGCAGGGACACATGTGCAGCCGTAAGGGGGGTTTTCAGCCAGAAAGCCCTAATCAGTTGTTGGGTCTTCAGATCTCAGTTTTACTTCAAAACTCAGGCACCATTCTCATCATCGACATCTTACTCCGGTACCCGGTGATTATCAGATCTGACCGTGCTCATCCGGAGCAGTAATCAGCTATTTCGGGATCTGGGGGCGTGAGCAGCTATCTCTCTGGAACAATTCTCTAGCCTGCCTAGAGACCTCTGAAACTCCGCATGTACCAAGCATTCTCTTCGGCATGGGAAGCCTATCAGTCCTGCAAATCAGCAGCTCCATCGGACACCTCCTTCACTAAAAACGTCACCCTTATTTGATCTAGGGTTCTTGTTGCTGGGGTTTCATTGGAAGCAGAAGATACCAATCCATCTCCGATTCAGTTCTTGATGCTTGCATACTCTCTCAGGAGCAGTCTAGCCAGCTTATCAGTGGTAAGTGTTCATTCTATCTCACAAACCCTAACCCTAATTTTTGCTACAAAATAGGGATTTTTGCATGGCAGTCTGCATGCCCAATTGCATCAGCATATTTGCATAAGAATAGAAAATATCGGGATTTGGGATATTACAGTGGTATCAGAGCTATCTTCTTGGCTAGCTGTGGGCTTAAGAAATGAGACATAGATGAATCCAGAGGGAGACCCTTTTGTAACCTATAGGAGGAGAAAGAGTAGATACACAGGGGACTTTGAGGATATCCAACTAGAAGATACCAATTCAAACATGGAACAAACAGGTATACACTCGGATAGGGGAAAAGGAACGGGAGAAGAGGAGGATAGGATGGAGTTTCGCAACTTAGTATCTGCATTGCAAGACTTAGCAAAAGGGCAAAAAGATGTGCTCAATGCAATCAACAAATTATCAACGAAACCAGAAATAGGTACCAACAGTACACCTCCCTCACCGGTAGATTGGAGATCTACAAGCAGCAGTGGAAAGGTTGCGTACACTAATATGCAGAATACTCCACACATATATAGCAGACCTTCCAACAGGCCTACCATGCCTCACTTATTGGAAGATACAGTAGGTGGTCCGGTCATGCAGGTAGAACCTAGCGAGCCTTTTGGGGCTTATTTGCAGGAGTATAGAGACTTGGGGGATGAGTTTAATGCTGCCATGTCTTTTTCAGATTTCTGCAACATGAAGAGTAGGAACAGGCCCAAGAATTTCAACAAGGGTTTCAATCACAACTATGAGTTGCAGAAGACCTTGGGCAAGTTGACCATCCCGAACTTTGATGGGACTCGCGAAGGATCAGCGAGGATATGGGTTCAAAAGTTGGATACCTATTTCCAACTCAATCCCATGACAGAGACAGATGCCATTAAATTGGCTACACTCCACCTGGACGGAGAAGCTCACGAGTGGTGGTACCACGAATTGGTGACATTAGGTCACAACACCATACACTCCTAGGGTGAGTTCACTCAAAAGCTCATAGAGAGGTTTGATAGGAAGGATCCAGAGATACATTTCAGGGAGTTGGCTCAACTCAAACAGATCGATAGTGCAGAAGCCTTCATCTCAGAATTTCAGAGGATAGCAGTCATGGTAACAATTGTGTCAGAGAGCAGGTTGACTATGTTATTCACTGAGGCCCTCACGGAGCCACTACAGGGATGGGTGAAAGCCTACAAACCCCTCACTCTGCAGGATGCCATTAGCAGAGTCCGAGATCTTCAGGATTCAATCCCCAAAAACAAGTTCCTGCTGAAAACCAATTTTCCTGTTAGGGACAAGGACAAGAAACCTTTCCAGCGGGATGTTCCCAAGAAAACATGGTTAGACGAGGACACTAGGAAAGATTTGAGAAGGAAGAAACTATGCTTCACTTGTCAGGAACCATGGGTACCAGGACACAGGTGTGCAGGGAAGGCGAAGGCTCACTACATTGAGGTATATTCGGACAGTGATGAGGAAGACTATGAGCAGGAAGCCACAGAAGAAATACGGGCAGCTGAGGAAGAATCACACCAGGGTGATACACCAGAGGGAGTCATTGCTACATTATCTAGAGTACCAAGATTCCATACTCTTAGGGTCAGGGGAGTAGTACAGGGTCACAGAGTAGGAGTATTGATTGATGGGGGAGCAACCCACAATTTCATTGACTCCACTTGGGTTAGCCAAGAGAGGTATTCAAACCGAGAAGTTCGAAGGATTCACTGTAGCAGTAGTCGGGAACTCCAGCATGGAGTGCAACTACTAGATTCCAAAATTGAATGTCACCTTAGGTAACTACCAGATGACAGATTCCTTCTACATAGTGGATGTATCGGATACTCATGTAGTATTGGGTGTTCAGTGGCTTTATTCTATAGGGAAATACACTACAGACTACAGGGCAATGGAAATGGAATTCTAGGGGCCAGACGACAAACGGGTAGTTTTGAGGGGCATGAACACTTATCCCCCAAAACCGGTCTCGTCACAGAGAATGGAGGCAGTACTCCGACAGGATGATATAGAATGGGTTGCAGAATGTTTTGTCACTTTTAGGAACCCCCCAGAGACCAACACACAACACCCAAGTGACATTCAAACCTTGCTACAGAAACATGAAAAGGTTTTTCGGGACCTTCCATCGGGTAGACCGCCAGACCGAGGCTTTGAACACATCATTGAGCTAGAGGAGGGGACACAAGCAGTCATCACCACTGCTTACAAGCATCCCAAAAGATACAAGGATGAGATTGAGAAAACAATCAAAGAATTATTGGAGCTTGGATATATTCGGCCCAGTTCTAGCCCCTCTGCATCCTCAGTAGTATTGGTCAAGAAGAAGGATGGTACATTGCGAATGTGCATCGATTATCGAGCACTCAACAAAAAGACCATTAAGAACAGGTATCCCATCCCCAGAATTGACGAACTCATGGATGAGCTTCGGGGAGCTAAATACTTCTCCAAGATTGATCTTCGCTCGGGATACCATCAAATCAGGGTAAGGGACCAAGACATCTCCAAAACCGCTTTTCACTCACTATGAGTTTTGGGTCATGCCTTTTGGACTTACCAATGCTCCAGCCACTTTTCAGTCATGCATGAACCACACCTTCAGAGCACAGCTACATAAGTTTTTGCTAGTATTCTTTGATGACATCCTGATTTACAGCAAAACATGGGAAGAGCATCTAAAGCACCTGGACGAAGTACTGAACATTTTAGAAGAACATTCGCTTTATGCAAAAATGTCCAAGTGTGAGTTTGGCATGAAGGAAATGTTGTACTTAGGACACATAATCAATGCAGGAGTACAGGTTGATATGGAGAAAATCCGAGCTATCAGAGATTGGTCTGCGCCAAAAACAGTTACAGAATTGAGAGGTTTCTTGGGTCTGTGCACTTATTACCAACGGTACGTTAAGGGATTCTCCCAATTTGCAGCACCCCTCACAGATCTCACAAAGAAGGGAGTGTTCACTTGGACAGACTTAGCACAGAAAACTTTCGAGGAGATGAAGGTTATTATGAGTTCCTGTCCAGTTTTAGCATTACCAGACTTCTCACAACCCTTCGTAGTAGAATGTGATGCCTCAGGGGAAGGGTTAGGAGCAGTGTTGATGCAAAACCATCACCCTATTGCATTTGAGAGCCGTAAACTGAAGAACTACGAGCGTCACTACTTCATATATGACAAAGAGATGCTAGCCATCTTACATGCTCACAAAATTCAGGCAGTACCTAGTGGGCAGTAAGTTCAAAATCAAAACCGATCATAACAACCTCAAGTATTTCCTGGAGCAGAAGGAACTGAATGAGCGACAGCAGAAATGGGTCAGCAAAGTACAAGCCTATGATTTCGAGATCTAGTATGTAAAAGGTAAGAATAATGTAGTAGCTGATGCATTATCCAGGCGTCCCGCCTCATTATCTCTCAGTAGCATATCCACAGATTGGAGGGCACTTCTCTTAGTAGAGTACTCCAAAAATAAATTCACTTGCGAATTATTGGATGGACAAATTCAGGATGACAGGTATAGGATTGTTGATGACATCATCTATTACAAGAACAGGATATACCTCGTCCCACAATCCACATTGAGGCAAAAGATCATTCAAGAAGCACATGATTCTCCTTTATCAGGGCATCAAGGTTTCTTGAAGACCTACAGGCAGATCCGAGACAGACTGACCAAGTTTGCACATTTCTTTTCGATATCATCAGACTACTCGGCAGCTCAAGTAGTTGAGTTATTCTTCAGGGAGGTCTTCAAGTTACACGGGTTACCTAAGGCCATTGTCAGTGATCGGGATAGCATATTCATAGGTGCCTTCTGGCAGGAACTATTCAGACTAGTGGGGACCGAACTAGCTACCAGTACGAGTTATCATCCCCAGAGCGATGGACAAACTGAAATAGTCAACAAGTGGATCGAAGGATATTTAAGGAACTATGTAGCAAGGCAGCAGCGGACCTGGATCAAATGGCTACACCTAGGGGAGTATTGCTACAATACTACCTATCATATGTCTATTAGGCTGACTCCTTTCAAGGCATTATATGGTTACGAGGCCTTGGACTATGCAAATTTGGCATTTGGAGATAGTAGGGCTCCTAAGGCTAAGGACTGGATACAAGACAGTCAAGACAATCTGAAAATCTTGAAGGAAAACTTACAAACAGCCCAGAATCAACAGAAGTTGTATGCCGACAAACAAAGGGTCAAGCGGAGCTTTAAGGTAGGGGATTTGGTATACTTAAGGCTCCAACCTTACAGGCAGTCTTCGCTTAAGAAGAAAGGAGCAGAAAAGTTAAAACCTTGCTTCTATGGACCCTACAGAATAATCAGGAAGGTGGGAGAGGTGGCATATGAACTAGAACTTCCACAAGAAAGTAAAATTCACAATGTGTTCCATGTGTCTAACCTAAAGAAGACCCTTGGGCAACACATTGCTCCATCTACAGAGTTACCTCCTTTAGATGATGAGGGACTGCTGATACTAATTACCGAACGGATCATACAGACTAGAGAAAGGAAGCTCAGGAACAGGGTAATCAGAGAGTACTTGGTTTAGTGGAAAGAACTACCGCCAGAGGATGCCACCTGGGAAGGTGAACAGGTATTGCAGCATCCCAGTTTGCAGTTGCTTGAGGACAAGCAATCTCAAGCGGGGAGGACTGTAATGTCCTCTTCCGATTAGGCCTTGAGGCCCAAAGCCACTAACCTATGTGATTCCTGTGGGTTCGAGCGGTTACTGACAATTAGGGAATCATCTAAGAACTGATGCCATCCATAGAAATCTAGGGCATCATCATTAGGTCAAGAAGGGCCACCGGGGCCAAAGGCCACCTTCGTGCATGCCATCCAAGCGTTATTTAATGATGCATGCACTCATTTAAGTCTCCAGGCACATGCATGCAAGTCAACTGCAAATTAGAAGATAAAGTGACCTAATTAGGTCAAAGATTAGGGTTTTCGCAGTTGAAAGTTATAAAAGGAGGATAAAGCGAAAGGAGACTTCACTTTTTGATGATTATTATTTTGGGAGCTCTTGAATAGCAGCACAGCAGTTGGGGTTGGAGACAGCGTCTTCAACTAGCGGGGTTTCGGCAGTGAAATTTCTGCCCTAGTCTCATTCAGGGTAAGTCATACAGGTTCACCATTTGCTCTTACATTCATTCATAGTTATCCAGTATACGGTGTATATTGTTGCAGGGACACGTGTGCAGCCGTAAGGGGGGTTTTCAGCCAAAAAGCCCTAATCAGTTGTTGGGTCTTCAGATCTCAGTTTTGCTTCGAAACTCAGCCACCATTCTCATCATCGGCATCTTACTCCGGTACCAGGTGATTATCAGATCCGACCGTGCTCATCCGGAACTGTTATCAGCTATTTCAGGATCAAGGGGGCATGAGCAGCTGTCTCTCTGGAACAATTCGCTAGCCTTCCTAGAGACCTTCGAAACTATGCATGTACCAGGCATTCTCTCCGGCACGGGAAGGCTATCAGTCCTGCAAATCAGCAACTCCATCGAACACCTCCTTCACTGAAAACGTCACCCTTATTTGATCTGGGGTTCTTGTTGCTGGGGTTTCACCGAAAGCAGAAGATTTCAATCCATCTCCGATTCAGTTCTTGATGCTTGCATACTCTCTCAGGAGCAATTCAACCAGCTTATCGGTGGTAAGTGATCATTCTATCTCACAAACCCTAACCCTAATTTTTGCTATAAAATAGGGATTTTTGCATGGCAGTCTGCATGCCCGGTTGTATCAGCATATTTGCATAAGAATAGAAAATATCGGTATTTGGGATATTACACCCCCCAGGTGTGTGAAAGGCGACAACATTAACCAAGCATGCACATAAGGGTTGTGATGCACCCAAGCAGTCGTTCTCACCATATGAGTTAGTTGCCTATTTTTTCTTCCAAAAATGCGACTTACATTACTTGAAATAAGCGTTGTAGTTGCAACAAATAGACATACATTTGTTGAATTTTCTTACAGCAGTAGAAATATAATTTTCAGATCTGATAATTACTTTCTAATGATTTCAAACAGTAATTTCATCCCAGTGTTATAATTGAATAATTACACTGAAAATGCAGTGGAAACAATAGAATCATGCACAGTAGACACAATATTTTTATCCTAGGAAACCCAACCTTGGGAGAAACTCCAACAACTTTTTCCTAAGAAGAAATCAGTCGAATAAGTAGAAGTACACCACCATGAAGAAGAAAACCCTGGCACATAAAGAGTGTGACTTTCATGAAGAAAAGATAGTGAACCCTTGAGTTGATAAGAACCTTCAATAGCTGCTCCTTGAAATTTTCCCGAGCCTTCTTGATTTGCACACCAGAAGAGAAGAGATGAACTTGGATGATGTGATGATCAAAATGAAATGCTTGAGCTTTTATTTATACACTTCAAATCACCTTTAATTTCTCCTTTAGGGCCGACTTGTACTTTTTGTTCTTCAATATTTCTCGGGGATTCTTCAATGGTACAATGGCCTTTGACTTGTCTCCTTGACATTTCTTCTCACTAGAAAAGTTGTCCTTGAGCCTTGTTGATGCTATTCTTCTCTTCACATGCACGCCTATTCATGTAGAGCTCTAATGTTGAGTAAGGCCACCAAGAAGCCCCTCATCACAAGAGGTCTCTTGAGCCTACATCTTCAACATTAGACTAGACTTGTAAACAAGTCAAACCCCCTCTAATATATAATAGATCACTCCAGCATGGAGTAGGTAATGTGAGAGAATATCGATCCTTTTCACTCCTAATCAAATCAACATGACTAATAGGAGAAAGACTGCACCTGGGCCATTCACCACTAGCCAAATCAGCATGGCCCCATGAGTGAATGTATCATTCCCCCTCGGTCTAATCAACATGACTAATCTAAGAGAATGTCTTCTCGATGTTGCTAACTAGAGAAACATCAACACTCCCTCTCAGTGAGGGAGACATTTTACATCATGCAAAGCTTGTCTCTGAAGTATACAAACTTCGCCTTAGACAAAGGCTTGGTGAGAATGTTTGTTATCATCTCATCCGTGGATATCTATTGGAGCTTTACTGCTCCCTTCTGCACCATGTCTCGGATGAAGTGATATTTGATCTCAATGTGCTTCAACCTGTCATGAAATACTAGATTTTTTGAATGCTTGACACAACTTTGTTTATCACAATGTATCAAGGTCGTCTATAGCTCCTGGTCAAATAGTCTCTACAAGACGCTTTTGAAGCCACACCGAATTGTAACATGCGATACTAGCTGCAATATACTCCACTTATGTTGTACTGAGTGATACAAAAGTTTGCTTCCTACTAAACCAGGATATCATAGTTGATCCCAAGCTGAAGCAACACCCCGAGGTGCTCTTTTTGTCCACTGCACTGCCTGCCCAGTCAGAATCAGTATATCCCTATAGCCTCTCTTCACCACCTGAGACATATCTCAAACCATATCCAAATGTACCATGCAAGTACATCAACACATGCTTTGCCACAACCCAATGTACATGCGTCGGCTCAACCATAAACTGGCTCAAGG
This sequence comes from Pseudotsuga menziesii, assembly GCA_001517045.1. Lineage (NCBI taxonomy): Eukaryota > Viridiplantae > Streptophyta > Pinopsida > Pinales > Pinaceae > Pseudotsuga > Pseudotsuga menziesii. The sequence goes on along the minus strand of LPNX011210974.1, from coordinate 236,157 downwards.
TGCTCACTTGCAAAGCAAATATCTGGATATTAGAAAGTGACAACAAAGAAGGTCTTCTATCATTTGCATGTGTCCTTGCTTGATAGAAGACATAAAATAGGAAGCCATATTGATCATTAGCTTTATCCAAAGTTTAGACTTAGGAAAAGTGCATTATGTAATCTAATTTTAATTTGACTTAATGGAGGTACTTTTATAAAGTTCAAGTGAAATATAATTTAAGTGATGGCTAATCTAATCTTGGCTATTGATCTCACTAGAGGATCTCATCCATTGATCCATAGTGAGAGTTAGAATTTTCGCTTGGCCATTGAGTTAAAAGGAGATCAATTTGGTGGAGATGACATAACACACACAGTTGCTTTGGCACACACATTGTCAGAGAGGGATTTTCTTGCTCATATCTTTTAAGTCGGAGAGTGAGAGAGAAGTTTGCAAAAGAATTTTCAGAGAGTGAGACAAAAGAACTTTCCTCGGAGATCGACAAAGCTGAACATGAAAATCGAAGGAGGTCGTACAGTCGCAGAGAGGCCATACAATGACGCGGCAGCAGCCCGCTTGACGTCAGCAGACCGTACGCGGTCGTACGAGTGACATCAACGTTTGTACGGTGACACAAAGGCATGAGGGTGACGTAGGCAATGACGCAGGGGGTTTGTGTGATCTTTGTCGGGTTTTTCCCTAGCGCATTTTAGTTGTACAATTTTGCCAGATTGGGTAAAATCGATTTTTGGATTGTATTGTTCTATATCTTCCAAATAAAATATCTTCTCAGACTGTTGCGTCAATTTTCCCATCTTGGGTTTTTTCAGGGTTTTCATACCCAAAATTATTGGTGTCTTTATTGGTGTGATTGATATTGTATGTTTTCTCAGTATTTATTTTCTGCTGCATTATTTATGAAGAAACTCATTTGTGGTTAACATTAAAAAAAATATACTGTGTAGCTCAAGATTGAGTTTTAAGGAAATTTACATGGTATCAGAGCTCTTCTGAGTAGATCTGAGAGAAAGCAACAGTATTGGATAGATTGAGAGCAGATCTATTGAAGACACAAACCTAGAGTTTCAGATCTAGGGTTGACAGGTACACTTCATTATGGTCGTACAGTTGAGAGTTGAGGATAGACTCCACAGGGTTCAGAACTTTCCCACATGAAAAGAGAGGATCATGGGGATCCTGGATGTTAGTGATGCAGAGGAGCACATTGAGTCCAAGATGGTTGTGCCCACAGATCCAACAGAGTTAGCTAGGTGGAAGAAAGTGGATTCTAGGGCCATGTCGATTATCTTGGATGCGGTGAAGGATCGCGTAGTCCCTCACTTGTCCTGGAAGAAGACCGCATTAGAAATGTGGACGACTCTGGAAAGTCTTTACCAGAGTAAGAACAAAAATCGAAAGATTGTGCTACAGGAGAGGCTGCGAAGCACCAAGATGGCCAAGGGTGAAGGAGTGGTGCCTAATCTCACAAGGCTCACACAGATCAGGGATGAACTTGGAGCAATGGGCTTTAAGAGTGAGGATGAGGAGCTATTTCAGATAGCTCTCAATGGATTTTCTAAGTCATGCAACGTCCTTGTCAAAGGCGTGGTGGCTAGGAAGAAGCTCCCTTATTGGCAGAGATTGTGGGATGATTGTGCACAAGGAGATCCGTATGGATCAAGGATCAGGTTCATCCAATAGTGCCTCACATATTGTGGATGAAGAAGCTCTAGCCCTAGCAAGTAAGAGCAAGGGAAAGTCAAAGAAAAAGAAGGGTGGTAAGAAGAACATGGACATGTTAAATGTCAAATGTTTTATTTGCCACAAGCCAGGACACTTTGCCTCCCAGTGCCCAGACAGGAAGAAGAAGAACAACACTCAAATGCCAGGTTCTGTAGAGGTGGATGAGTTCAGCAAAAACTTCGATGAGGATTTTTGTCTGATAGCTTGCATGGCAAGCACCATAGGCAACAGTATTTGGGACATCGACAGTGGAGCATCTTGTCACATGATAGGAGAAAAAAGGTTCTTCAAGAGCTTGGAGGAGGGTGGAGTAAATCTGCACATTGAGTTGGGTGATGATGTGCGGTATCAGGCGCAAGGAGTACTTACTATTTCGTTTCAGAGGGAGTCTGGAAAATTCCTCAGTTTTGATGACGTATTGTATGTTCCGGGGTTAACCAAGAACCTCATATCTGTCTCCACCTTGGAGGACAAGGGATTTCAGGTGAAGTTTCGAGATCAGAAGGTGTATATCAAGCGAAAGGGGTCAGATAGGAGTTTGGATCGGGTGATTGGGATCTGGAGCAGGAAGGTGTACTGGCTACACTTTGAATCTGCAAAGGCTCTGGTCAGCAACAGTAGCAGTCAGGATGAATTGTGGCATATGAGGATGGCACACTTACACCATGGAGCACTGAGGCATTTGAGACAAGATTTTATTGGAGTTCCTCTGGTACAGGAGGAGAAGCATAACCACTGCAAGGGCTGTGCATTGGGGAAGAACATCAGGAAGCCTTTCCCACAGAATGAGCACAAGTCTAAGGGGACCTTGGACTTGGTGCATTCATATGTTTGCAGACCCATGAGTGTCCAATCTTTCAGTGGCTACAGTTATTGCGTCACATTAATTGATGACTATTCTAGGAAGACCTGGATCTATTTCCTGAAGGCCAAGTTAGAGGTCTTCGAGCGATTTCAGGAGTTCAAGACTCTCGTGGTAAACTAGACTGGGAGGAAGATTCGGGTATTGAGGACAGATAACAGGGGTGAGTACACTTCTAAGGAGTTCTTGGAGTACTGTTCATCGGAGGGGATAAAAAAGGAACACACAATTCCTCATACCCCGTAGCAGAATGGAGTGGCGGAGAGGAAGAACAGGACATTGGTAGACAGCCAAGGCCATGCTATTTGATCAGGGATTTCCACTATTCCTATGGGTCGAGACATACAAGACCGCAGTCTACATCCAGAACAGGTGTCCCTACACAGCTTTGGGGAGGAAGACACCCGAGGAGGTCTTCACATGCACTAGGCCATATGTGAGTCGTCTACACATATTTGGGAGTGTCTGCTATTGTCACATTCATGCTGACACTAGAAAGAAGATGGACCATTCTGAAGAGAAGGGGCTACTAGTTGGTTACAACAAGACTTCTAAGGCATACAGAGTATATATTCTGGCTCGCAAGAGAATCATTGTGAGCAGGGGTGTCCAATTTGATGAGGACAGAGCCTTACGAAGATCTATGGACTTACCAGCACAGGATTTAGGAGTAAAGTAGGAGGAGCCACAGGTATAGGTACAGACACAGACACAGGGCATGGGTTTTGGTAGTTAGAGGGAGTCAGGTGGACAGGATCCTTTGGTCATCGACTTAGAGGATGAGTTGCAGTAGGAGGAGGATATCTAGCAATAGCAACAGGTAGACACTAGGCCATGACCTAAGTGGTTTAGGTCCACACTTTAGGATTCCAGGCAGGTGACTCTTCCATAGAGCTCCATGAGGCGAAGCAAACCACCAGATAGACTTAGCTATATGGAACTGATGACGAAGTTGATTAACTCCCAGCCTTCCAGTTTTGAGGAGGCTGCACAACATGATGTGTGGCAAGAGGCTATGGTTGAGGAGTATGACTCCATTATATGGATCTATAAAGTAAAGCATGCAACAGACAAAAGCGTGGAGAAGTACAAGGCACGCTCTGTGGAAAACGAGTATTCATAGAAGGAAGGTATTGACTATGAGGAGACCTTTGCCCTTGTCACCAGATATTCTTCTATTCGGACTATTATCTCATTGGCAGCAGAGATGAGTTGCCACGTTCATCAGATGGACGTAAAGATTGACTTCCTCAACGGAGTTATAGAGGAGGAGGTATTCATTGAGCAGCCTGAGGGGTTCAAGGTGGAGAACAAGGAGTCACATGTATGCAGGTTGCAGAGAGCTCTTTATGGGCTCAAGCAGGTACCTCAGGCTTGGTACTTGAGGATTGACAGCTATCTATGGGAGATGGGATTCCAGCGAAGTGAGGTTGATCACAACCTGTACTTCTTGTCAGGTGAGGTGCCTCTCATACTGGTTTTGTATGTAGATGATCTCTTTCTTACAGGAGATGAGAAGTTGATTAATGACTGCAAGTCCAGCCTTGCAATTGAGTTTGAGATGAAAGATCTTGGGTTGATGCACTACTTCCTAGGTCTGGAGGTTTGGCAGAGAAATAGGTGCTTCTTCACTGGACAGGGGAAGTATGCAGTAGAGATCTTGAGGAGATTCATGATGGACTATAGACCCATGACCACTCCTCTAGCTTCCAACTGGAGGAAGATTGATGCATCAGGATTAGCGGAGTTTGATCCTACATTGTATCAACAGCTTATCGGGTCGCTCATGTATTTGGTCAACACACGGCCAGACATTAGCTTTGTAGTCAACTCTTTGAGTCAGTTCATGGTGGACCATCGGAGATTACATTGGACAGTTGCAAAGCATGTGCTTCACTACATCAGAGATACAGTGGAGTACGGGTTGGTTTATGATTGCAGTGGGACTGTATAGTTAGCAGGGTTCACAGATGCTGACTAGGCAGGATGTGTAGATGATCGGAAGAGCATTTCAGGTTGTTGCTTCAGCATTGGGTCAGGGGTTATCTCTTGGTTCTTGGTTCAGCAAGAAGCAAAAGTCAGTTGCATTGAGCTTGGCATAGGTTGAGTACATGGTAGCCAGTTTGGCTGCTTGTGAAGGGATGTGGCTAAGAAAGTTTCTTTCAGGATTATTCAAGTGTGAGTTGGAGGCTACGGTTGTTCATTGTGACAATCAAAGTGGCATTAGGCTATCTGAGAATCCAGTGTTCCATGACCGGAGCAAGTACATAGACATTCGGTATCATTTCCCAAGAGGCTGTGTACAGAAAGGAACCATTCAGTTTGAGTGCATTCAAACTGATGAGCAGGTGGCGAACATTTTCACCAAGGCACTTTGCAGGCACAACTTTGTGAAGTTTAGAGACAAGTTCGGGTTGCTACCAAATCCCTTCCTCATTGAGAGGGAGTGTCAGAAAGTGGCAACAAGGAATGTCTTCTATCATTTGCATGTGTCTTTGCTTGATAAAAGACATANCAAAGTTTAGACTTAGGAAAAGTGCATTATGTAATCTAATTTTAATTTGACTTAATGGAGGCACTTTTATAAAGTTCAAGTGAAATATAATTTAAGTGATGCCTAATCTAATCTTAGTCATTGATCTCACTGGAGGATCTCATCCATTGATCCATAGTGAGAGTTAGGGTTTTGGCTTGGCCATTGAGTTAAAAGGAGACTGATTTGGTGGAGAGGACACATCACACACACAGTTGCTTTGGCACACACATTGCCGGAGAGGGATTTTCTTGCTCATAGTTCTCAGCTGGAGAGTGAGAGAGAAGTTTGTAGAAGAATTTTCAAAGAGTGAGACAGAAGAACTTTCCTCGGAGATCGATAGAGCTGAACAGGAAAATCGCAGGAGGTCGTATAGTTGCAGGGAGGTCATACAATGACGCAAGAGCATCTCGCGTGACGTCAACATATCGTGCGCGGTCATATGGGTGACGTAGGCGACGTTACGGTGACATAGAGGCCGTACGAATGATGCAAAGGCGTGAGGGTGACGCAGGGGGGTCGTGTGAACTTTGTTGGGTTTTTCCTCAGCAAGTTTCGGTTGTACGATTTTGCCAATTCGGTAAAATCAATTTTTGGATTGTATTGCTCTATATCTTTCTAATAAAATATCTTCTCAAACTGCTGCACCGGTTTTCCCATCTTGGGTTTTTCTGAGGGTTTCCATACCCAAAAATATTGGTGTCTCTATTGGTGTGATTGATATTGTATGTTTTCTCAGTATTTGTTTTTCGCTACATTATTTGTGAAGAAACTCATTTGTGGTTAACAATAAAAAAAAAATACTGTGTAGCTCAAGATTGAATTTTAAGGAAATAAACATTGACCTAGTGTTAACCATGTACATCAAGGATCCAATCAACTGCATGTACATAGTGGGATCCACCAAATCTGAATCTAAAGCAGAACCACTCAGCGTCTTCAGATTTGTCTCCATAGTTGTAGCCATGGACTTGTTGTCCATCATATCGAATCCCTTCAAGATCTCAACCGTGTACTTCCCTTGACTGAGGAAGATCTTATCTGGTCCCTGCCACACGTCCAATCCCAAGATATAATGCATCAAGCCAAGATACTTCATTTTGAATTCTAAATCCAACTTCCTCTTACACTCATCAATGAGCCTCTCTATCCCAGTAAGGAACAGATCATCAACATACCACACCAAGATCAAAGGATCACCATCAACAACCTTGTAGTAAAGGTTAGGAACTGCATCACTCTTGGTGAAGCCTAAGCTCATCAAGTATCCATCAATCCTGGAATACCATGCCCTGGATGCCTGCTTGAGTCCATACAAAACCTTCTTTAATCTTCAAACATGGCACTCCTTCCCATGTATCACAATTCCTTGAGGTTGCTCTATTTACACTTCTTCCTCAATCACACCATTGAGGAATGCGGTCTTTACATCCATCTGATGTAATCTCCAACCCACAACTAAAGCAAGAGAAATAATAGTTCTAATGAAAGTGTACCTGGTAGCTGGAGCAAAAGTCACCTAGTCTTCTCCCTCTTTCTTGGAGAATCCTCTCGCCACAAACCTTGCTTTGTACTTCTGGATGCTACCATCTATTGTATACTTGCTCTTATAGATCCACTTGGAAGTCACCACCGACTTCCCCTCTAGTCTTGGAACTGTAGTTGCCTTTCACACACCTCGGGGGTTTAGCTTAGCAGAATTCTTCAAGCCACTGGGTGCGTCCTTAGGGGCAAGTCTTGAGTTGAGATACTGTCACTCAACACTCAACTCCTAGCAAAGCCAAGGGGGGTGGTCCCTATAAAAGAATCGGAGGCTCTTAAGCTAAGAAACAAAAGATGAAATTAGTCTAGAGTTTGAAAGGAAATACTAAAACAAGACTTTGCAAAAAAAAAATTAACTCAACAGCATGAAATACAAAGTAATCCATCCACTTAAGATTCACTTTAAGAAAAACTATTGTATGATGTAGACCAGTGCCAAATGGAGTTTGAAAAAGGAGTGTTGTTGTGATGAGTGTTTTGCAAATGTACTTGGTCAATTTTAATTATTAAAAGATGAGTGGATTAGGGGGAAAAGGAAATTCTCGATATACCATGAGGTGCCTGGAAATATGTCCGGATTTCAACTAATGTGGCTTCACATGAGGACGTGTGGGATAGATGGAGTCACGGGGGTGTATCCAATACTACACCAAACGAGGATGTAGCGTGATGGGGCTTCGTGGTCACTTTCTAGTTGTTCCCGCTTCCTTCGCAAAATTTTCCCACAAATAGTGAAGCTCGAAAAGTCAGATTTTTCGTTATGTTTTGTGAGTGATTAATTTTATTAATGGTTAATTTTTTATTAGATGTGGAAATTTAATGGCTGCACACTTCCACTTTTGATTATCCCAAAGCTCAGGGAAACCTGCGATGGGAAAGAGCATACACGAATATGGTGGATGTTTATTCCAATTTGAGTTTGTAGAAACAAAAGCAAAGAAGTAAAACTAATTACTACAGTCAAGAGTCTCTTTCAGGCCAAAAGGACTTACTCGGGAGAGCAAGGCCGGGTTAGTATTCATTTCCTTTTGCAAAAAAAGAGCTAAAAGAAAATCAATCTAACTAAAGCAAAACTATTATAAGGTTTAGCATCAAGAAAGATAATGATACAAAGAAGAAAAGCAAACCATCAAGGAGACGACACATATCCTAAGGGGGGATGGGCTGCGGGCACTTTGAAAGTCCACTCGCTTTTATTTTATCATGGTATTTACAATGGTTGAGGTGTATGCCAATGGTCCTTATAGATCTGGATCCAAAGGTTTTACAAGTTTTAGAAAGATAAGATCAAGAATGGTGCTCCGGGAGGTCTTTGAATAGCTTAGATTTTTTATTTTCCAGCAGCACTTCTCCTTGTCCTGTCAATAAAAGACAAAAACCAGCCACCTGTGATGCACCAAATATGCCAATTACAATGTTAAAAACATAAAATATTTAAGTACTGAATGATCGAAAAAAATGCACAAGTATTTAACAATACTAGATCTATTCTAAGAATGATGCTTTACAATACTAGATCTAGAAACATGCTTAAAAAGATCAGCCTTTAGATATCCTTTTGAAAGAGAAACTAAACTACTTAGGCATGTGAGTAAGCGTAACCAAAGGGGAAAGTTTGATTTAAATTGAAGGAGAGAGAGAGAAGGAAAGAGCTCAACCTTGGGAATGCTTGGGCTATGGACTCTGTTGGTAGAGAGCATAGGGACTGCCTCTCCAACAATAAGTTCTTGGAGAGTGAGAGAAGCAAGCAAGATCTTACACAAATCCAAGAGAAGCACATCGGAGTGGAAAGCACAACCATGCTGAGTGCGAGTTGTCAGTCGTCGGGAGTTGTGGTGTAGACTCAGTAAGGCGACGTCAAAGAAAGATCTGCGCGACGAGAGGTTGGGCCAATGCTGGGCAGAACGACGAGACTTAGGCTGAAAGGAGAGGACCAAGTTCAGGTCTTCATACAAGAGAGGCCCACAAAGAAGCCAGATCGAGGGCCTCCAAGGGAGCACGCAGAGAAGAGTCGCGAGCTTAGGTTGGCAGCATGGACGGTGTTGGGAAACGCAGGGGCAACCGAAGCTCCTGGAGTAGCACAAGAGTTTCTAAACGGTGCATGTGGCAGCGTAGAGTCGGTCGAGGATGCGGAGGCTCGTCGGTAAATGGGAGTAATAGTCAGCCAGCAGATCAAGCCACTACTGACAGGAAGGTGTTGCATGAGTCTGCATGGGAACCATGAGCAAGCCCGATCGAGAGACCGTCGAGGATGTTGCAAAAAGGTAGTGTCGCATGAGTTGCGGCAGAGGCATATGTCGACAGTAGGAAACCCGTGATGTTTTTGCAAGAAGAGATATCAAAGAAGGACTCTTGGGCTCGTAAAGCAACCAGAGCAGAGCGGAGAACAAGCGAGCAGAGTCTCCGGAGAACGCACGATATCTGGGCCAAAACGAAGCCAGAATTGAGGCTGATCTAGGGCCTTGATAAGTTTCCATGAAAAGCTTAAATTAGTGGCTGAGTTGCGACATCAAAGAAAGTCAAGTTAGGATTTCAAAGAGTAACTTCGAGGGACTAAGTATGGTTATAAAATTTCTTGAGGCTAGAATGGCTTCCAAGAAAGAATTCAACGGCAAGAATGCCTCTATCTCAGGTGAACAAACCACAAAAAGAGACAAGCCTAAGAAGGACCTTTCCAAGATCCAATGCTATGAGTGTGGCAAGTTTGGCCACTATGCCAACCAGTGTTCACATGCCAAGAAGTGCTAAGGGGCAAAGGGCAAGAAGCAACAAATGGCTACTCATGCAAAGGAGGAACATGACGAAGTCAAGGAGGAGCAGCAGATGGCTATCACTGCATGTCAAATGTTTAGGCGAGAGTACACTTTCTTCCTTGAGTCAAAAGGAAGACCTAGAGCAAGGTGGTACATTGATAGCAGTGCCACTTGTCACGTGACTAGAGAAGAGAATGTGTTTTAGGAGTTCTCAACTCAAGACGAAGGCCATGTGAGGTATGGGATTCATACCAGTATGGTAGCAGTCATGGGAGAAGGAACGGTGACACTCCAGATAAAGTCAAGCAGGAATCTAAAGGTGACTGGGGTACTCTTTGTACCAAGATTGAGACATAGTATGTTCTCAGTTGCAACCTTGGAGGATCAAGGCTATGAAGTTGGTTTCTATGATCGAGAGGTCCATGTTTTCTCCACGAGAGGAGAAGCTCTAGGAGTACCTATTATGATTGGCATCAATGAGGGTCAGCTATATAGGTTAAGGGGGTTATCGATTTACAGCTTTAGAGGGAGCAAAGTATCAACATACTTGAGAGAGCAGGAGGCTCTCCTCAGTAGACCCACATGGTGGGAAAAGTCTCAGTTGGAGGAGTATGAATACTCACGTGGCTTCAATGCAGAGGATAGAAGGCGCTACAGTGCAGAGGAGGCTGAGTACTCAAATTCAAAGGGAGCAATCGAGAGCTTTAGTGTAGGATTTTTAGATACAGAGGGAGTTGCAATGGTTCGAGACATGGATCATGGAGGAGGTAGCTCCAGTGAAAATACCTCCCTTGCTAAGAGGGAGTGTTAGAGTTTGTGTGGCGAGGCAGTTACTTCCACATTAGGTGTGTCTAGCAATGTGTGAAGTGCCTAAAGTTGTATTCCTAGACAAAGTTGTAAAATTGTCTTTATAACACCTAAAATGGCTAAGTTGAGTCTGCCCAGGTTTTCTGTGTTACATGGTATTTGACCATGGTAGTTGTGTGTATTTTGGGTTATAAAGTAAGATGCCTTTGTCATTGTCAAGCATCACAAGTGAGATTCACTCTAAGTTATAGAGAGGAGTCTAGGTGGTCAAAGGGAGCATTACCAAGCTGGGTATTTGTAGAATTAGTCCATCCAAGGCCGAGTTAAGGGCCAAGTGTGTTCTTAAGTGAGTTTGCAGATAGGGTTTGAGTTAAGTAGAGGTGCTAGTGTCCAGATCTGGAGAGTTGAATCTAGACTATTGTTGTACCAATTGTATAAACCCTACAAGAAGAAGAAGAACACAACCTTTGTTGGTTTTCGCCAAGGTATGGGGTTTCTAGGGTAAAATACTTGTCTTAATGTGTGGATGTATTATTTTTTGTTCCGTTTCATTATGATCTTATATGTGTGTTATTCAATTTATTAAATAGCAATTTAAGTTCGTTTCTACAATCAGTTTAATAAGAATAACTGGATAATCAAGTTAAGACATAAATAATTCACGAACAATAGACAATTGTAGATAACAAAATATCACAATAGCAATATCTTTATTGATAAAAGTAATGTTCACTTGCCTTTTCTAAGGGGCAACCTCCAAATGAAGTTAAGCTCCCATTACAAAATACTTCACGAGGCATCTTGCTCCATTGCTTCTACTCCTAATATAGTTTCTAGTGAAGGAACTTTCTAATAGGCAAAACCTTCCACTAAACCTTCTTTGTGAAGAAACTTTATTGTAGGTGGAACCTTCTAAAGTTTTCTAACAAATATTACTTTCACACCATAAAAACTTTCTAATAGGTGGAACCTTCAAGTAAGTCTTTGTACAAATATTGCTTTTACATTATATCTACTTCATTGGCCTTGCCAATGTTAAATATAGATGGCCTCAATACATAAAAATAACAACCTATCTATTAAGAGGGTTAGGGTAGGACCCTAACAGAATACTCTAACCTGTTTTGATAGAAGTATAGGAAGGATTGAAATGAAGCACCAATCTCTGAATGAACAAGTCGGATTTGATAATGCAATCTTTGATTTCAAACACAAAGACAAACAAAAGTCAAGGGAATATTTAACAAGGAGATATGCTACAAGAAATTAAGAGATCCTAACTGAAGAAGAAATAAACTATTGGCATAACCATATTGCACAAATACTCAAAAAAAAATCTAAATGGAATGAAATCCTAAGATGAAAGACACATCAGTAGTTCATGATTCAATAGCCCAATTGGTTCTTTCTAAGCTCCCTTTCGTTTTCTCAGGGCAAGTAATGGATGGTGGTGGCTTATTGTTCTCCCATTTGGACTTGACTATGTATGATTTGTAATTATTTTGAACACATCTATATTCTCATTTCTGTTTGAAGGGAAGATATTTCTTTGTACATATCTTGTTCCATATCAAAATGCATGTACGGTGCTATGTAAAGATACTTCGCACCTCATCTTATTTACCTCGTTTTTAACATTATTGTAATTGAATACATTTCTGCTGTCATCATCATTGATTAAGCTTGTCATATCTAATATTGCGTCAATCCTTTTCTCTCTCTAGGTAGGAAAGATCAAATCCAGTCATGTATTTTATGGACATTTTGAGATAAACTAGGATCAAGTGTTTTTTTATCACATGGTGTCAATAATTGATTCAATTCCAGGGTAATGGTGCAACTATGGTTTATCCATGGGGAAGAGAGTCAAGTTTGAAAGAATCATTGGATCTTGTTCGACAAAAGCATGGGCTCATGAGCGGAAAGAATTTTATGACGTGGATTGACAACATCGAAGAGAAGAAACTAGCAGAGGGAGTGTATCTAGTCACATGGGAATCATGGGAGAAGTTTAATGGTGAGTAATTATTTCATATGATCAATCTTTTATCTCGTTTAGTTTATAATTATATTCGCAGCTCTTAGAAAAATGTAAGGATGTTAATGGAAACGTGACCCCTTTCATACCCTCTTGTAAGGCTTGGCTGTTTTATCTCTTTTTTTAAATATGTTTTAAAATATGCTTTTTCAATACGCAGGTAACGTCATAAGACATCGAAGTAGTACTTATAGACTATAGTAGTGTTATGTTTGTCCTAATAATGTATATTCAAAACAATTTCGCACATGTATAAAGATGCGTCTTAGTAAGTACTGGTTAAACTGTGAACAGATGTGCATTATAAATTTTCAGCAGTCATGCATTTCTCCTGAAGTGCTGGGCAGGGCATCATCTTTTAACTGCTCCTTCTTCACCTCATAAATGTACATTGTCTTCTGTATAAATTTATTTGTAATTTTGTATCCTTCCAGGGAATCAATAAATGTCAACTCCTACAAATATAAAACAAGTTACAACCCTTTTAGGACACAAGAAGAGTGCATAGCTCTTCAGTTGCTTCTGGAAATTGAGATGCTCCTTACAGAAAGCTTCAAGGGAATGAAGAAAAAAGGATAAAGACAATGCTATAATGGGCCCTGTTTGTGACAGTTCTCTTCTAGTTATTGGTCAAATAGATTGTCCATTTACTGAGTTTTAATTTCACTAATTGTTTCAGTCTAACTAGTTTTGCTTCGTACAGGTGGAGAACATAAAGGATACTATGCTACTGCCATCTTGCTATCAAAGGTGCCAACTGTTTCATATTTCTAAGTTTCATTTGCATTATCACATTGGTGACTTTTCTTTGTCTCTATTGTTCAGAAAATGCTGCAAAATTTAAAGAAGTCAACCATGTCTCAATTTATGATAACTAGACTCTGACCAGCTGAGTTGCATGTTTGCTCATTCTAACAGGAAAAAACACCAAATGGAGTACAGTGGCTAAGGGTACATGAAACATCCAGAAATGATGCGTAACAAGTTCAAAATCATCATTGAATGTCACCTTCATGTTGCTTCCTCCAGTCTGGAATAGAATCCAAAAAAAAATTAGTTTGAAACAACAATCCTTGACATTCATTCATCAATCCTCGAGCAATTCACTGAAAAAATGTCGTCTATTATTAGGATCCACATTTGTCAAAGTATGATTTTGATTTATAATAGCACAATTTAATATTATTGCAGGAATTGGCAGAGCTCTATATCATCCTTTCTCTTAACAATACATTTATATTCAGATATATCACAAGGCTGTTGTAATTAAAAACCAGCATCCCTCACCCTCTTACTATTATTCATGTATTTATTGATTGACTGGATACCTCTCAAGTCCTGTTATTACCATTGATCTCATATACTAATGAAACATTGATTACTAAAATTCAATGGGATAGGGATTCTCATTAGCAATGCTTGTAAACTGTTGTAAAATTTACACGAGAAATTGGTTGTAACCTCAGACAAACCAACTGCTGCAAGTTGTCTAAAAACTCTTTAGTAGAATCTGCATATGCCCTATCCGATATTTTGCCACTGTGACTCTGGCTATATTACACGCTTTAAATAGAATATTCCAGTAACTTGATTTCCAATGACATGTACATTAAGTAAAAATATCCATTATTCAAGGAGTTTTTCTTGATCATATTTATGCTTGTATTTTGACTTATTTACTACCAGTTTAGAATATTTCTCACAGGAGAACTGCTTTCCTCTAGCAAATCCTGGAAGTTCCTATCTCTTGTTTGCATTTATATATTACAAGCAGGGAATCAACCACAATCAATAAAATATAGTCTACCAGTCCTTGCAGTGAAGCCACAAACTTGGTCACATTGTTGGGAGAGTTTTAGCTATGAGGATGGATGATATGGCTTTTTATGATATTTTAAGCACTACCAGTTACCTGGGTTGCTTCTGGAAGCCCCATTGAACTTAGTTCTAATGTAATCCCTAAAGACCAACGTTAAAATTTGATATCTTGCACTGTAAGGAAAACGCATTGACTACTTAAACTGTGCAACATTCTAATTGTGGAGGGATTTGCCAGGCTAAAATAACCAAGAAATAATTTTAATTGCTACACATTAACTGAACGAGCTACACAATAATCATTTTGATGAGACTTAGCCTAGTGAACATGTGGTACATGTATTGAGGACTCAGGAGTCTGTCCAGGGTTCCCTCCTGCCAAGGAGGATTATGCTGATTTTTCAGTGACAGATTTACACTTCTTTTTGCTTAGATGAATTTTTTGTATATATGTTTTTATCTTCTACAGCACAGTTATGGGGTGACTCCATTTTGGTTGTATTAGACACATTATATGGACAGTACATCTGGATACTTTTGACTCTGTCTGACATTTTGAGATATCAGTTAGCTGCTTATATGGCTCCCAGCCAGCTGATATTTTGCTCGGCTGTTTCAATATGTATACCTTGATTCAATTTTGATTACCAAGTATAGTTCTTTTCTGCTTGAAAAAAAATGTGGTACATGTATTATATTTGTATTTTTTATTTTGTAATTTATCCTTATCTATTTTGGGTAACTTGGTCTAAATTGATGACTTACCCACTTTATTCTATTGTAGTGCTTAGTCAACTTTGGTCACTTTCCCCACAATTTTGTGCTCTATATATTGTAATACAAATGAGTGTGCAAAATGTGTACAGTGGCAATCTTCTATCATAGTTGCATACTTGCTCTCTTCTGTTTTTTCTGGTGTGAGTATCTTTCTTTTATCGCCGCTGTTGTGCTCGTATCACATTATTACTGATTTTATGTGGCATGAAGATACTTTAGAGGCCCTTGATTCACAGTTGCATTGCATAGAAGCAACCTGTAGGAGCTGACGTGATTGTGTCAATAAGAGAGCAACGAGTATTTACTCCATTTGCAGTGCTCTCTTCTCTATAAATGAAGCATACCCATTGAAAAGTTGTGAGAGAAGTTTGAAGTTCAAAATAGAGGATGGAAATGGATGAGAAGCAACACTCCTATTTGAGATGGATGTAGTTGGAGTTTGTGCTTATGCTCAAGGATGCATTGCTATTATGATTGGATGAGTGCCTTGATCCTTTTCATCTATTTGGAAAGGTGAAGCAAAGGATTATCAAATGTATCTACAAATGTTGCTTCATGTGTTAATCCTGCAAGCTTCTACAAGGAATGGATCAGCAATTTATTGAGTAGAGTTCAATGGGAAAGATTGCCAAGCTTCAAAATAAGTTGGACACTGAATTGACAACACGAGCACCCTATTCATGTGGTTTCTTAATGATTCAAAAGCACCTCTAAGCAACTAATTCCATGAACACAAGAAACTAGTGCAACACAAGCAAGCGTGATACAGTGGAACATGAGACATACATTACTGGCACAGAGGAGTGCAATAGGTAGAGAAAAGGGAACATAGGATGTTGAAAACAGTTACAGTGCAGAGGGACATGACAAGAACAAGTATCCGATACGATGTGGGCATGGTAAAAGCATATTGCAGGAATGCACATTGGAGGAGAGAGAATGACAAAAGATAGGCATTTCAAATATGGTTCAAGATTATTAGAGATGAGGACGCATGATGGGTGCATGATAACAAGAACATGTGACAATGATGAGCACAATGAGCCGATTTGACGGAGGAAGAGTTCTAGTGGAAGCTAAAGGTTCCAATGGAAGCTACAGATGCAAAATTGGATATGAAGAGTTTAGAATGAAGTTGAAGAGCTAGATGGACATGAATAAATGTAGGAGGAAGATGAAGAGTCAGATGAGGTTGGACAATGAGTCGGTGATGTAAATAAATAGGGTTACTATAGATTGAGTTGTGTTACTAGCAAATCCATAGACAATCGAGAGAGAAAGAGATAGAGTTGTAGAGAGACACCCATTCATTCAAAGTAGAGTGTTGAGGTTTTCATTGTAGATCTCTACTTCTATCTTGCTTTCTGTTAATGAGAATTAGTTACACCTTTGCCCAAGCTGTGATCTGGTTTTGAATATAGTTTGAGATATTTTATGAGCATTAAATGTACTATCATGTGTCTCTATTTTAAGCATTGTTGAGAACCACTACACTTTGTCTATGAAGTCCAAAGTATTGGAGAATCAAGCCCGCTGCACCTTCAACTACACCATTTGGTATTAGTGTGAGGCTTGGGAAGCTCTATGAGAGAATTGAGAAAGAGAAAGCTCAAAGAAAATGACCTCTTTAGAGGGATGCCCATTGGACAGGAAATTTGAGGCACGACCTCTGCGGGGGTGCATCCTTCTATTGTGACAGTAATTCCCTCACCAGCCTCAGGAGGTCCATCTAATGTGATGAACGTCCTTGTCACGACTTTGATGACGCTAGAAGGCTCTTCTAATACAATGAACGTCCCTACCATGATGGTTGGAATTCCCCTAGCATGGGAACTTAGGAACTATGGGACTCGGGGCCAGGGTTTACCAACCGAAAAAACACCTCGACAAACCGACTTTGCAAACACAGAAACCATCGCAGGCCTCCTTCAAGGCTTTCAGGAGTTACATTAGGTTGGCACTCGACTTTCCCGACTTTCATTCTACATTCATCAAGACTATGTTTCTTAATGGCTCTGAGAATAGTGCTTTATATAGAGATGGAAAGCCAGATATGACGATGACCCGTCAGCACCCCCACACACTTCACCATCAAGTAGCCTAGCGACAACACGAGTGGGCACGTGGGTTTAAGATCCTGCATTTATGTGAAGATCCCAGTCACGTCATCTTTTATACTACGATGCAATTTCGTTGGCTGTGGAAATGACCCCTGGCGTCGATCCCAATTACTTTTCCCATTCGACTCCCTACATATGGAAAAGACATTTTCATTCATCTACCTTCACTTGATGACGGTATCTGCGTATTCCTTCTTATAATCATCTTCCTGCTTCATGTGGAAGCTCTATTGGCCTTGTAATTCGACCTTTCGGGATATTGTCCAGATTTCAGCATGCTTGATGCAGTGACCTTTGGGTTCAGGAGGGTTATCTACACCATGGAGCCAAGTCCTTCGTCGCAGGCACGCTCCGATGGTGTCGGGGTATTATATTTCCAGTCACTTATGCCCTTCGCACATATGTCTCGACATTTCGCACTGACAGGGTCTTTTCGGGATAAGCATACCATACGCAGAGTCATACGTTTCACCTCTGAAACTTCCTTTCCACGACACTTGACGAATACCATCATATTGGACCTTTCGATCTGAAACTCCCTTCGATCTCGACCACAAACGTGTACTGGAGTACTAATTTTCGCGAATCCCAGAGGCGATTTGTCCCGCGCATGTCTCATCATTGGAGAAAACTTCCACCGTAGATCCTTCTTCGGCGAGATCTGCATCGTCAAATGTTGTCGCTCTTTAAATCATTTCGCGGATTGGGAGAATAAAACTTTCGCGAGCACTTTGATCCAGCGAAATCAATCTCGTCCGTTGATTTGTCTTCCGCCGATCTTCGCCTTCGGAACCTACAGTCGCTTTAACACCATTTCGCGAGGATGCAAAGGAAATTTTGATCACGCTTGTGGTATTCGTGAAAAGCATTTCGACCGTCGATCTGGCTCATCCTTCGATCGTCACCGTAGAAACGCTATCTCTTTTAACAAATTTCTCGGCCATCCTACAACTAGAATTTTTATGTGTTCTTGGTTGTGGTTGTTACATCCTACCTTTCCACCATCTCCCGCCGAGCGAAAAACAGTGATAACAAGTGGCTCCAGCTAGGGATGCTATCCTCCCTGTGAGGTAGCAAAGAACAACGTAGACCAACTGCCGATAGCCATTGGGTGGCTCTTCCATCTTTGCTGCAATCTTTCAAAAATGCTCCAAAGGACCAAAATCAAGCCAAATGACAGAAATAATTGAAAAGATAAGTCGACACTCAAGAAAAATGCTTATAAGGGAAACGCTCGTCATGTCGAGCTTATTCATTCCTACCTACCTACCTATCTAATGGACTTCATCACCTGGTCAAGTAATTTTTGACTTCCAGTGAAGCCATCCAAGCAAATGGTCCCAGAAATCTCATTTCCTCTCGTTTGGTACGGAGAACACTGCTAAAAGAATCATTGACACTGAGTTATAACAAAGAAATTGATCCTTACAGTAAAGATATAACCATACATTACTGTTTTTCAGTTGCCCCATGTATTCCACTACTGGATCGTAGAAACCCTAACAGCTGCCGAATTCTTCGGTTGTTAGTCGAACGTGACAAAAATGTTCTGATTTCCATTCTTCCAACATCATGCAGAGGTGACGTCTCAAAAAACTTTGGGAGGTGTCCTCTTGATCTTTTGTACCTACGCCATCAACCTTTTTGTGTGAGATTCCAGAATTCACGGCTTGATTTCTCACAAGTGTCATGAAAAGGGTAGTGTTGCGTTCCTCAATAGAACCGGGCGCACCTACTTCCTGGTGACCTTTCTGGTCGACAAATCTTTCTGTATAATCGGGGACATGACCATAAGGAACACTGCAGCATCCGGAGAAATCTGTCGTTTGCCTGTCTCAGGAAAATTGCTCCAGAAATAACCCCTCTTGCTCGCAATCGGGTTGGTTTCCAAAGGAACCATGTAAAGAGTGCTTTAGACAATTTTCAAACGAAGCACCGTGATCTTGGCTCTGGGTCTCAGGAACCGAAATTTCGTCTTTCAGACTTGCCCCAGCAAGGACGCAGTCATCCTCTTCAATGGGGCTGAGCAGGAAAAACCATCTCCCCTTGATACGGGGTCCTTGGGTTCAGGACGTATGAAGAGGTCTTGATCCCAGCAACCTCCTCCTTTTCCCTGTTAAGTCCTAGGCCTGCAGGATCTTCGACTGTTTCTCTAGGCATGTTGTCCTCATATTCATCATATATAGGTGTGTCACAATCTCTTTCGAGGCCACCATGGATGCAACTCACAACAGGTTGGTCGCAATCTCGAAAGAATGGACTGATAAAACTGTCCACCTTTCCACCCCCTGATTGATCTTCTCTCTGTATACTGGAGGAAAATGCAAGTTGCCAAGGGAATTTCTCCTCCGTCTCATGCACCTCTACCCGGGCCAACTCCTCATCGTTTTTATTAGTACCGCCCTGGTCCAAGATCTTTCTCGTCAATCTAAAATTTTCTTCGATGTCCAACGCATCAGCAAACATTCTCTATAATGATGTCGATTTTCTTTCCAATAGAAACAAAGACAAATCGGGAGGAAAAATAGACGCATAATGCAATTTCGTCGCACCCTCTAAGGGCTGGATTTCTTTGGGCATGCCATAATAGAAACTCGCGAACCTTCTGTTGAAACTTGATGTAGCTTCGCCTTCGCATTTCCTCATAGAATAAAACTCAGAGAGCACCTGGTCTAATGACCTCCTTTCACCCCAAAAATCTAGGAACATGTGAGAAAATTCCTCCCACGTATTGATGGATTCCGGCTACAAATGTCTGAACCATTTTTTGACACAGCCTTGCAAAGATTGGGAAAAATCTCTCATACAAACGTCATCATGCTCTATCTCGAAAAGATTAAGAAAATATTCAAAATCCTATAAATGTTTCTCATTTGTAATGCCTTCAGATTCTTCATCGAACTCGGGGAGGTATTTATAGTGTTTTGCAGGGAAATCATGAAGGATTTGAGGTAGGCGAAGAGGCATGTATCGGCTTTGGGTATTGGGTGTAGCGGGGTCTGGTGGAAAAGATAGGCTCTCGAAAACGGTATGACGGGGCCTATCAAGATGTCTCTTAATGTCAGGGGTCTCAGGCGGAGGGTCTAAACTAAAATCAGACGTACATGACGGAGAGATATTCTCTGTTAGCAGGGAAGGATATACAGGAGTGAACTCATGACTTTGCTTGGGGTGAAATAAGCCATGACAGACTATTCTAACAAACTTAGGAAAAGAGAAAAATATATTTACAAGAAGAGCCAAGACATTATGGAGAAAGTTGAATCTTAAGTATCTCGTCTTCTCTTCAAGCCTACCCATTCCTTCACAGTGAATTCATGAGCGTTGCAGAAGCTGCCAAGGCCTTCTTGGTAACTTAACTTTCAGTACTATGGCATTAGTGGAGCTGTCGCAGTATTGGAAACACAGGTTTACAGAAGTCACCGAGTGAAAGAGTCATTTTCTTCTAGATGCCCGATTGGCGTTCACCATTGACAGTCTGGTCTACGGCCCTATCGTACATAGTTTCAGGAGGCTTTGAACCTTCCTCCTCGTATCAGTCTTTTCGTCCGCCGATCTCCCCAGTGGAGTCATTCTTTAGAAATTTTAACGTGGAGTCACTAGGGCAATGATATAACCTTTTCACATGCAGGGGTCTCGGTTTGCCCACAGAAACCCTTTGTCATTAACATCTTTGTCGTTCTTCCCAAGGATGATTTTCAATTTCATCCCCAGCAACGGCGCCAGTTTGTTAGCACTCGGAATCGCACCCTAAGGCTGTGGAGGGTGTACCCCAGGGCAATAGCATAACCACTTTAGGAAGGGGAACTGGCTTCTCCAATTCCAGAGAGGGATCTCTCACATATTTATAACAAGGCCAAACATAATGTCACGAAATAAGTTCTCGGAAGTTGGAGGTGGAAACGAGACGGGATATGTTGGGACAATGGAGTCAAAAAATACCAAGGAAACGTAGAGCAGTTTGCACAGAGAATGTCCGCAAGATCAAGATAACACCTCGGTCACGGTCAATATGTTAAGGTCTGGTGATAAATGAGGAAAGATGACAGCCCGTCGATGAAGAGCACCACAAGGGTGAACTCTGCACCAACTTTGGAGGAAATGTTTGGTGGATATCGGAGACAACGGCATAAGCATATGAGTATGAATTCCAAACCATTATATACTAAGTCTACGACATGAAGAAAACAAAATGTAAAGAGATAACTAGAAACACATGCACATAAGGAAAGGAAAGCACAAACTGCAACTTAAGAAATGCACGGGAATTCTCGCATCGTGACAGGCCGACATCCGGCCCTGTTCCTTGTATTAAAAATGGGTCTAGTTACATAAAAACAAACCTCTCGAGTTCCAACCAAGACCAACAACCCGTTTCTCCCTTTGCAGGAGTTCTTTTATAGCACTTCAGGCCCTCGAGATTAATCTCGAAACAGGGCAAGAAGCTGGTTACAAATCACAATCAAAATTCTAACCAACTAGAACATGGCATCTCCGCCGCGATTTACATATATCAAACAAACATTATGGAGCAAATATGCATGCTTGGTCTGAATGGCAGCGCGACGTTTATGGCTCCGAGCTCGCTGGCCTTGAAAACGACAGTTTAGGACGCCTTTGGGTGGCTCATTCTTGACTGGGATCAAACCATTCACCTCTTTGTCGAGTCTACAACGTGTCTCTTCCGGGCGATTTGTGTTCATTCTGTGCTCAAAGGCACCTTTCTGCATGGGCTCATAGTCGGCAAGAAAGTTTGTGTTCTTTCTGTGCCCAACCTTCCTCAAAGCTCCCCCCTCTCTTGGTAACACTATTATACGAGGGGAATTGAAGAAGGGCCACATTGCTCCTAGAAGTAACAAGCCTTTGAAGTGGCTTGTCATTCTTGTACTCTTTACCTCCCATGAGGAGGGTCCTCCTGCAGGCAATACGACGGGGTGCGTCTTCGACCTCCTCACCACCCTAGATAAAGTTGGCACGTGGAATGCACAAAGATGGTGATGAATACTTTGGACCCCCCCTCCTCCAATCCGAGCATTCGCTCAGACGAAGCACCGCTAGCAATGGTCACCACTTGCTGGGGCTTTGGAGGCAGCGACCACGTCTGGCGGCTTTGGAGGAATTCCCATTGGATAGGAAATTCGAGGCACGGCCTCTGGGGGGTGCATCCTTCTATTGTGATAGTAATGCTCTCACCAGCCTCAGGAGGTCCATCTAATGCGATGAACGTCCTTGTCACGACTTCGATGACACTTGAAGGATCTTCTAATACAATGAATGTCCCTACCATGATGGTTGGAATACCCCTACTATGGGAACTTAGGAACAGTGGGACTCAAGGCCAGGGTTTACCAACCGAAAAAACACCCTGACAAACTGACTTTGTAAACACAGAAACCATCGTAGGCCACCTTCAAGGCTTTCAGGAGTTATAGTTGGCTGGCACTCGACTTTCCCGACTTTCATTCTACATTCATCAAGACTCTATTTCTTAATGGCATTGAGAATAGTGCTTTATATAGAGCTGGAAAGCCAAATATGACGATGACCTATCAGCACCCCCACACACTTCACCATCGAGTAGCCTGGCGACAGCACGAGTGGGATCGTGGGTTTTGGATCCTGCATTTATGTGGAGATCCCAGTCACGCCGTCTTTTATACTACGATGCTATTTCGTTGGCCATGGAAATGACCCTTGGCATCGGTCCCAATTACTTTTCCTATTCGGCTCCCTGCATATGGAAAAGGCATTTGCATTCGTCTACCTTCACTTGATGACGGTATTCACGTATTCCTTCTAATAATCGTCTTCTTGCTTCATGTGGAAGCTCTGTCGACCCTTTACAATTCGACCTTTCGGGATATTGTCCATATTTCAGCATGCTTGATGCAGTGACCTTTGGGTTCAGGAGGGTTATCTACGCCATGGAGCTAGCTCCTTCGTCGCAAGCACGCTCCGATGGTGTTGGCGTATTTGATTTCTTGTCGCTTACGCCCTTCGCATATCTGTCTCGAGATTTCGCATTGACGGGGTCTTTTCAGGATAAGCAGACAATACGCAGAGTCATACATTTCACCTCGGAATCTTCCTTTCCGTGACGTTTGACGAATACCATCATTTTGGAGCTTTCGATCTCAAACTCCCTTCGATCTTGACTGCCCACGTGTACTGAAGTACCAATTTTCGCGAATCCCTGAGGTGATTTGTCCCGCGCATGTCTCATCGACGGAGAAAACGTCCACCGTAGATCCTTCTTCGGCGAGATCTACACCGTCAAATGTTGTCGCTCTTTAATCATTTCACGGATAGGGAGAACAAAACTTTCGCGAGCACTTTGATCCGGTGAAATCAATCTCGTCCGTTGATCTGTCTTCCGTCGATCATGGCCCTCGGAACCTGTGATCGCTTTAACGCCATTTCGCGAGGATGCAAAGGCAATTTTGATCACGGTTGTAGTATTCGCGAAAAGCCTTTGGACCGTCGATCTAGCTCGTCCTTCAATCGTCATCGTAGAAATGCTATCTCTTTTAACAAATTTCTCGGCCATCCTACAACTGGAATTTTTATGTGTTCTTGGTTGTGGTCGCTTCGTCCTGCCTTTCCGCCATCTCCTGCCGAGCGAAAAATAGTGATAACAATATAGTTGTATTATTGATGAAGATATGATGAAGTGATTTTTCCTATGATGATATTTTAAAATATCTTGGCATGATGTAATGGCATGCAATTCTTTGTTAAAAGATTATTTGTGTTGGCATGTGAGCATGTGTTGTATCAATATTCATGATGTTGTGATGACAAAGATGTTGTGTTCTCATGTTGGCATGCAACAATTAACATGTGGATTCTTGTATATGAGATGATGATGTTATGATTATAACTAATGCATTGGTTGCATGTTGTGAGGTTGTAATTGATAGAGAATCCACCAGTGGTTCGAGAGGGTCAATGCATTTAATGATCTCATGGGACATATGAAGAAGAATACATATAAGTGACACCTTATGGGCTAGGGACAATCTCAATCAATAAACCTCTACCACTGGTTACTTTTTCCTTGTATAATTCTTGATGGAACATGGGATCATCTCGAGAAGGCCAAAGTGCATGATTTTTATTCTAGAATAATGGTGGAGTTGTGTGGTTGGACTTCGATGCCTAGGGTTGAGTACTTGGTAGGTTTTCGGGAGGAATTTTTGTCAACGTTGTGAGATGCATGTGGTACATAAGTTAGTGTGCCAAACCATATGCATGCTTGGGCAGATGAGGACTTGGGGCCCTAGTTAGGTCGATAGGCATCAAGTTTGATGTCGAAAATCATGAAGATTACTATATTTGTGCACGCACTTCCTTGGAGTTGTGATGTAGAATTTCAATTGGGTGGCTCTTATACTAGTTCAGTAGAGGGTGATTGAGATGAAGAGTAGAGAAGTAAAAATACATAAGTAACATAATTAAAGTTAACTTTGGGATGAAGTTCCTTGAAGTGGGGGAAGTATGTAATTCCATGTATTTTGAATTAACCATACACTTTTGTAACATACCCGACCCCAAAACTAAGGCCGGAGGCACCAAAATGACCAGGGGAAAGGATTAATTAAGTTTTTTCACAATGAAATAAGGTTTCTAATGCTAATTCAACATATCCTTAAGGAACTTAAATAAATATTCATCCTTTAGAACAATAAATTGTGACACTTCTAAAATACAAAAATAGTCTTTCCAATTACTCATGTAGATGCAAGATCATGAAACTTAACCAGATTCACCAGATTATTAAACTTACACATAGCATCATTAAAAAATTCATGGGTGACCATGATCAAATCCATAACACTAAATACTCGTATTTACCGAATTATTTGCAAACAACTACAAACCAAAATTTCCAATAGCTAAACTAAGCAATTTATGACACTTTTGTAAGTCTAGATTTCAACAGTTTCTTTAGCGGTTTTTCATTGTTCATTGGAACATATCTAAAATTGACATCTACAACCATTCAATAATAAAAAACAAAAGATACAGAGTTCCATCTATAGCCATGGAATCATATAGGAGATCATATCTACAACTAGTTATTATATTCACAACTAAATCATTCGATAAGCCTTTGAATCCTTGCAAAACCAACTGAGTCCAAATAACAAGCATATCAGCCTACAGAGGCATTATAAAAACACAAAGGGTGCACTACCATGATCAGGTACATCCATACAACAATTGAAAGTTAGATCTATAGAGAAATTATCAATTCATTTTAGTTTCCCAGCAGAAAATCTCATTTTCTAGTAATCAAAATTTTGTAATTTC
Source organism: Pseudotsuga menziesii (assembly GCA_001517045.1). Taxonomy (NCBI): domain Eukaryota; kingdom Viridiplantae; phylum Streptophyta; class Pinopsida; order Pinales; family Pinaceae; genus Pseudotsuga; species Pseudotsuga menziesii. Next base: position 210,869 of record LPNX011210974.1, on the reverse strand, counting down.
TTATGTAGAATCATCTAACATATATGGTCAGTCATGGAGGGTGCACTTGCAGGTCAATTTATAACAAATAAACATAAAGAATCAGACCATAAACTGTACTAACAATCAGATCTACAATTCCAGCAGAAACTGGCTAGTTTTACCAGAAAGATCATCCACCCTGCAGCCAACTATTAGTAGTTATTCCATAATCATAAACATGGCCAAAATAAGCCATCTATTGCGCAATAGAATGATGGAGAACAACATATAAATATATATTTCAATCATATTTGATATATAGAAAGCATAAGCAAGATCCCATGAGAAAAACCATCAGTATGCATCCATCGATTTGCACAATAAAATCCACTTTTATAAATAAATATCAACTCAGCTTCCATTGTTGCAATAAAACAATAAATGATTCATATAAACATATGAAATAACATAAAATAAGTGACTTATCTTATGAAGGTGCAACTGACATCGACTGGACCATGTTCATCCCAGCCTTAGGCACTGCCAAGCTCAATCCTCTTGGACAAACCATCCCTGAGCTGAGGCCACAGATCCACAAGTGGAGTTGCACTCAAAATTAAATCAAATATCAGTTTAAGCAGCCACAACTCAACTCCTCACCACCTACTTACTCCTCCACCCCACTACTAGGTGCAATGGTAATCCCTTCACCTCCTAGGTTCCTCAAGACATCGTCATTCACCATCAAAATTTATGTGCAAGTCCAAACTCCTCCACCCCACTACCAAGTGAAATGGTATTTCCTTCACCTCCCAAGTCCCTCAAGACATCGCCATTCACTATTAGGATTAATGTGTAGGTCCAAGACAGAGACAATCGGTGTACCCTTAGAGAAAATTCGAGGTCTAAAATGAGCATCCAAAGGAAAGTGATAAAAAAATCACATCACACTACAAATATGCCATATTGCACTAAGTTAAGTGTGTTATCTAGTGAAATTCATCATATATTGCCTCATTAATAGTATTTGAGAAGTATGTTGAGTTAGTATAGAGTTAAGAGATGAAAATTGAAAATATTAATGAAAGTTTAGATTCTTGTGCACACACAATAAATGACATAATGGTAAAAAAAATTAATATATATTATAATTATTTTTATTTTTTATAGGTTTACCACTACTTTTTATATATCTAATAAAATCTAAAACTAAAAGTATAATCAAAAAATATAATTACAATAATACTAAAATAAATCATTTTTATTATTATTTTATATAATTTTTATAAAAGATAAATATTTTCACATGTATATTAAACTACATAAAATAAAATAATAATCAATATCTATCTAACTAATAGTGAATATCTATCATTATATATTATATAATTTTATATAAAAGATTCATAATTGATAAATAAAATATATTAAACTACATAAAATAAAAATAATAATAAATATTTAACTAACTAAAATTTAGTATTTATGGGAGAAAAGCATCTAAAATTAATTAACTATTATTTATTTTTTTTAAATATTTAAATGAAGTTAAAATTAATTTTCTCTTATCTTAAAAGTTCAATTATACAAATGTTTTTAATATTTCAAAATTATTCCACTATCATTTTAGTTAATGCGAGATTTATATTTTAAAGGACTTATAAGTAGTGATAATATAATGTAATTTATATTTATTATTTAAGTATATTTATCGTATGTCAAGATGAACTTTTCATGATATTAACCAAAGTAAGGTTTTAATGGAGTTAGTTTTTATCAAATAAAATAATGACACATAAGCGTCATATATCCAACTCAACCATAATGGTTGGTCAAAGCTATTGAAATTCTATTGGCTTGAAAAATCTAACCCAATCCAAGTTATCAATGGCACATATTTTTACAAGGCTCATTTTAGACCCCGAATTTCCTCTAACGACGAAGGAACTATACCAGAATTTCTCAAGCTTACTTCAACCACGACACAATATCCTCGTGCTCCAAGAACACAGTTTATGCACATAGCAGGGCATACATGGGTTCCCAAGCTCCCAAGCTTACCCAACTCTCAGCAAGGATGGTATGAACAACTCCCTTCCCTCTCTATGAATGAACAAATGAATAATGGATGAATAGAAGCAATTCAAATTCCTTAAGACCAATTTGAATTCCCTCTAAGAGACTGACTCAAGACCACTGAGAAGTAACTCCAATTCACTGAGAGCTTCTCAAGTCCTCTGCATTTAATCATTCAAGTTCTAAAGAGAGTAACTCGAATTCCACCTAGACTGAATTGAATCCACCCGAAAAACACTCCTAGTCATTAGGGATAACTCGAATTTACCAAGATTGATTCAAACCTCCCCAAAATCACTCTCATGCACTAGAGACAACTCGATTTTCACTTGCTGACTCGAATTTCCCTAAAACCAATCCCATGCACTGAAGGCAACTCAAATTGCCCAAAATCACTCAAACTAACTGGAGGTAACTCAAATTCACCCCAAATTGACTCTAACTAACTGACATTTACTCCAGCGCACTGGAGTTACTAGGGTGCATGGATGCATGCAAACCATTAATTAGATGTAATATGATCTCTAAAGTCCAATAAAATCAAAATTAGGAAACATAGAGTATTGTTAGGAAGAGCAACAACTCCTACCTCCAACCCCTCGCATGTGGAAGCCAAGAATCCTAGCCACGTTTGTGGTTTCTGGTGTGCCAATTGCTTTTATTAATTAATTATTTATAAAATAATAATAATGTATCTCGATCCTTAGAGACCCTTTCCCCGGCACCTAATGTCGTAATAATAACAATAACAAATTGCATGTGTTTGGGGCTTAACACACGGGGTATTACAACTTTGGTGATGAAAATAAGTAAGAAGACATAAATCTAATAATAACTATGATAAGCATAATGGTAATAAATAATAATGATAATAAAAACAATAGTGAAATAATAAATTGACCAATTTATTATTAAAACAAATAAATGAGAGATTAACACATTATACAACCTAACAAGAACTCTAAATAATTCTCGTTTTTATAGGTTGCATTTAGTGGTTATTTTTACCTCCGAACCGAAAGTGATGTTACTAGTAGTACCATTTTTTAGACTGAAATTACAAGTTTTTGAAAACCCCGACTAGTGTCGATGCAATCAAAACCCCAAATCAACCTCCAAATCGAAAAAGCGGTTCTCGAGAATCACCATTATTTTTATTTGGGGTTAAAATTACATCATGTTTGAAACCATGGCCTTCACAACCAGTGTCATTATAATGAAAATGTCAAAATCAACCCCTGAATCAAAAAAGGGTGTCACTTTCTTTCGTCATATTATAATTGCAGGTATTTCAAAACCATAAATTTCCTTATAAAATATATAATTTTTTAATCACTTCAAAAACAAAACAAAAAATTGATTTTAATTAAAAATATATATAATTTAAAAAAAACAATTTTTTTGGACTAAACAAAAAAAATAGTCAATTTTAATATATATATTGAAAAATATGCATATATATATATATATTGAAAAATATGTTTTTAATATATATATATGACTTTATTATTGAAAACGTATGTGAAATGTGTTGAAGTGGGAGGGGGGTCGATGTTGAGTATCGAGCCATCGCTCACAAGCCACCACTTTAAAGTGGGGCCACTCAAAAGTTGTGGCTTCTAGGCAATGGTTTGATGCTCAGCATCGTGCTTCCCTCCCACTTATAAAAGAAAGAAAAAAGAGAAATTAACACATTATACAACCTAACGAGAACTCTAAATAATTCTCTTTTTTTTATAGCTTGCATTTAGTGGTTATTTTTACTTCCGAATTGAAAAGTGATGTTACAAGTAGCACAATTTTTTTAGACAAATTACAAGTTTTTGAAAACCCTGACTAATGTTGATGCAATCAAAACCCCAAATCAACCTCCGAATCAAAAAAATGACCATCGTTTTTATTCGAGGTTGAAATTATATCATGTTTGAAACTGTGGCCTTCACAGTCGGTGCCATTATAATGAAAATGTTAAAATCAACCCTTGAATCAAAAAATTGTGCTACTAGTGGCACTCTTTATTCCGTCGGATTACGGTACATTTCAAAAACATAAATGGCCTTAAAAAAAAAATTAACCACTTCAAAAACAAACAAACAAACAAAAGATTTTAATTTAAAAATATATATAATTTAAGAAAAAATTAAAAAAGAAATTGGGCAAAAAAACATT